>CM076397.1:24972769-25528415 GCA_038363315.1 Mugilogobius chulae
CATGATTTGAGGCCACAAGTAAGCTGAAGACAGCCTGTAAACAGAATTTTCTGGTTTGTCTTAGGACTGATTGTCGAGAACAATAAAGAACGTGCATGTTACCAGGGTCGTTTATTCACAACAACACCTCATTTTGAACCTCACCGATGGTTACTTTTACGCTGTTGAACTCGAGATCAAAGCTCTCTCTATAAAGCCCAGACATGAAGCCAAAAACACACGTTCTTCATTGATGCCTTGCTTAACGATTGTCTCAACGGTGTCTTGTGTCTCGCCAGAGTGGTTTGAAAGTCACCGCTCTAGCCATTAGTCGGTCTTGTGGAGCTGACGAACCAGGCCACTGATTGATTCGTCCTCTAAACGATGCCGCCCTTGTACTGGTGGGGGGGCGTGGGGGGGGCCCCCTCCGGTTAAACACCGCTGTACTAGACCAAAGCCGCCCACACACTCCGGACAGGGTTCAGGCCCCACCACCAGGTCCACAGCCAGAGACCATTGGGACACACCACAGCCGAATAGTGTTATCGACCAGCAGAACCATCCGTTAAATCGCCTCCTCAGCTACGGTATTCCACCTTATCGCCACATGTTGGAAACTCAAATCAGTGCCTTAGAGCGATGTCGGGTCGAATGTTTTTTTTGCACTTGCAATCACCCATGACTTGTGCAGAGGTTCCCAAGTCGGTGTTCGTGACGGAAAAAGGTTCCAGGATGATGCCTTCAGAAGCCAAATGGGACCGGGAGATCAGTGGTGTTACAGGCAGACGCTGGGAGAAAAGGCCTACAGCAGCAGCTTGAGCGGCACGACTGCGTGGAAGAATGATTCAACCAGACACTACTGCCGATCCATGAGGACGACGAATAATCGCTAATCCGGAGCCAACAGTGTGTTATTATATTAAACGTCACGAGTGTTGTTAATCAAGGTTAAAACACTTAGTTGGAGCAGATCATCTCAATGTTTACTTTTGGTTCATATAGTTGTGAATATGTGGGAAGGATTTTGGTTTATGCTCTATTGTTTGCCCGTTCTTGTGTTATTGGACTTAAAAATGTGGGCCCAATTTACAAAGCACATAGTAATGGTTTAACCACTTCGGTCGAAGAATGTACCTGAAAACAATGTTCAAAATGAGAAACTGACACATTCCATAGTTAGAGCCGTGCCCCTAATTCAATGGTAGATGTTCTATAGGTATTAGAAATGGGTAGGTTTATTGTAGCTAGGTGTCATAAACAGGCGATCTCAAAAAAGAAAATTCCCCCCCCAAAAACTCCAAAACTGAGTGTTGCGTTTCTTTTTTCCTTGAGTGTATATTGTTGGCAACATAGTACACATTTTGTCCAGCCACAGTCCAGCACAGATGGTACATTAAAGCTGATATTAATACTATGGATTTGTCATAGGAATCATCCTATAACACGCATGTTTGCAGAGATTAAGGGAAGTATCATTATAGCATTAGCGTCATAAAGCAGAGTCCAGCCAAAGAGGAAGCTCCGGACAAATGCAAAGGGTTAATCCTGCTCTGGGGCAAACGTGACTGTATCTATGCATCTGTGTTTACTCTAATGACAGACAACAGTCAGTCAAAGACATAATGGTAATGTACTGTTAATCCATTTTCTTTTGCTTCATCCAGGTCGTGGAGGCAGCGGTCTGAACAGGGAGGCCCAGACTTCCCTTTCCACACGCACACACTTCTTTCAGCCTCACCAAGTGTCCAGACCAGCAGGAGACATAAGGCCTTTTCCACTCTTTAAGAACTTTTTCAGTTCTTAGTACTTTTTAATTCCAGTCCTCATTTCAGGTGCATTCACACAGAGCAGAACTATGGACTGGGGCCCACTTTAGAGACTTTTTTAGCTCCTGCTCTGGAGCAGATACTTTCAGTCAAACCAGGAACTTTTTAGTGAGACAAACAAATTTACAAATCTAACTTTCTTTGGAAACATGTTTTATACATTCTCACATTTAAACATTCCTTATCCTTAAGAAAAAAAATGTATACGCAGTAATTCCCAAAATATATTTCTTTAATTTGTAAATAGTAGCCTAACTATTCATTTTGTTTTATTGTTATTTCAGTGATGTTTTTAAGTTTTGTAAATCATACTTTTATGTGGAATTGAAAAAGACAACTTTTGTTTTCCTAACACCACTAATGAATTATTTAAATGTTAAAGACTAAACAGATGCTAAGTTAAAGTTAGACCATTCACAAACATGGGGCCAGTTACTCTGACTGAATATCACTGGAGGTAAAAGGTCTATTTGGTAAATGGTCTATTCATATAGCGCTTTTCTACCTTTCCGGGCACTCAAAACGCTTTACAATCTAATATCCACTCACCCAGTGTTACAGACACTGAGGCAATGTGGTATAAGTGTCTTGCACAAGGACACAACAACAATCCACTCATGTCATTCCACTGTGGCAGGTGGAGGAATGTTGGGACTACTTCTTGGTACTTTCATGTGGGGAAAATGCCTATTGTCTCCACAGCAGCACTACTCAAATGGCGGCCTGGGGGCCAAATGTGGCCCACTCAGCATTATGTTTTGGCCCAGTATATATGATGGGTAATAGGATCATTGACCAGACCCCAGTGCTTGATCGACTGTTTGTTGTTCTTAGTGCACTGTTAGTTCTGTGCTTTGACATAACGCTCAGTGTGCCTCAGATTATACAGGCAACTATACATACTATGTATATGTATAATTTGTCACTGCAGTAGCAAATCACTAGTGCAATCTTTTAAAGACTAGGCATAATGACATGGACAACATTTGTAAGATTAAATACAACTTTTGAAATGCAATGACTTCAAATACTGTTTTGCACCAGATGAAAATGATCATTTGTAGTCTCCCAACTAATTCTAAAACTCTGGAAAAAGCACTTTTATTGGACAACAATTAGGAATCAGAAGAAGTCAGAGAAGTTAAGGAGCTGAGAAAACTGTGACATTCAATAGCTCTTAATGTTAAAAAAATCCTGATACAACACCACTAACGAAGAGATTTAGAATCAGGTGTGCCACAAAACACATTTTCAACCAAAATAGTGTGTCGCGACTCAAGAAAGGCTGAAGAACACTGCAGATGCTATGCATATGTGAAGCAGATTTAGCTTTGCCATTTGTGAAAACTGTCTTTAGTCTATAGTCCCCAGCTTCGTCTCGGTGCAGATTTTGTGGTCTGGTCTAGTGTTCAAGATGTGGTTTACCAACTAGCTCTCTGATCTCGCTCTGTATTTATAAGTCTGCTTGATGATTGACACTGGGTTTGTTTTGGCTTAATATGTGTTTTATCCTTTGTTATTATGTGACAGGGCATTACTTTGTTTTTATTTGTCTTTATATGTGATGAAAAAGTTGATTTCTAGTCTACAGTACCTCTGTAAGATGTTTGTGGGTATTAGATTTGAAACACATTTGTAATAAATTTTTGTAGTCCAGCCTCAAGCCACAGCCCTCGACAAGTCTGGTAAATATAGTTTAATCTAGCAGTGTCTTTAAGTAAACATAACTTGAATATCTGTGTTTTTTGCACTGCTCCTTCAAAAATAATCTCATTTGGTGCTGCCAACTCTATAAACTTCAAAGTGTAAAACAGTGTCACTGATTAAATATCATAAACCAAAAGGCAAGTTCTCTGTTGCTAGGTCTACACTGCCCTCTTGTGGTCACAAATGAAATCAATCACAGAGTCATGATGAGAAGTGTTTGAATTTGAACCTTGTTTTAAAAACCGAGAGAGAAAGAGAGAAGAAAGAGAGGATGAGGAAGAAGAGAAGAGAAAGTAGGAGATGAAAGAGAAAGAGGAAAGAGAGGAGAAAGAGAAGTAAAAAAGAGATGAGGAAAGAGAGAAAGAAGAGAGAAGAGAAAGAAAAGAGAGAAGAGAGAGAGAAAGAGAGAGAAAAAGAGAGGAGAGAGAAGAAAAAGAGGAGAGAAAAGAGAGGAGAAAGAAAGAAGAAAGAGAGAAAAGAGAGCGAGAGAAGAAGAGAAGAGAAGAGAAATGAGAGAGAGAGAAAGAGAGAGAGAAGAGAGTGAGAGAAAGAGGAAGAGAGAAGAGAGTGGAGAGAAAGAAAAGAGAGTGAGAGAGAAAGAGAGTGAGAGAAGAGGAGGAGAGAGAAGAAGAGAGAGAGAAGAGAGAGAGAAGAAAGGAGAGAGAAAAGAGAGAGAGAGAAGAGAAGAGAGAGAGAAAGAGAGAGAGAAAGAGGAAGAAAGAGAGAGAGAGAAGAGAGAGAGAGAAAAAGGATGAGAGAGAGAAAGAGAAGAGAAGAAAGAAAGAGAGAAGAGAAGAGAGAGAAAAAGAAGAGAGAGAAGAGAAAAGGAGAGAGAAAAAGAGAGTGAGAGAGAGAGGAAGGAGAAAAGAGAGAGAAGAGAGAATGAGAGAGGAGAGAAAGAGAGAAGAGAAGAGAGTGTGAGGAGAGTGAGAGAGAGAAGAGAGATGAGAAGAAGAAAGAGAGAAGAGAGAGTGAGAAGAGAGATAGAGAAGAGAGGGAGTGAGAGAGAAAAAGAGAGAGGAAAGAGAAGAGAGAGAGAGAGAAGAGAGAGAGAAGAGAGTGAGAGAAAGAGAAAGGAGAGAGAAGAGAAGAGAGAGAGAGAGAGAGAAGAGAGAGAGAAGAGAAAGAGAGAGAAGAGAGAGTGAGAAAGAGAGAGAGAAGAGAGAGAAGAGAAAGAGAGAGAGAAGAGAGAGAGAAGTGAGAGAGAGAAAGAGAGAGAAGAGAAAGAGAAGAGAAGAGAGTTAGAGAGAGAGTAGAAGAGAGAGAGAGAGAAGAGAAGAGTAGAGAAAGAAGAAAAGAGAGAGAGAAGAGAAAGAGAGAGGAGTGAGAGAGATGAGAGAGAGAAGAGAAAGAAAGAGAGAAGAGAAAGAGAGAGAGAGAAGAGAAAGAAAGAGAGAGAGAGAAGAGAAAGAGAGAGATAAAGAGAGAGAGAGAGAAAGAGTGAAGCGTCTTTAAGTGCCATGAGAAGCTCTGTATAAAATCCGACGCAAAATTTAAAAAAACATGCTTGGTTTACAAATACAAGACTTTATTTATGATATTTACAGAGTTTATCAGTTCAGAGTTCGTCTTCTTCTTCTTCTTCTTCTTTTTCTCTTCTGTTTTGGGCAGCAGGTCTTCAGTCTGGATCCACAGAGCTTCACTGGTTTGACTGGCGATGATGGCTCTCTCGATGAACGGCCCTGGGGAAAAAAAATACACCTGTAAATATATGTTGTTGTTGTTTTTTTACATAGAAGGAACCACTGTCAAAATAGAGATAAAAAACTGGACTATTTGGGACATTTAGTGTGATTTATTTCTGGTAAATGCTGAAAAATACACATTTGTTCTTGTAGTGAAATTTAACTTGGACCTGACTGTGATGTGTCTCCAGACCTGGACCTGACTGTGACGTGTCTCCACCTGGACTTGACTGTGATGTGTCTCCAGACCTGGACCTGACTGTGACGTGTCTCCACCTGGACCTGACTGTGATGTGTCTCCGCCTGGACCTGACTGTGACGTGTCTCCGCCTGGACCTGACTGTGACATGTCTCCGCCTGGACCTGACTGTGACGTGTCTCCACCTGACCTGACTGTGACGTGTCTCCACCTGAACCTGACTGTGACGTGTCTCCACCTGGACCTGACTGTGATGTGTCTCCGCCTGGACCTGACTGTGACGTGTCTCCAGACCTGGACCTGACTGTGACGTGTCTCCACCTGGACCTGACTGTGATGTGTCTCCGCCTGGACCTGACTGTGACGTGTCTCCGCTGGACCTGACTGTGACGTGTCTCCACCTGGACCTGACTGTGATGTGTCTCCAGACCTGGACCTGACTGTGACGTGTCTCCACCTGGACCTGACTGTGACGTGTCTCCCCTGGACCTGACTGACTGTCTCCACCTGGACTGACTGTGACGTGTCCCACCTGGAGTATCTTTACTCTGAGATTTGCAGTTTACTAAAATCAACTCTTCTGTGCCGTAGAGCAAGGTTTCCCAAACTTTTTAGACAAGGACTCCCAGAATAACCATGTAATAACCAACTTGCGACCCCCATAGCAAAAGAAAATAGATGTCTGTGATAATTCCAAGTTAGAAAACCATCAAAATTGTGTTAAAATGCATTTATTTTAGTATTTTATTACTATATATGATGAAAATTCTGTCAAATATGATGCTTACAATTAAAAAACAGCTTCAAAACCAAGTCAAAATTGTAAAATTACATCATAAAACCATTTTGCGACCCACAAATTTTGCTTCGCGACCCCCCGAGGTGTCCCGACCGCCACTTTGGGAGAGCAGCAGGGGTTCCCAAACTTTTCAGCCCGGGACCCCCAAGATAACTGTGCAACCAACTCATGACCCCCACAGCAAAAACATATACGTTTAACATATCATTTTAAGTTACAGAACCATTTAAATTGGGTTTAATTGTGTTTATTTTGACAGTGTATTGCTTTATATGAAACCCAATTCCAACAAAAACAGATTAAATGTCATAATAGTAAAAATGCATTTTAAAAGCCTCCTTGTTTCCATGGAAATCTTGTTCCTTCTGCTGTAATATTTCAGATTATGGTAGAAAACTAATGCATACTGATGAAGGAGGCCACAAACTAATCTTTAAACTTTTTTATTTCAATTAGTAAGCAGTAAGCAAGCTTTATTTGTACAGCGCTTTTCACAGACACAGAGTCACAAAGCGCTTGAATTATGCATTTGATTTTGAAAGTTTTCTACTCAGTATCACTTAAAAAAAAACGTAAAATCATGTCGTATGCACTTCAATATAAAATGTTTCCAAGTTTTCTTCTTCTTCTCCGCCTCCTGCTCCTTCATGTAAAACAGGTCTGCGTTTTTACATTTTCCCCTCCCACACACGAGAAGCTGCGATTCCCCACGGTCCTTGAACGCCTCTTCACTCATCCAGCCGATTCTCACACTGCGCCACAAACCCCTCACTTAAACCTGACTTTAGGGTCAACGCATAACTTAGTCTCTACAATATGTATGATAATCGTACAAACACCAGATTAGGCCGAGACACTGCAGTATGTTCAGAATGTGGACGTACAAAAATGTTTAAACTTTGAGTGAGCTGATATTTCTGTTCTTTTGAGACTAATGTTATAGACTTTTCACATTTGTCTGATAATTCAACCTCAAATAATCATCTTAAAAAAACTTTTTGACACATTTCTGAGGTACAGAATTAACATTGTGGTCAACAGACGGCAAAGAAAACATGAATGGCCAGGAGGGAGAGTGATGGTGCTGCACCAGATGAGCTGGCCTTCACAGTCACCAGACCTGAATCCAGATGGTTTTGGGGTGAGCTGAAGGAGTTTCCAGAGATGCTTGAAGGAGCATCTCTGGGAACTCCTTCTAGACTGTTGGAAGAGCATTTCAGGTGACGACCTCTTGAAGCTCATCAAGAGAATGTCAAGAGTGAGCAAAGCAGTAATCAAAGCAAAAGAACCTAGAATATGACATATTTTCAGTTGTTTACACTTTTTTGGTTATGTACTATACTTCCTCATGTGTTCATTCATAGTTTGGATGCCTTCAGTGTGAATCTACAATGTTCATAGTCATGAAAAATTAAAAAAAAAGTTTTTGAATGAGAAGGTGTGTCCAAACTTTTGGTCTGTACTGTATATAATTTACACACTTTGAAATACTTTTTTCGACATTATGAAATATGATGATAGGTGTTGGGGACAGAGCATGTTGGATGATTCCTATAACAAAAATATTTTAAAAAGCAAATACATTTTTTAACTTTAATTTCTACTTGGGTTTAATATGTAGGAACATAAAATGTCATTATAAATTTGTTGTTTGGCATTTTTAATTGCTTTTATTTAGATAAATGACTTGCTAATGTCAGGGACAGCAACAGGCACGGCTTAGTGTGGCCATACCTGCTTGTCAAAGCCTGATCCCGTCAGATCTCAGAAGCTAAGCAAGAAAGGGCCTGGTTAGTACTTGGATGGGAGACCGCCGGAACACCAGGTGCCACAGTGGGACGGCAGGAGTAGATTGTCGTTGTGTCCTTGGGCAAGACACTTAACCCACATTGCCTCAGTGTCTGCGTACACTGGGTGAGTGGATCCCTGGCTGTAAAGCGCTTTGAGTGCCTTGTAAGGTGGAAAAGCGCTATATAAATAGAGACCATTTACCATTTACCAATCACCCGTAGGCTCCGAAGCTCGAACACGAGAACACACCACAAAGGCAGAAGCTACAAACTCTACAGGAAGAGCAAAAAGTTCCAAGCTTTTGTTAAATTCAGTTGAGAGAAAAGCACAGACAACCATCCACCTTTTCACTCACAAATTATCCAAAATATGTCGTCTGTAATTCTGCCAAAATGAAACTTTGAGCAAACTAATGATAGAAAAACCCTGCTATAAACACGGCTACAACCTCAGAAAATAGCTCTGTTTGTTTTTAAGATGGTACAAAACAGATCCAGCTCCTTTAATCCAGCCGTATACGAACCATTTATCTCCCAACGGCTCGTCTGTTGTTGTAGAAAAGCCATCTTCTCCCCCACAGAGCCCTCCCACTCCTCCGTCTGTGTTAGCGCGTAGCATTAGCCTGTCCCTGCCCACACTTTACCATTAAAAACCATTCAAACGCTCGTCCCGCTGCTGCTGCACTTAAGCGACAGGGCTGAGAGATAATTAAACAAGAAATAGTGATAGAGATTCTCCAGGAGCTAACGCTTTAATGTGGCAGAAAAACACTTTCGGAGTCGCTTAAAAACAGCAAAAGTGGGCTCTGGCTGTGGAGATGGAAGTCAGATACAAGTCACAACAGCACTTACAAAAAACTAAACTTCGTGGTTGAAACTTGGATGGGCTGAAACAAGTTAGAAGATTAGCCGGAACTTATCAATTACTGAAATAATCGTCAAGAATCGTCAATAGTAATAATGGTTAAAGGTGCATTGCCCAAGTCAGGTATGTGTCAGAAAATTAGAATATCAGGAAAAAGTTCTGTATTTTTTGTAAATGGATTCTGAAAGTCAAACCAGTGGTATAATTTAGATTGATGACACATGAAGTTAAAAAATTCATGCCTTTGTTTTTTGAACATTTGATTATTCTGACTAAGATGGTAAAAATAAAAAGTTCTGTGTCTCATAAAAATTTGAATTTTGCCCAAGATTATTACAAACAAGGATATTTTTCAAAGAAAGATCAGGTTTTTGAAAAGTCTGTTTATTTCTATGCTCCAGTACTAGGTTGTGTCGTCTTTTGCATGAGTTACTGCATCAGTGTGGTGAGGTCTGGAGGAGATCAGTCTGTGGCTCTGCTCAGGTCGACCTGAAGCCCAGGCTGCTGTAGACAGAGACCTACAGATCAACTGCAGCATTAGGTTTGGTGTCTCATCATCTTCTTTACAAGACTTAATAAATTCTTCGTGAAGTTCAGCTCAGGTGAGTTTGCAGAGTGAGCAGAGTGTTTTGTGTTTGAGCAGGACTTAACTCGTGTCTACAGAGACAAAAGGCCTTTTCCCACTGTAGGAACTTTTTTCTGGTCCTAATACTTTTTAGTTCCTGTCCCCATTTTGGGAGCATTCACACAGAGCAGGAACTATGGACTGGGGTCACACTTTAGGGACTTTTTTTAGCTCCTGCTCTGGGGCAGGTACTTTCCAATCAGACCAGGAACTTTTGGTGACACATGCAAATTTACAACACGTAACACGTACACACACACATGTTTTACACATTCTCACATTTAGATAAACTTTCCTTATCCTTTAGAAAAAATATTTGAAGGCAGTAACTCTTAAAATGTATTTATTTAATATGTAAATAGTAGCCTATAAGACTATTATTAGGAATTACAGTGAATAATTTTGTTTATTGTTAATTTCAGTGATGTTTTTAAGTTTTGCACATCATAGTTTTATGTGGAATCAAAAAAACATAACTTTTGTTTTCCTAACACCACTTAATGACTTATTTAAATGTTCCAATATTTACAGATGCTAATGCTGAAGCTAGTTAGACACACTTTCAGAAACTGTTGCTGTGTGAACACAAACATGGGGACAGGGTAGTTCCTCTGACTAACAGGGACTGAAGAAATGAGGGGAGTAGTTCTTGTACTTTCATGTGTCAAACCGCCTAAAGGGACTAAAACCTGCTTCACTGACCACAGTGTTACTGTGTTTGCTCGCTCTGCAAACTCACCTGAGCTGAACTTCATGACGAATAGAGACTATAGAGACTAGATCTGTCAAGAAGAAGATGAAAGACACCAAAGTCAACCCTCCAGATGATCTGGAGGCCTCTGTCTACAGCAGCCTGGGCTTCAGGTCGACCTGAGCAGAGCCACAGACTGATCTCCTCCAGACCTCACCATAGTGATACAGTAACTCATGTAAAAAGACACACAACTAAATATGAATGCATAGAAATGCACACACTCTTCAGAAATCTAACATTTCTTGTTAAAATATCATTGTTTGTGTTAATTTTATGCAATATTCATATTTTTTGAGAAACTGATTTTTTTTTATTCTTAACTCTTAAGCCAGAACAATCCAAATTTCCCAAAATAAAGGCATGCATTATTTACTGCATGTGTTGTGACACATGCAGTAAAATAATGCATGCCAAATTATACATTGGTTTGACTTTCAGAATTAAAAAATATATATATTTTCTTGATATTCAATTTTTTGACACATACCTGTATATAAAATTACCGAAACTGCCAAACACGAGCAGTTTGTGTTTGCATTGTGCTCTAGGAGGGAAAAAATGCTTTCTAGCCTTTAGGAGGGATTTTTCCGCTGCAGCACCAATGGAGCGACCACACGGCTGATTTACAGCAGCTACAAGCAGCAATACCATATCCAGATAATAAAACAGAATAATCTCAAAGAACTAGCACGAGCCGAGTCACTCACATTCAACATGCTTCCTGCGCTTATAGAGAATTTACAAAACATCATGGTGCACATCCAGGCAACTGCAATAGATAGCATAACACAACTTTGAGTATTTCAACTTATGCAATGCACTTTAAAAACCACTGATAAGAAGCCTCACTAAGTGCCACCGTATTTATTAACTAACACGTATAAAAAGTGCTGTCAGAAATTGCTTTTAGAAGTTTATGGAAAAAGTTTTATATCATTGAGTTCAATCAAAAGTTATCTGTCGAGTCTAAAGACATAATATAATAATGTGATTAGTTTATAAACATTTTCTGTCTAGAAGCCACCATCCACCATAAATATAACTTTATGTGCTGGTTTTAAAATATCTCAGAAATAATTGTTTGTCTAGTCGACTAATCAGGAAGAGCGACTCCATTCGTGTCTCGTCAGAAGTCTGTGTGTTTAATGAGGCAGAAGTGTTTGTGTTCAGATCATAAATAATCCACGCTCCATTTCCAATCAGAACTCCGCGGCAGGTTCCGAAGTTTTGCTTTGACGACGCCTAAGTGAACACGACTGAGTTTAATGACTTTGACCCCCACAGTTTCAAATGGTCTGGAAAGGTATAAAACATGCGGGACGTACACAAAGTTTTACTATAGTTTTTCTTTTTTTTTGTGATTCATGGGGGAAGTTTTATAAAGACAGTCAAACTTCATAAAGATTTATTTTCTTATTTTGACTTTACTTGGTATATTATTAAAGATAAATAATAGTTTTACAGTAATCAAAGTCAGTTTTAAGGCTGTTTTTGTGTTATATTCCCATAAAAAACATACATATGTCAAGCTAAAATCCCTTAATTACACTTTATTCAATCTCTGAATAGCTAAGGTTATTGCATTACTGAATTAGGTGACCATTGCAGCCCTGGTCTGTTTGTGAAGAAACTAACTAATACTAAAGACATGCTTTAGCACATTAATATTGGGTGACATAATATCATCTAAATGCCTACTCTAATATCATCTAAACGCGTTTACTCATTTTTCGAGTCCAATAACAAACCAAACATAGAGCAACCCCCAAACCAAAAGTGACAGAGTTTCATCAGACTGTCAATAGTTCATGTGACCCCGTTGCTCCCGACACTGGTTATTCAGCCTCATGGATCGACAGTATGTCTGAGTTGATCCTTTCTTCCACCAGTGCCGTCCTCAGCTCTGCTGAGTTTCGGAGGATGTTCACGTCGGTGACACGCACACTGAGCCGATTGCAGACATTTTAATGTGACTATTAGGACCACCTCTGCAAAGTCCAACAACGATGTGAGTGCACCATTTCAACCCGAGCTCTAAGCACTGATCCGGCTGATATGGTGGAATATCGTCAGCGCAGAGGCCATTACGGATGGTTCTGACCAACACTGGCCTGTGGTGTGGCTGAGGACCTGGTGGCAGCTGAACCTGTTCATGGAGATGTGCGGGCAGTTGGCGCGGTCTGTGCAGCGGTCATTACACGGGGCCACCAGTACGAGGGCGGTTGTTAGAGGAACCAGTGACCTGGTTTCGCTCCACAAGACGACTAATGTAGACGGCTGACTCCAAACACCCTGGAGACACAAGACAACACCGTCCAGCTTGGAGCAGCCAATAGCTCCATCCTCTCCCTCATTTTTATACGAGAGACAATGTGTGTACCTGATTAGCTAATTATTCTGTCAATTACGAACAGTGAAATTCAAAATAGGAACATGATGGCCAGACAATATACTTTTATAAATATCAGAATTTCCAGGCAACTTGGCAATACCCATCCCTAAAATATAGACATTATTTTTGTAAAATTGTCCAGCCGTGAGGGGCAGTTTCAGCAGGAAACATCATATAATGGTCAGAACATGTAACACTGAGGCTGTGATTTCATCATTTAATAAAACCTGTCAGATTCACTGTAACTGTGGAGACTAAGTCAAGACATTTCAGATTCCGAACTCAAAATGTGTTGCCGTCAAACTCCTGAAACGCCTGCTTTGTGTGGATGAAAGTGTCTTTGTATGGTCTCGATAAAAGTCATGGATACGTTGTTTAGTTTTTGTTTGTTTTTTTATGTTGGAAAGTAACTATGTGACATTTTTGAACTCTACATAATTTACTTGGAACATGAGTTTTGACAAGTGGAAGATTATTCAAACATCCATGAATCAATCAATCCAAATACAACAATGAACTGAACTAAACTGTCCACAAAAGTGCATTTTAAATATAATGACTGTGAAGAGAGTGAAAAATGCTGAAACTCACCTAAGTTTGCGGTCTGCTGTCTGTGAGAGTAAACATCAGCGAGAACAGTGTGTAGATTGTCCAGGATGTGCTGCGAGGGCATGTCCAGCTGCAGAGTCACACACAGAGAGTTAAACATATGTGGTGTTGTTTTGAGTGACTTGTGAAAGCAGCTGCTGTCCATGACCGTTGTCTCTTTAGGTTTGCAGTGCTGTCCTCCTCGGCAAAGCAGCAAACTGACCACATACTGTAAATAAGTACTGTTCACACGTCATCCCAGCATTCAGTAGCTTTTGTTTGTTTGTTTATTTGATAACAAACGACTACAGCAGACAAATGGCCGAAAACATCAGATTTTAGCTTTTTATGTTTTATTTACAATCGACAGATTGACGGACCTATCACATTGCAGCAGGGCGGGTTGAGGGGGTTAGTAGCAATACAACAGGAAGTAGCGCCTGAATGATCTTGTGCTGCAGACATTCTTCTACACTGAGCCAAATGAAAGCCTTTAAAGACTTGAAGATTACATTTATTTTGTTTCTGGTCGAGTCAAACACTTGGGATCAAGAAATGTCTATCACCTCGTTTTTGCTCAAGTGAGAAGCTGGTTTTAATTAAAGTTTCTGTAATGCAAATGCAGAAAAAGTTGTTTTTTTTTCATGATAAGGCAGGCTAGCACAACCGTAGACGTAGGGCTGTGCCATTAATTGAAAAATCGAGAGATCGAGATCGAATCAAATCGTCAATTATTGGGTGGTGGGTTTTGAATCGAAAGATCAAAAACCAGTCTTGTGTAAGGTAAGGTATTGTCCCAGTAGGGAAATATGTCCTCTGCATTTAACCAATCCTTCAATGCCTCTGGGGCATCTCCTCAGGAGCAATGCCAGGCCGCTCGGGGACCCATCTCCAGTTGCTAGGCTTGGTCAGGACTACCGTAGCTGGAGGATATTACCCTAACGTGCATGTTATTGGTTGGTAGGGGAAACCGGAGTGCCCGGAGAAACCCACCCAGACACGGGGAGAAACATGCAAACTCCACACAGAAAGGCCCGGCGGGAATCGAACCCGCACCTTCTTGCTGTGAGGCAAGAGCGCTAACCGCTCAGCCACCGTGCCGTGTCAGTAAAAATGTGTAGTTTGGAGCAAAAGTAAAACTTTGAGGCAGAATATTGACATATTGTTTCAAAAAATATATAATAAATTGGACATATTAAAAGTTTTTGTTTCGTTTATGTTCATGAATGGCATTTTTCATTTGTTTTTGAAAAGGTTAAACAAAATCGAATCGAAAATCAATCAATATGAGAAAAAAAAGCATGATTATATTTTTTCCAGATCGCCCAGCCCTACGTAGACGGCACAGAATTTGGGCATGTTGAGGGGGTTAAGTGAAACTCAGACAGTAGCACATACATGTTATTATACAGTCATACAGTATATAAACGCAGATCTAAACACAGCTAATTATGACCTATTTTAGAAAATCACTAAACTTTTCTAAACTCACAAATAGCTTTTAGCGAGGCTCCTCCAGCTCCTAAATGTGGTCGGTGGGTTTGTACCAGCTTACATTCTCTGAATTATTCCTACCTTTCATTTATTTCAGGCTAATGCTATTGTCAATCGGAAAAAGACATGGGACGCCGTGGCCCAGAGCAGTTTCCATGTCATCATCAGAAACCCAGCAATGGTCACATTTAGCTACAAATACTTGCTGTTAGAGGTGGGACGAGATCGCACACACAAGAACAATCTCACAAGATATTTTCTTTATACATACTGGGAGTGGTCATGAAAGTGTTGAGTCTCCTCCACAAACAGACTTGTAGCAGACATATTCAGACACAAAACAGTCTAAACTCTGTCTTAGTTTTTACTTTGTAGTGCTAGGTCCAGTATTGACAAAGATAATGGGTTCTTAGTTAGCATGAAAAAAGATAAAAAAAGACGTCTAAATCCCCGCAGACATTGTGAGCGCTGTAACTTACCGTAGCTATCTGCGTTCGAACAAAGCAGTTGTCTTCCACCATGTACTCGTGTCCCGTTTTGAACAAGTCCAACATTTTGGCAACGTTCATTCCGACAGAACCTTACAATAACATAAACAGCAGCTGCGTTACACTCAAACTCACAGTATTATTTACAAACGAATCTGCTCTTACCTCTTTTGCTTTTGGGAAACTTCTTTCTGAGTTTGTTTTTGAGCGGCACCAGCTTTGGCAGCATGTCGGGCACAGCGACGTAAAAATCGGCTGAAATTTCATCGTCTAAAATCTGACAAACAAAGACAAATGATTCGAGCGTTAAGTGTGTCATAAAACCATAAAAGCAGGACTCTTTTATTCGTTTTCCTTCGCGTGTCACTCACTGGTTGAATGAGTTCTGCTCCTCCAGCCATCACCGCTCCGTTTTCCTGAGCCAATCTGGCCTGTTCAGCGTCCTGACAAAACAGAAATAGAGTTAGATTGTCTACAGCTGATTCACGTTTAAAGCCTTTTGCACACTACAAGAGATTTGTCCCGATTTTAGGCCCAATGTTTTTGTTAAATTAGATTGATGATGACACAAGTTTAGGTATGAAAATTAAAAAAAATACATTGCAGTAGTGCAGCGTTGAATAAATACAAAATATAAAATAAAACTTCTACTGTACCTCTGTGAAAACTAAGACTTTGTTCATCTGTGTGTTGAATGGATGAGGTAAGTGCACTGTGCTCACAAACGGGTCCACTTTTCTCTGTCAAAAGAACAAAAAACACAGTCAAATGTATGTTATTGTTGCACTGAATCTATTACAAAAAAAAATGCCTATAAGGTATTTTTAGATGGTTCTATAAAACTAGAAACGGACAATATGCAGTGTATAGACTGATAATTGGCACAGATGCTTTATAAAACAGTTTAAATAATTTTACTAGAGAAAAAAGTAAATTTGAGATTTTGTTGTCTTGTTGTGGATTTAAAATTTCAACTAGTGGTATCAGCATCAATGGTTTTGCCACATCAGCAGCATATCGATATTGTCAAAAAAATAAATAGAAAAAAACACCCATCTCTACATTTTTCATAGATGCACGATCAGGCTTTTTCAATTCTGATACCGATCCTCATACTTTGGCCTGTAAGTTTCTGCCGATACCGGATAACAAATGATACTAATATAGGGACTGTAATAGCTTATTTTCACATCAAAAGATGAGAAATTTGTTCACTTAGTGTTATGCAAGTCACAACTTAACAACTTAAAGAGAAACTAAACGCAGAATCAAGTTTTTCACTGTCAGTGTATTTTCAGTTCATGCTGACATCAAGTTGACGTGACGCGCTGATAAGGCAAGCTGGAAGCGGTCGTCTGCTGCGAAATCATAGCATCTGTCATTTGGCTCAGCTTGATAAACGTCTGGTGCGGGGTACAAAGTTGTGCTGGTTTGATCTTCAATTCGGTGTTTAATTTTTCTCATTTTCAATTTTAGAATTCTCACATGTTAACATCATGAGCTCATGTGCTTCTGTAGACTAAAGCAAAAGCTTCATATATATTTCTGCAAAGTTAAGCAAAAAGAATCTTGACGTTCAAGTAAGAAACTAGACCTGTGCACAGCCTCAGAGCTGTAAACTTCTCCTCACGTCATGATCGCTCCCACACAAACTCACATCACTCATAAGCTCACTGTTCATATTTTCAGATTGGTGCTGTCAATCAATGTCTGTTCACACCACTGGGCGTCTCTTAATAGCCTCCAGGCATCTCCCACTTTTGCAAGTCTGTTTGAGGTGTGGGTGGAGTAAGTCTTTGACCGTGTGTTTAGCCTCACATTATGAGGCTTTTGAGTCAACACCTGTCAGTAAAATTAGTCTCTTTATGTCCAGTTAAAGACGCAACCAGGATATCAGCTCAACCGAAAATCATAGAGTCGATATCAAGCTGATCAAGCTCAATTTTCTGGGCACCAATATCCGATCTCAGTATCAGATCGGTGCATTGCTAGTTTTTTAATCTATAGAAATTTTTTTTAAAATAAGTAACAAATTTGGCTAAATGTTTTGTCCCATCAAGATGTTCACAACTTCACATTCACAAAGTGATGAATAGGAAAGAAAACGAAAGATTTCACTGTTATCTGGTCTTCTCAAATGTAATCTTGAATATCAAACTAAATCATAAGGTTTTGTCAGATTACTAGAAAATTTAACTAAATACTTCTGTTTGATTACATTTTAAGGCATCAAAAACCTTTTATAGTGCGTGTCTGACAAATCCAAATCCAGCCGGTCATACCTTCTTCTCCAGCTTCATGTCCAGCCTCAGGTCGATGTACACCTGCTGCTTTTCAGGGGTGAAGTCCAGGGCTCGATAGGCCTTGAGCAGCTCCACAGCGTCTGCCACACGGTGCATCGTCCTGGGGTAAAACCTCAGGATGTACACGTCATCCACCGGAGCCCAGGCTGTTTTACCGAAGGGTTTGTGTCGCCCCGAGTCATCGATCACCTGACGCTTCTTCACCTCCTTCTTCTCCTCCTCCTGTTTTTATCCTTCGTCTTTGTTCTTATAGGAAACCAAGCAGAGATAATGGAATAGAATATTAAAGACGTCTTTTTACATTAGTCAGAATACTTTTTAGAAGATCATTTGTATTAGTCGACTCAAATCTTATTTGTTGGGAAAATACAGTGAACCTTAAATCTCCTCTGGCTAATGACTCGTGTGCATTTGATGTTCACAATCACATATAATAAGAAGTTAACATTGTTTTATGCAAATTAGGAACAAATATAACAGGTAAGAGGAGTTTATTGAATATATCAAGTTAAAGATAGTTAGCGTCGGTAGATGTAGCAGTTGAAGAATGTTAGAACTGCATTAAATGGTTTTATTAATTTTACGGAAATGATTCAGGGCCCCATTTATAAGCTCTGAACAGCTTCACGGGTGTCCCTTTTACAAAATGTATTTTTGCTTAAATATGACCTTATGTGTTTTGAATGTATTCTGTAATTTTGTAATAAACTTGATTGATTGATTGACTAATGCCAATAAAAACTGAAGAAAGAACCGGTGAATTTTGCCAGTGTTTTAATCCATTCTGTGTATTATTTGGGCTCTTTACCAGATTTATTTCGGGAGAAATAGAGGTTATGCCTGACATCATTTTATTCCAAAAATGCTTAGCAACATTTAGAATGAGTGGCATTTCTTCAATGTATTTCTTTGTTGTCGTGGCAACGGCTTGTCTGTTAACAACAGTTGATGATTTAGGACATTTTAACTGCAACAAACAAAAAACATATTTTTAAGAAGAAAAAGGTAATAAGTTCAACTGTGTGTGATTTCAATGCCTGATAAATGTGAGAAGCTAAAGTCTTGCTGTTTATCTGCTTTGCTACAACTGTTGACTTGATTTTCTCTTTTTAATTGACCTTTATTTAACCAGGGAAGTCCCACTGAGATTCAGAATCTCTTTTGCAGGGGAGCCCTGAGGGAAGGGTCAGGGGAGGCATTAATGGACATGTTTTTGAGTTGTAGGAGGAAACCGGAGGAAACCTACGCAGACATGGGAGAACATGCAAACTCCACATAGGGTGTGGTGGGTTGAATTTGTTATCAAACTGTAGTTTTTTTTTCCTGTTTTAGCTGTTTATTGAACTCTTACAAGAGAAAATGTTCTTTCTCTCCATTAACTCAGCATGAACATTTAGAATGATGTGATGTCACCTGCATAACCTCTATTAATGAGTAAAGTTAACTATTATTTCATATTGTAGTTGGAATATAAATGACTCTGACTTCGTGAATTGTCCTTATTCAAATAAACAAATGATTTATCAGTATAGTTTGAACTGCGACAATGCACATTATGATAAATGGTTAAAGTGACTCACCGGGCAACAGCAAATGTCCTCACGGGGACAGTGTGGACGGAAGTCTGGGACAACCCACTGTGAACGGGACGAAGTGTAGACAGGCCAGGACATCCTGACACCACTGACAAGAAAAAATATGTTTAAAAAAAAAAAGTTTAAAGGTGGAGGACCTGGTTTTACAGAAGTATGAATTTATTTATGTCCAACTAAATGAATATTGAGTATATTTTTATAGTAAAAAAAAAAAATGCTTCAAAATAGTTAATTAAAGATTCAAATGAAGAAAGTTACAACATTGCAAAAGATCAAAAAAGTGTAGGACTAACTTGCTGCATTTTTTTCTTTATGAAAAGTAATTTAGCATGTAACTTCTGAGTTTGTGTCTTGTTGTGAGGGTAGGTTGGGTCAAATATTTGGTCAGAACATTGAGACACGCTCTAGTTTTGAGAAGGGAGGACTTTTTAGTCGACTAATCGATCGTTAGAGCGTCTTTAGTCAACTACAACCTAATTTTATGATCATTAACACTTAAATATGAAAATTTTCTGGTTGTTTTGAAATTATATTGTCTAAATATAGTAAACGAGATGTGACAAAAATTAATATCTTGATATATATATATATCTTGATATATATATCTTGATATATATATATATATATATATATATATATATATATATATATATATATATATATATATATATATATATATATTTATTTATTTATTTTATTTATTTTTTTTTTTAACTAATAAAAAAATTGGCACCAATGAGTGATTAATTGACTAAACTATTACCTCCTACGCTTTTTTGATCTTTTGCTTTGTGCAAAAATTATCGAGACATCCAATATCGCTGTACAAAAGAGTACTGTAAATAGTTGTTTATGTTTGAAAGATAAGAGATTGCTAAAGTTACAGTTGCCATTAGAAACCACACAACATTGGTTCTGTCAGTTGGAGCTGTCTCTCTATCAGAGCTGTCAGAGATTTTACCTGTTTCCTTTGTGTGTTTTATCCTAGAAGTGTGCGTCTTTGACTATAAAATCACCACATACTTTTACAAGTCCTACACACTAAAGAAACCTAAAGCTCATCTCTGTCTGCTCCTTCATTTACTGCTACAAGTCATCCTGGCCACTAAAGCGGTGTTCTGGCGACACTCCAGGTTGAAGGCGGGAATAAATTTGAACAGTGCCTCGCAACTAGTTGAAATATACAAACCCATAGTATTTCTCCCCTACATTAATGGTCCTTCGAGCCGGATATTTCTGCCTTTAACCTTGTTCTGATGGATGACCTGTATGAAGATGAAGTCCGGAGAGCCCGACCTCGCCGCCAGGTACACCCTCCTACACGTTATGAGGACTACACCACTGACCTTCCCAACCTAAACCACAGTCCTGAGCCACAGAGAGTTT
This sequence comes from Mugilogobius chulae, assembly GCA_038363315.1. NCBI lineage: Eukaryota > Metazoa > Chordata > Actinopteri > Gobiiformes > Gobiidae > Mugilogobius > Mugilogobius chulae. Next base: position 24,993,245 of record CM076397.1, read on the forward strand.
CTTCTGCACCAGTGTCCAGCAGCCCTTACCAACTGCTGTCGAGTGAGATGCAGCGCACCCAATCAGAAAACCGGAATCCACGTTGCAGCTCCCTTTCAGAACCTCACCATGCTTCCAGCACCAACTCTGATTTACCCAAATTCTATCAAGAGAAGTTCCCTCTCCAACAGTCACAGCAACATGCAGAAGGCATAGCGGTCAGCAGGAACCCCTTTTCTGTAAAAGAAGATTGGCCCCTACCCCCACCTCTGTCAGATGAGTTCAAGCCAGTTTCTTCTTCAACGTTAGATCGTATAACTTCCTTGATGAATGAGCTCCTGATCCTAAGGAAAGAGGCTTTAACTGCTCAACCCAGTATATCAGCCTACACCACACCTATGCCTCGGCCAGCTGTTGCCCATCCTGTTACTCCTTCAGCATGTGAAGACATTTATTTCCAGTCAACAAAACACCCTGCTCCACCAACAACCTTGCCTCCCTTTGCCTCACCACAGTCTATAAACCCAAGACTTCCAAAGTACGCCTCTAGTCCTGAAATTTACTACCGTGGTCCCCAGCCAACCATTCCAAAGCTTATACACCGAGACCCAGGAGAGTTTGCATGTCTCAAGCTTGCTTTAGAGAATCTGTTACCTCCCAACTCAAGCGAGCTCTTCAAGTATCAGATTCTGCTCGACCACCTACAACTTGAAGACGCCCAACTTATTGCTGATGCCTACTTGCATTCTCCAACACCATATACCGACACCATGCAAGCTTTGGATGATAAGTTTGGACAGCCTCATCAGCTTGCTCTCAAGAGGATAGCCACAGTTCTTGACTCCCCAGACATCCAAAGAGGTGATGTTGCAGCCTTTGACAAGTTCTCCCTCCAGATCCAGTCACTGGTGGGGATGCTGAAGACACTGGGCTCAGAAGGAGAAGTTGAGTTGCAGTGTGGGTCTCATGTAGCACGCCTTCTCAGTAAGTTACCTCCGGAACAGAGAGCAGACTTCCGTAGGTGTATGTTCAGTAGGTCTGGAAAAACATACACACTGCATGATCTAGCTACATGGTTGAAGCACGAGTCTTGGTGTCAAGATTTTGATGGCCAATTAACTCCTATACGGCAACCAGAAGCCTGTCCTCCCAAACGTTCTGTCTCTGTGCTCCATGGAGGTGAGAACAGATACCAATCCCCACCAAGCTCACCAACCACAGCCAAGTCACCACCCTATTGTGCTTTCTGTGACATCCAAAACCACCACCTAAGTCGGTGCCCTGCCATCTCCCAACTCAGCAAAGACCAGCTCACTGACTGGATTAAAACCAATAAAAGATGCTGGCGTTGTGCTCGTCCCCACCTAGCTGCTCAGTGCAACCTGAAGAAGCCCTGCAGCCTCTGCCAAGGTCGCCACCTCCAAGTCCTCCATGAAATCAACACCAGGCCCCCAGAGAGTCACCACCTCATGCAATGCAAGTCCAAAGAGAAGACACCACAGATGTGTTATACCTTGATCGGTCGACAGAGGGTGGTCGCGTCTTACTCAAAGTTATTCCTGTTAAACTCCATCATAACGGCTACTGCATTGAAACTCATGCAATTTTAGACGATGGTTCAGAAAGGACAATGCTCCTACCAGAAGCTGCACATCGACTCCAGCTACATGGTACTCCAGAGACCATGCCCCTCCGCACAATACACCAAGATATTCAGTCCTCCAAGGCACCTGTGTCTCCTTTACTATCTCGTCCAGAGCCCGATCCAACATCAAGTTTCGTGTAAACAATGCCTTCACTGCCGCTCGTATTGATTTGGCACATCACACTTATCCTGTTGACGCACTTCAGAAGAAGTACAAGCACCTGCAGGGACTTCCCCTCAAGTCGTTCAGAAAGGTCAAGCCTCTGCTGCTCATAGGCAGTGACCATCCTCACCTCATCACGCCCACCAAACCTGTCCGCCTTGGTCCTCCAGGAGGTCCAGCTGCCATTTGCACAAGGCTGGGTTGGACATTACAAGGCCCTTCCGGTGTCAACTGTCAGTCACTCCGTCCCCAGCAATGCCTAGTCACATCGGTCCAGTTTCCAGTCGCCTCCAGCATCCAGACCATCCCTCCTGAATCCAGTGTGTCCAGTGTCACTCCAGCTAAGAACCCGGTCTACTACAAGCACAGTGTGAGAAACCTGCAAGAATCCTCCCCTCTAGAGTTTCACGGGGCGGCCCACGAGGATAGCTGTCCCCCTGCTGAGACTTTTCCTCCAGTCAAAACCCACACCTTGAAGAAGACGCAGCTGGACTGTCTTCCAGAAAAGCACCAGCTGCTCAAGATGCTTGCCTCAGAATATCTCGTCCCCACAAGCCTTCAGTCCTATGTACCAGATCTTTCACAGAGCTCCAGTTTCAATGATCTCAACCACTTCCTGATGGGGCGGCCCAAAGTTCATGTGTCTCTGAGTGTCCTGTTCAGCTCCAAGTTAGTAAGTTTCCACAAGTAGTAGCTCTAGGTTCCTGCCATCTGCCACATGCTTCGTCCACCTCTACCAACCTGCTCTGTCCCCTTTTGCCTCGACCGTCACACTGGGCTCTGCGATGATGGCATGAATCCCCCGGTCCCCCGAACCTACTGGCTCATAGGCTGCATCCCTGAGATTCATTCTAACACAGAATGGACATGCACCTGACCTTGACTGAGCTAGAAGTCTCTCGAGCCTCTCCTGAAGATGGACATTCAGTGTGTAGCCTTTTGTTTTATAGCAAATGTATTTCATACATTTGGGGGCGGCTGTACAAAAGAGTACTGTAAATAGTTGTTTATGTTTGAAAGATAAGAGATTGCTAAAGTTACAGTTGCCATTAGAAACCACACAACATTGGTTCTGTCAGTTGGAGCTGTCTCTCTATCAGAGCTGTCAGAGATTTTACCTGTTTCCTTTGTGTGTTTTATCCTAGAAGTGTGCGTCTTTGACTATAAAATCACCACATACTTTTACAAGTCCTACACACTAAAGAAACCTAAAGCTCATCTCTGTCTGCTCCTTCATTTACTGCTACAAGTCATCCTGGCCACTAAAGCGGTGTTCTGGCCGACACTCCAGGTTGAAGGCGGGAATAAATTTGAACAGTGCCTCGCAACTAGTTGAAATATACAAACCCATAGTATTTCTCCCCTACAATCGCCCAGTCCTATCAACTACTTCCTGTTTCTTACTAATCCTTACTTTTTACAAACAGCAAAGTGAAACTGAAGTGTATTACCCAAGCTCAGCCAATCAGAACACTGCTTTTGGCTATCAATGTGAAATTAAATGCTTTATAATTGAATTGAAAAAGCCCACAGTGATCTGATTTTGTCACAATGTAGTGTAATTACAATATAGTTTTAGGTGAATAAGACAAAGCTTAGCTCGAAGGCCATCAGCTCGAAACCTTGGTTTTATCCTTGACTCCCATTCGACTTTGAGTCTCAAATAACAAAAACTGTTCAATCATGCTTCTTCCAAATTCGTAATTAGCCAAATAAAGAATTTTATTCCCCACTCAGATTTAGAGAAAGTCATTCATGCTCTTGTGCTCAGCCGACTAGATTATTGAACCCGCCTATATGCAGGTCTAAGTCAGAAATCTATCAGCCGTTTTAAAAAGCAAATTCAGCTGCTAGACTTTTGACAAACACCAGAAGGATGAACACATCACTCCTGTCCTACACAGATGTGAATTTAAAATATTGTTGATTACTTTTAAAGCTCTTCATGGTCTTGCTCCTGCCTATATTTGTGAGTTGTTGTCACTTTATGTTCCTGGCCGTTCCTTGCGCTCTTCTGAGCAGACTCTCCTCACTGTGCCATCCTCCAGACTTGTTTCAAAGGGAGACAGGGCTTTTTCTGTCTGGGCACCAAAGCTCTGGAATGCTCTACCAGACTTTATCAGATCAGCAAACACTGTGGATGCTTTTAAATTTGAAAACGCACTTTATAGAATGGCATATTTTTAGTTATTTTGATGTATTTTATTACTGTTTGTTTTAATTGTTGTATGTGCAATGTTTTATTGATGTTGTGAAGCACTTTGTAACTTGTTTTTGAAAAGTGCTGTACAAATAAAGTTATTATTATTACTAATATTATTTAAAAAGTTAGGTAACCCATCATTAATCTACAAACATCACCTGGTTACAGTGGATGTGTTTATTTTAAAAGTAGAAATGTCGACTAATCTGCCTAAAAAATAAACTCAATTTTTCTAGCCTACAAACTGTCAAAGAAATATATCTGTAGTTAGAATGAAAAACTACTGCAAGCTCAACATTTCAGTCAGAATATAACGTTACATATCTTAGATTTTTTTTTATAGTTTGTGTTCCTAATATTCTTACTAATATTCCCCATTTTTAATAACATTTCTCAAGAGTATTCGTGTATTTAACAAGTGAGTAGGAAAATACATTTGCAGCAAAATCGGGGGTCAGCGTTAGCCAAACAAAGCTAACACTGAGCCTTTAGATGTTGCGGAAAATTTGTGTTGACCGAAAAACGTCTATATAGCCGCTGTCAAAGTCTAACAACAAAACAACAACCAGAAATATAACTATTTTAATAAAAGCACTGACCTCTCCACACGGCTCTGCTGCAGGTTGCCATATTTTGTGTTACAGCGTACTTCCGTGTGGGAACAACGAAAGACCTTCAAACGTTCCTATGTGTGAATGAAAGAAGTAGGGGAAAAAACGGACTAAGTGGAATATTATAAACAAGAAATCTAATATATATGTGTAGGGTTAAAATAAGGTTTAAAATAATAATTGCTGAAGCGTTTACAAAAAAATCTCTTAGGACAAGAACGTTAACAAAATGATGGCGTGGAATTCCGAGTCGTTTCTATGGTAACCTCATGGCAGAGGGCTTTTCGATGGTACATGTAGATTGTAGTGTCTGGAGGGACGGTGATTAAGTTTAGGAGAACGAGTAAGTTTAGGAAAAAAGATTAGGGTAATAATGGGTAAGGTTAGGAAAAAGGTTTGGGTAAAGGTTAAGAGAAAAAATATAACAGTTTAGGCCATTTTAGCGAGTAATAAACTTATTGCCATGGCAACCAGCTCACCTCTGTCCCTCCAGACCAGACTATCTAGCACTAACCCTTTACTTAAAATAAAAACTCAAAATAATGGAGAACTCTATATACTTTGATAATTACTTTTTTTTTTTTATTTTGTTCTACCTTTATTAGGTGAAAAAAAAAAAATAATAATAATCCCATATAAAACACATGTAGTTACTGCGATAATGAAGAAGGCCTAAAATGTAATGCATTCTTTTCATATATGACACAAATATAGTTTGTATATGGAACCCAGAAGCCAATATAAGTTTATTTATTTGATTGGGTGCTTTGAGTTTCCATTTTACTAATTTATTTTCGTGTGTAGAGCAAATGTGTATTTTTTTCTGTTTATTAATATTTATATAAGCCTTGCTACTCTTTTGATTTTTGTAAGGCGACTGAACTTGATCCACATTGCAATGCATATTTTATTGTCACATTGTATTTTTCTATTTCAGTCTACGGAAACGGTTCACAAAACAAACAAAAGAAATCCAAGCCAAACAAACACACACACAGAGGTTGCTTTCAATGACATTTATTTTCTCCAAAAGTCTGTAATACTGTAATAATAATCGTACAAAGACTGCATGTCGTTTAGAAAGAAAACATCCCAGAGAGATCGATAAAAACAACCAAAAATGATCTGAGAATAATGAGCGGCTTTTAAAACACCTTCATGAACTGTATATATTTGCATGGTTTATTATTAAAATACTCAAGAGGAGTGAAGTATCGTCAGTTCATGTGCAAATCAAGCAGAGGTAAAGCTAATGACGTAAAGCTATTGTTTTAAATTAAGGCAAATAATCTCATATAATCTGAATAAGAAGGTCCAGGATTAACGCAGAATTCATTGGTAGTGTGATTGTTTTCGCTCAAAGGATTTATTTCGAAAGTAGTACTACTGCTATTATAGTAGTATTGTGTTTAGATTTCTGGATCTTTAAGGCAAAAACACTAAAACTATGTAAACTAAACAAAGATGGCGCGTTCCAGTCGTCCTCAGAGTTCTGGACATGTCAAGTCCAAGCAAAGAGAGACAAGTCCAAGTCAAGACCCAAGTCAAGAGAGACAAGTCTCAAGTCCAAGTCAAGAGACTCCAAGTCAAAGAGAGACAAGTCCAAGTTCAAGTTCCAAGTGTAAAGAGAGACAAGTCCAAGTCAAGTCCAAGTCAAAGAGAGACAAGTCCAAGTCAAGTCAAAGAGACAAGTCCAGTCAAGTCCAAGTCAAAGAGAGACAAGTCCAAGTCAAGTCAAGTAAAGAGAGACAAGTCCAAGTCAAGTCCCAAGTCAAAGAGAGACAAGTCCAAGTCAAGTCTCAAGTCAAAGAGAGACAAGTCCAAGTCAAGTTCAAGTCAAAGAGAGACAAGTCCAAGTCAAGTCTCAAGTCAAAGAGAGACAAGTCCAAGTTAAGTCCAAGTCTAAAGAGAGACAAGTCCAAGTCAAGTCCCAAAGTCAAAGAGAGACAAGTCCAATGTCAAGTCCAAGTCAAAGAGAGACAAGTCCAAGTAAAGAGAGACAAGTCCAAGTCAAGTCCAAGTTAAAGAGAGACAAGCCAAGTCAATAAAGAGAGACAAGTCCAAGTCAAAAAAAAAAGTCAAACAAGTCAAAAAGAGACAAGTCCAAGTCAAGTCCAAGTCAAAGAGAGAGACAAGTCCAAGTCAAGTCACCAAGTTAAAGAGAGACAAGTCCAAGTCCAAGTCCAAGTCTCAAGTAGAGAGACAAGTCCAAGTTCAAGTCTCAAGTCCAAGTAAAGAGAGACAAGTCCAATAGTCATAAAGAAACAAGTCCATCAATCCAAGTAAAAGAGACAAGTCCAAGTTAAAGAGAGACAAGTCCAAGTCAAGTTAAAGAGAGACAAGTCCAAGTCAAGTCCAGTCAAAGAGAGACAAGTCCAAGCAATCCAAGTAAAGAGAGACAAGTCCAAGTCAAGTCCCAAGTCAAAGAGAGACAAGTCCAAGTCAAGTCCAAGTTAAAGAGACAAGTCCAAGTCAAGTCCCAAGTAAAGAAGACAAGTCCAAGTCAAGTCCAAGTCAAAGAGAGACGAGTCCGAGTCAAGTCCAAGTAAAGAGAGTCAAGTCCAAGTAAAAGAGAGACAAGTCCAAGTCAAGTCCCAAGTCAAAGAGAGACAAGTCCAAGTCAAGTCCCAAGTCAAAGAGAGACAAGTCCAAGTCAAGTCCAAGTCAAAGAGAGACAAGTCCAAGTCAAGTCCAAGTCAAAGAGAGACAAGTCCAAGTCAAGTCCAAGTCAAAGAGAGCAAGTCCAAGCAAGTCCCAAGTTAAAGAGAGACAAGTCCAAGTTAAGTCCCAAGTTAAAGAGAGACAAGTTTAAGCTCAAGTTCCAAGTTAAAGAGAGACAAGTCCAAGTCAAGTCTCAAGTCAAAGAGAGACAAGTCCAAGTTAAAGAGAGACAAGTCCAAGTCAAGTCTCAAGTCAAAGAGAGACAAGTCCAAGTTCAAGAGTCCCAAGTTAAAAAAGAGACAAGTCCAAGTCAAGTCCCCAAGTCAAAGAGAGACAAGTCCAAGTCAAGTCTCCAAGTCAAAGAGAGACGAGTCGAGTCAAGTCCCAAGTGAAAGAGAGACAAGTCCAAGGTAAAAGAGAGACAAGTCCAAGTTAAAGAGAGACAAGTCCAAGTCAAGTCCCAAGTCAAAGAGAGACAAGTCCAAGTCAAGTCTCAAGTCAAAGAGAGACAAGTCCGAGTCAAGTCCCAAGTGAAAGAGAGTCAAGTCCAAGTCAAGGTAAAGAGAGACAAGTCCAAGTTAAAAGAACAAGTCCCAAGTCAAAGAGAGACAAGTCCAAGTCAAGTCCCAAGTCAAAGAGAGACAAGTCCAAGTTAAGTTCCAAGTCAAAGAAGTAAATCTAAGACAAAAACATCACCTCTGAGGACGACTGGAACACGGCAGGACTTTTAACCAGGTTTTGATCTCTTTAAAATGTGATCAGCTCTGGATTATTACCATTATACTGGCATGTGCATTAGGACTACTTTATTTGGGTTACTTTTAGTGTTAAAAGTGTGATTTCTTTTGTAAAAATACATGTTTAGATATTTTACAAACTGCATAGTGAAATGATCTATGGCTACTTGCATAAAAATAAATGTGCATATGTTATGAGAAAGTTGTGTAAATAACCAGCCTGCCACACTAACACAGGGACAACAGGCACACGCAGAAACCGAGACTCTAACTCACCACAACCTGATCAAAAATATTACAGATCTCTTATAACAGTGTTTTCCTTATAGTTGAATAGATTAACCTCATTATATTTAAAAATGACTCAAAAGACGTGAGAAACTGCTTCTGATTTTCCGATATTTCTGTTTGGTATTGACCATTGATTGCTTCACTGTTTGATTTTCCGACATTCCTCTTCTAAATCAACAACCTTGTGAAGACCTCAGAGTTGTTGTGATAATGGCCTTTACAAAAATATAGTGTTGACAAGCTTGGACTGCTCTAATCAATGTAAAATAGTTATTTTCCAATTTTTAAAGTGCTTATGACAGGTTAAACAAAAATTTTCAGTAAAACACAGTGAAGACGGTTATAGACAGTCGGCAATGCGTCATATTTGGGGGCGTGGTTCAAGATCCATAAGAATTCATTAGGAACGGCAACTTTCTAGCTCTTTTGATACGTTTTCTGGCCATTTAAGTGTATTTTCAGCACAACTTATTAAAGTCGAGTCACAACTAAGTCTTAATGAATGTCACTGAAGTGGTGTTCTCTCAGAAAAGTAAACAAATGGTTCTGTTAAATACACCAGGCAACGCTAGCACCAGTAGTTAGCATCTAGCTAGCATTTAGCCCGCAGCTGTTGTTAGCACTGTTGGATATATTTATAAACTTGGGCTGTTGGATTGTTCCCCCACGGATGTCTGTTAGTGGGCAGGGCCTCTGATGCTGACTGTATCTATATATAAGACTTAACTAAACATTTAGCTTGTTTTCACTCAATTTGGTTGCTTTGATGAAGTTTATAATCGTCTTTTGTCCAGTAACATATGTAGAGATAATTCCACAACTGTTACCTTGCAACCAGATTGTAAATCTGGCGAATATCTGCATAAATGACACAAACACTTAAATTGCCTCCGTGCACGGAACGTCAGTTAGTTTGTTTATATTCAAAATAGCTAACGTCTGCACTTATGAGCGCTTCCTGTTAGCATTAGCATTTAGGCACAAACACGTCTCTTTTTAATTACACAAGTGTACTCTAGTGAAATATTCTTCTGATTTGTGAAGTCTTAACGTGTTTTCTGGAACATTCATCACAAACTCACTGTCACTGTCTGATCTTATGAGTATTTATTCGTTTTAAACTGGTCGTCATTGTATTTTGGTGCTTTTTGACGACACATTCTGTTTTACAACTCAAATTACTTCCTGTAATTTTTACTTTTGTCTTTTTTTTCATAATTTGCAACTTAACTGCTGTAAAAATATGATAAATGTTCAGCACAAGGACTATCACATCAAACAGAATCGGTCATGTAAGTTTTCTTCTTTTGGTGCAAGACACAAGAGGCATTTTCATGGTTTTAGGTTAAATGGCATAAATATGTAACATTTTATTTTCGTATCAATTTATAAAATATTTTTAAGGCAGGATATTGCTTTGTAGTAAACAACATTTATAACAATTTATTCATTTATTTTACACAACCACAATATATTTACTATAAATGATCAAATGTCTTGAACATTCACAATATTCTCTAAAATTCAATCGATTGCTCAGCCCTGTTCCTGCCCTTGTTATTATTGTATTTACTTCCATTAAATGGTCACATATTTGGCTCAAAGGGACATAAAACAATGGTATTTTGGTAGAATACTTCACTCCTCTGGATCAAAGTGATATTTAAGGCTGATATAAAGTACTTTGTGTTTCTTGGACTCGTTTTACATTTATGTGTTTATAGTTATTTCTCATTAAAAGTAGTGTTCACATCAAAAAGTCTTTTAAAATGAGACGTATCTCAGGGCTGTGTCCAAAACCTTGTTTCTCGTCACAAATTAAGGAAATACATGTTATACTAGTCATTAAATATGTGAGGATGGGTTGATATGGATTTTTAAGCCGATACAGTTATGCGATATTTAACTTCCTGCTGTGGCCGATGCCAGTATTCGTATTTTAAAACAGAACTAAGCAACATTGTGATCCTGTTTTTGTGATAGTCACCTGCTTCCTGAGAAACACTGGCCCTTTTATAATCAAATCATTTTTCTTCCATTTTTACATCGATGCCCAATTAGCCTAAACATGCATTTTTTTGGAGGAAAACAAAAAAGAAACTACAGGAACATGGGTAGAACATGCAAACTCCACCCAGAGATTGTGCAAAGTTGACTTGGCTCGACCTGGGAGTCAGAGTTGTTGTTTTTCCCCGATAGTGGCCGTTACAACATAGTGTGACATAATGTATGACAGGGTTATTCAAATAGCAGCCCACTAAGCCATATGATGTGGCCCACCATAGTAAATAGGCATGAACTGGACCATATTGTAAACACTCTGTTTCAGTGGTGAGTAAACAGCAACATAATGCTAAGCAATAAAGACTGGCCCATTATAGTAAAGTGGGCCATGGACAGGGCCACATTTCTTGGTTAGATCTGGTATTCAGTTGCCTGCAGTACTGCCACTGATATTTGTTTAGTTTTGTTCTGGTTTGTTCTAGTCTTGTTCCAAATTGTGGTTCACCCTTGAAGTAGCATAAATGTAGACCTAGAGTCATAGAGTTGGATTCACTTTAGGTTTAGCCTAGTCCTTTATCTGTTGTTCTGATTTGCTCACATTCTAGTTTTCATTTATCTCAACTAGTCCTTTGAAAAATCTGGCCCGCTGTAAAATATAATTGAATAGCCCTGTTGTATGACAATAGAGGTTATGCACTGACATAATTTTATTCCAAAAATGCTCAGCAACATTTAGAATGAGTGGCATTTCTTCAATGTATTTCTTTGTTGTCGAGGCAACAGCTTGTCTGCTAACAACAGTTGACGATTTAGGACATTTTAACGGCAACAAACAGACTCAAAAACATCTTTTTTTAAGAAGAAAAAGGTAATAAGTTCAACTGTGTGTGATTAATAAATGTCTGATAAATGTGAGAAGCTAAAGTCTTGTTGTTTATCTGCTTTGCTACAACTGTTGACTTGATTTTCTCTTTTTACATGTCAGTTACAAACCCAGTGCTCAGTAGACTTGTTGTGGGTTGAATTTGTTATCAAACTGTAGTTTATTTTTCTTGTTTTAGCTGTTTATTCAACTCTTACAAGAGAAAATGTTCTTTCTCTCCATTAACTCTCTCAGCATGAACATTTAGAATGATGTCATGTCACCTGCATAAACTCTATTGAACCTATTTTGTCCCGCCTACTTTTCTAGGACGTGCACTTCCTGTTTAGCTGCATTTAGCCTGTAGATTTCAGTCGATGGGTTTATTTTAACTGTCAATATATTTAATTAAAACTGCCCCACAAAACAGACAAACAAACACGTTAGCTACCTTAACAGAGCTAAACAGGAAGTGCATTTCCAAGCCAAGTGGGCGGGACAAAATAGGGTCAATAAGACAAATGGCTTTGTGAACATTTTCAATCTCTAGAAGAGTTATCAGAATAATTCTGATTCACAGTTATTTTCCTCTAAACTTAACACAGCTATAAAGGTGCACTGTGTAACTTGATTTGGTAGACTAAAACCTGTAGTAATGTTTTCACCTAATTTGTCTATTTTTATGAAGTTTGTAATTGTCTTTTGTCCAGTAAATGTGACAAATTCTACAACTTTTACCTAGCAACCACATTGTAAATATGGACCAAAATCTATCTTAATTAATTTAGTTAGATAACAGTTTAAACTCCCAGTGTCAGTTGTGTGTAAATTGTCTTTTTGACGACATATGTGGGTTGATTTTGTTTTAGAACTCAAATTCCTTCCTGCCATAATAAATTATTATCTGTCGGACTGAGCGATATTGACAAAAATTAGTATCTCGATATTTGTTGGATATATCGCGATAACGATATTCAGTTGATTATTACGTTAATAGGTTGCGTTCAAGTTGTAGAATGTCCAGATAGTGAACAAGACTTCTGATTAATAACACTGTACTTAGTCATGAAATATCTAAAAAAATATTTCAAACTGTGCTGCAAACATCTGTGTGAAGTATTTTTGGTCTGGAGAATGTCACGTGAACGCAAACCTATTGTCAGACAAATGTGAAACGTTTGTAAATGAAGCCCAAAAGTCAGACATATTACATTTATATATTAAGTTGAACGTTACTAGCACCATTTTTTCAATTTTTGATGGGCTCCTTTTGTGGAAATTTTCACTCTAAAGCTGGTTGCACACTACAGGAGATTTGGCCCAATTTTAAGCCCGATGTTCCCTCAACGAGTTCTGGGAGGCGTGGCCAGAGTAACGATTTCCGTAAGAGATTTTTTGTGTTTCTCTCCTTATGTCATATGTGCGTCACTGTGACTATTGGTCGTGAGCATCATGGTGAGGTTCACATGCTGCACGTGCACATAAAATAAAGAAAAAACATTTCTTAATTGTAAATGAATATAACGCTTTGTGCTCGTAGTCAAAGAGCGGGATAGATACAGTCGGCATCAAAGGCCACGCCCACTAACGGAGCTCCGAGGGGGAAAGTTAACATGGAGAGTGAATCACAACAACAGCTTTATTAGTCACTGCTCACAAACTACAACAACAAATGTGGACTTTCGGAGATATATTGTGTCAAATACAGACACGAAGACACGGGGATGAATTAAGTGATTCAACCTTCCAAGTATGTAAATATAACTAGCAATTCTAACGGTAGCTGGAGCTAAATACTAACGTGATGCTAGTGCCGCCTGGCGTCTTTTAGCATCTTTTTAAACTTATTGTTTACTTTTCTGACATAACATCTCAGTAACCTCTGTTTAAACCCGGTTGTAACTCGACTTGAATTAGTTGTGCCTTAAAAAACGTCTTAAAAGAGGTAAACAGTTTCGCTTCCCATTCTTTATTATGGTGAGGCAGGAGATGTTTTCCCCCTCAGCAGGCCACGCCCCCAACAGTGACGCATTGCCGACTGTATCTATTCTTTATACGAGCATTCCGTACGTCATCTCCAACATACCTGCTCCCTAAATGATGTGCGAAGCACCGACGTCAGCTGCTTTATAGAACATGGTCAACACGGAGTTTGTTTACATTTTTTCATTTTACGCCCACAATGCATCAGTGTAACAGCTCCTTATAATGACCCTCCACTCTTCTGTGACGTTTATAAATGCGTTTCATTTTACACTCGCGCACGAAAGAAACATTCTACGCTCGATCACATGAAGCACGCACTGTTCCCCGCTCTCCGCTCCTGAAGTCTGTGTCGTCTCTGTTCTTCCTGCGACTGTGAGACAAATAATCATTGTAATTCTCCTTACGTCTGTGGCATCTTCTTTTCTTTGGCACGTCAAAAAATCGAAAAAGATCTTACTCCTGTAATGTGCAGTCAGCTTAAACGATTCACTCGATACTCAATTTTAGGATATCTTGAAAACAACATTCACGATATTATCTAAAATTCAAACTGATGACATATGACAAAATGATAAATATTTACTTAACGGCTTTAAGTTCTGCATGATCAGTAAGTGAGTGTGTTTGAGTAAAGCATCGCACAGAAGAAAGAAAAAAAAGTTTGCAAGGCCATTTATAGTAAACATAAAACAATCTCATATTATTGTTAAAATCTGAACAAATATTCTGTGACTTAGTTTTCAGACACAGCCCTGGACTCTCTGCGTGTAACTGGATGGATTCTGTACAAAGTCCCGAGGGCGGCGGCTGGTTGGCAGTGTCAGACCGGGTCCACTACCTGTGCGTGTGGATGCCGTTCAGGCTGGAGGAAGGCAGGGGGCGCCGGAGCTCCAGCTGGGCCAGCAGGCAGAAGTGGTCAGAGGGGATGTGCGGGTGAGGACAGCCCAGGATACTATTGTCCAGCAGCCACTGAGAGTCCAGCGGCCCCAGGAGCCCCAGCACGGACAGCAGCGGCCGCGAGATGAAGATGTAGTCGATCACGCCCTGGAGGGGAAACAGAAGGGACAAAAAACTATTAACTTCTCTCTTTTTTCGCCTCATTTATTTGCAAAAAAGTTGAATGCAGATCACTAGAGTGCAAAACCACTTCTAAGTCTAAACTACGTAGGTTACCCATATCTTTAATATGGTTGTCAAGATTATTAGATTAATCGAGAATTGTCATCATACAAGTTGATCATACTTGTTGAAGACTTGTCTAAAGCTATTCTTGTAAATCTTTATGAGAATTTTTTTAAGCATTATTACTTCAAATGTGTTTTGGGTTTCAGTACTTGTTTGAATACCAAATAGTATCTGATTTTATTTCCATGGATCTATTATAATATCTGGATACAGTATTACGAGCTGGTAAATGATGTAAATCAGCTGCAGTGACCGCTCCATTGGTTCTGCAGAGGGAAAATCCCTCTACATAGAGCACATATCAAACACAAACTGCTTATATTCAGCAGAAAGAGCATCTACAGCAGTGGTCCCCATACTTTTCCTGCTCGCGAGCTACTTTTAGACTGAGCACAGCCAGAAAAGGCTAGTCTATATTGACCCATTTACTGTTAGTAAACAATGACTGCGCACGCAAACTGGTGCCGAGTAGCGCGGCAGTTCCAGGCTTTTTAAGCTGCATAGGTGCATTATTAGTAAACTCTCTTTAAAAGATCCATCTAGATCCATGAGTTTTCTAATCGTTTAGTGTCTTTAGTTCTACTAACTCGTTTTGTAAAGAAAGTTATGGTGAAGGTGTGCAGAAGCACCAGTGCAGGCCGAGATCCCCATTAATGAAGTAGGATCTGAACCGGTTTTTTGGAACACTGTTGGCCTATATAGACTTTCTTTAATAGTGTAATAATATTTTATTAAAATGTAAGTAAACCTGCTACAATGTAACTTATTGTGGCAACAAGGAAAGATGAAGCTATCATCACTTCACTTGAAGCGACTCAAACTACTGTATTATGAGTGATTGGTGATTACCATGGTAACACTGAGGGGAGGACTTGAGAAAGTCATCTTTCCTTTGACTCAAATCAACAACAAAGTAAGTTCTGTTTGTTGGTCATCACAGCGTGAGCAGGTAGGATTCTGAAGCACTACCTGTCTTCTCCTCCTGCTCCGCTCCTCTCCATCTGCATTTCAGCTGCCACATCTATCACTCTTGTAAATTGCAGTTGTGAGGCCGTGCAGTTCGCGTTTCCTGATCGCGCATGTAGGTTGCAATTGTAGGTCGCGGTAAAGTTAATAAAAACAGACAGGGCTTTGGAATCGACTTCCACTGCCTTGAAGATTGATTGAGACTGTTGCTGACCGCTGATCTAAAGCTTTAAGAATGGTCAGATATATCGTAACTCTTATCCTTTTTCCAGGTTTCTTTTTAGGCTTTAGCTTCGGATAACGCTGCTCACTCTGATTGGTCAGAATGGTCAGGTCCATGTGCATCTCTAATAGCCTGTAGAGCTCTCAGACATGCGCAAAACGGCCGCAAACACCAGTAAACAAAAGTCATTGACAAAAGCGCCTGCCATATTTGATTACCTGATTTTTGGTACTTTGACTTGATTTTATCAGATTACCAGGAAGTACCAGGGAGAAGTACCTTGAAGTCGTATGTGTAGTTGGTGAAGGGCATGAGGCTCTCGTAGGCGCTCTTGAGCTGGAATCCGTGCGTGATGCTCCCGTCTCCGCTGGTCCCGTTGCAGCTGAAGTTGGACAAACACTCGTTGTATCGCAGCTCTTTGAAGTCTTTGTGGTTCTCGGTTACTCCTCCGTTACTCAGATACTCCACCACACCTGCCCCGAGAACGACAAGGATTAGAGGCAGTGAAATTATCGATATACAGCACAAAAACAGGTATTAGCCATATTCTGCTCCAGCAAACTTCCTGTTTAGCTTTGTTAAGGAAGCTAGCATGTCTCAATCTCAAACTGCTATAATGACAGTTAAAGGAGACCCATTCTGTTTGTTCCAAGTAGTGAGTTAAGTAGTAGTACATTAATAATTGACATTTGATCATTGTAAAACACAAATTTGTCTAAAATGGCTTAAAATCTAAACAGGTCCATGACTTCCTGTTCAAAACTGCAGAACTGATAAGCCCAACCTCTTCGTTCTGAACTTAACTTAAACAAGGAGATCGTATTTTACTTGGAATCAGAATTATTTGAGCAATTGCAGTAAATACAGATGAAAGGGGCGGTGATAGGTGGCAGGTGAGAACAGGGTTTTCTGAGCACTGGAGCATCAGCTGCAGAACATTTAACAATAACTAAAAGACAATAGAAAACAGCAAAATGCATTAAAGTTTGAATAAAGACCTTGGTATCAGCTTAAAAAAGTGCTAAAAAACTGTGAAAAAAGCCAGCTTTAAATGTTAAATGAACTGATGCAGGGGCATTGCACTGGGGGGGTGAAGGGTACTACTTTCCCCGGGGCCCAGGGCAGATAGGGCCCTCGATGAGGTAATTATTATTTTTCCACTCAGTTGCCTTTTTTTTTTTTTTTTGCCCAGCTTGATAAAATGGACCTTATCCAACCTGTGTAGTTTTTTTTTATTTGATTAGGCCAGTGGTTCTCAAGTGGGGTCCCTGGGGGTCCCTGGGTCATACATTTTTTTAAATAACAGACCATCCCAGACACATGTATTTGATAAAAACATTACCAATAAATAAAGAAATTAGGAATTATTTCATTTACAGTTTAATAAAAAAAAAGCACGGTTTTAACATCTTACTTTTACTATATGGTCACTGTGTTGAACAATAGGGGTCCTTGAAATATTTTCATATCAATAAGGGGTCCCTGGCCTCAAAAGTTTGAGAACCTCTGAACCCATTTAAAAGAAGAACACTGGCAACAAAATGTGTGCTGTTGTTGTTGTTGTTGTTGTTGTTGTTGTTGTTGTTTTAGGCTAAAGGCAGTTAGAGAATTAAGACGTTTCAACTGTTGCCCAACAAATGATTTCCTTAACAAACAAAATCAAAAAATTTTATTTAAGAACAGAAAGGTAATGAGTTGACCTGTGAGCGATCCTAAAATCTGTCAATGAAAAGTGTGAGAGATGCCTCAATATTCCTGTTGTTTATCTGGTTATTTTTAAGGTTTTATTGTTGTATTTTTTTAATCCCAAAGAAAAGAGATCGCTAGTGAGTAGTACCCTTTTGAGTTGTTTGCGAACAGTGAATGTAAAACACATTTGTAGTTCAGTTTTGTAGTGTGGCCTTTAGACCTTAGCCCTCAAAAAAATTGTCCCACTTGTAGATATTATTGAATAGCCCTGCTCTAAATATACTATGCCCCTTTAAAAAGATGCAACTGGTTGATCCAGCTTAGATGAGCACCGCTTAAACATCAGGGATCAAACAACATTTTACAAAATAGACCTAACAGTAGATGCATTATGGTTAAACAGACTACGGTGAGTTACTTCCTCCATCAAGGGGCCCATCAGCAAAGTTTGTACACAGGCCCCAGGATTTGATGCTACGGCCCTGGACTGACGTAAGCTCTGTGTGCAGTACCTCAGTGTTTATCAACCTAATAAAACACTTTGTACTCGGAACAAAAAACATACCTGAGTCTGGCAGTGAGTTGAGGTCGGCGCAGAGCACGATGGGGATGGCGGAGGGGTCGGGGGTGGCGGCGGGGTCAGAGGTCACAGAGGCGCGCTCCCGGATGCTCTTCAGCTCCGACAGAAACATCATGGTCTGGATGAGTTTGACGTCGGAGAACTCGGGGTCCCAGTGCATGTGCGCGTTAGCCACCAGGATCAACTGTCGCTCCGTGGACGGCTTCAGGCCTGGACACAAAACAACAAAACAAACAGTAAACAGTGCTGGGAGGAATACTAAAATGTGTGCTTGGATATCAAAATGTAGTTATCGGATTTTAGAAAGGAAACTATCAAATAAAAAAGTAAAGTCCCATTCAAACCGGTCAATGGGCCTCATTCATGACACGTTTTTACGAACAAATTTGTTCTTAAGGGCTTCCGAACATTTTTGGCAGTGTGATTAATCTGATTAAAAAAATTAATCGTTTGACAGCACTAGAAAAAAAATATATTTTTGTGATTATTTTTATGTATAAAGTCTTAAAGAAACTCTGCCGTGAAGTTCCGGACCTTGGCTTGAATAAATTTCTCCCAACTAGACCTCGATAAGATCTTATTGGTGACCCCTGCCCAATAACTATGGCTAAATACAGTTACTTTAACAATGTGATCCAGACTCTGCCCCTTGAAATGCGACTTTGGCTGTTCATCTTGAAGAACACAGTCTCCATCAATCAAGTTTTTACCTGAAGAGAAGACGTCCATTTTGACCTCCAGCAGCACCGCGACCCCAATGTTGTCTTTGGTCATGACCCGGTTCAGCATGACCTCTGACCCCTCAGAGTTCGCCATGGCAACCTGATTAAACTCCACCGTGTGTTTCTGCACCATCGTGAACCTGGAAAACAGACAATGGCACTAATGGAGCTTAACAATGGAATATTGCCATGTTTACAGAAGTAAGATGCCCCATTGTAAAGTTCCATAGAGCAGGCCTATTAAGGCACTTAAGGCCTATTCAAAAATCTGATCCGGCCCTCTATTAATGTTACAAATACTTTATAGTTTTTTGTTTGTGGATTTAATTCTGGGTTATTTCTCAGGAAAAAGTGACCAACCTAAATGTCTTAATGTGTAAGTGCTTGAACTAGGGAATAGTTATCTTGATTTTGTTATATTTTTGCGGCCTGAAAATAAGATTTACCAAATGGATCTAGTGTATGTTTCTTGTTTCAAGCCCAATCGTATTTTTTTGACTCATTCCTGTAAGAAAATGCAGTATTTTTTTTTTTAACAGCAATCCACTGTTTTTGAGTCCGTTTGTTGCAGTTAAAATGTCTTAAATCATCAAATGTTGTAAGCAGACAAGCCGTTGCCACGACAACAAGAATACAAGAAATACATTGAAATGTATTGAAATGTTGCATTTTTTAAATAAAATAATGTCAGTGCATAACCTCTATTTAGCAAAATGGTCACTTTTTACAGTGTATACCACAGACTTGATTGGATTAATTCTGCCTTAGACCTTGTTTGGTCCTGATTTGGACATTTTGTAGAGCAATTAAACAGAAATTAGAAAAGAAATGATCACTGTAGAGGCGAAGAGGCTCCACAGTTCGCCTCCTGGCTAGAGAGTTGAAAGAAGTTTGCCCAACGCGTGTCTCCACAAATTACAGTCCAAATATTACATTAAAGTTTCTTTATAGGCCCCTATGACCATCAATCATCTTGAATCAGTAACACGATTCCACAACATTGACACGGTAAGAAACAGTGTACCTCTCCACTTAGCAGCACCTGTGTGCACTTTTTCTAGGCCTTTTATAGGAATCTTGGCACCAAACCCAAAGGCCCACAGAGTCCCCTGGCGCCCAGGAGAGGAGGTGCATTTTGGCTCCTACAATCACTATAGAAATAACTTTAGTCCTGCAAATATTTGGCACAACCTCATGTCAAGAGCAAATACTTGGTCCAGAAGCCATGGTCTTCGGTCAAATCTGGTCCTCTGGAGAATAAAGTTGAATAGCCTTTGAAAAATTCAAATATTAAAGGGGACCTATTATGTAAAATCTTCTTTTCTGAGTTTTTAACAATGTTACAACAGTGTTCTCTCAACATTAGCTTAGCCAAAGTTGTATTTGGATTGCTTCATGCATGTTTGAGTAATCTTATATTGTCCTAAAGCTGATGCTCCAGTGCTCAGAAAATCCCTGTAAAATCCACCTATCCCCGCCCACTTGTATGGGTGTTTACTTGCTATTACTCAAAAATTAGGATTCAGAGTAAAACGAGTAAGGTTCAAAATTGCCATGTAGACACTTTCCAACATCAAAAAAATAAATGTTAAATCTTATTCAAGGTAAATTTTATAATGAAGAGGCAGATCTTATCAGTTCTGTAGTTTTGAACAGGAAGTCAATGAACGGGTTTCTATTTCTAAGCATAATGTTTGTGTTTGCAATGAACAAAATGTGAACTATTGATCTACTTGTGCCATAGTGAGGGGGGGGTTGCTGTATGAAGCACTTTGGAAGACATGTATCTGTGAAAATGTGCTTTATCAATAAACCCATCGTATCTAAAACTCAATAAGCCCTGCTCCAGACTCACTTGTTGGTCTTGAAGAAAACCGCGCAGCCGTCCACGTGTTTGCGCTCCTGCTCCGACACCAGTTTGGCTCGAGACTTCGGACAGAAATATCCATCGTACCCGCGTTCTTTCAGAGTCTCCAGGAAGAACGTGTAGTACTGTTCTGTCTCCACCTCCTGAAGAGAGAGAGAGAGGGGGGGGATGAGAGAGGGATGAGAGAGAGAGAAAGAGAAGAGAGAGAGAGAGAAAGGGAGGAAGGGAAAGAGAAGGAGTGGGGTAGAGAGAGAGGGAGTGAGGGAGAGAGAGGGAGGAAGAGGGAGAGAGAGAGAGAGAGAGATGGAGGGAGGGGGGGGAAGAGAGGGAGAGAGAGATAGAGGGAGGGAGGGGGGGGAGAGAGAGAGGGAGAGAGAGAGGAAGTGAAGGAGAGAGAGAGGGAGTGAGGGAGAGAGGAGAGAGAAAGAGAAACCGAGAGAGAGAGAGAGAGAAAGAGAGAGAGAGGGGAGGAAACATAGAGGGAAGAGATTGACAGAGGAGAGAGGGAGAGAGAGGAGGAGAAAGGGACGGAGAGAAAAGGGGGAGAAAGAAAGAGAGAAGACAGAGGGAGAGTGAGAGGCAAGAGAAAGTGTGATAGAGAGGGGAAAGGAGAGGGGGGAGAGAGAGAAGATGGGGGGGCAAATAGGGAGGGGGGTGAGAGAGGAGAGAAAGCGAGGGGAAGGGAGAGAGGCGGAGACAGAGGGAGAAGGAAGAAGGTGAGAGGAGGAGAGAGGGAGGAAGAGATAGAAAGAGAGAAGCGAGGGGTTGAGAGTGGAGGAGAGAGAGGGGAGAAACAGTGAATGAGGGAGGTAAAGGGAGAGCGAGAGAACGGGGAAAAAGAGAGAGAGAAATGGGGGAAAGAGAGAGATGAAGAGAGAGAGATAGAGAGGGAGTGAGTGAGTAAGAAAAAAGAAAAGAGAGATGTTTACAATATACATCTGCACTGAGGCAAATCCCATTTTATTATTTTTATCATGTAAAAAAATCTATACAGCTACATTTATTAACTTGTTTATGTTCATTTTGCAAATAAAACGTCCAGAATAAAAAATTATATTCCAGTTGCGTCTTGGATAAAAAACTATGTAGCAGACAGAAGCTAAAGAGAGAAACAGAGTGAGATGTCAACATTATATGTATGTGTGAGTGAGACCTGGAGGCTGATGATGTCGGCGTCGCAGTGGGTGATCTCCTCCATGATGCCCTTCTTCCTGTATTCCCAGCTCAGGGCCCACGAAGGACAGTAACCGTAGAGCTGCCGCGTGGCGTACTTATCACACAGGACGTTGTAGCACATGACCGAGAACACAGCTGCAAGAGAAACAACGAAAGGAATAAGAGATAATATCATGTAACAAAATGCTCATATAAGTCTGAAAAACAACAAATGTCAAAAGCTGCTCATTGGCCCTTCATTTGACCGTTTTAAACTGATACTGTAGATCTAGTGTCAGTCTTTCAAAATCTTGACATTCCTACTTGAATCTTGTCATTGCATTTCCAGGTGTTAGTTGCGTGTTTCACCTGTGGAGTTGATTTGGTCCCGCTCTCTCAGACTGATCCACGGCCTCTGTGGGAGCTGCTCCGGATGAACTGCCACACAAAGAAAAACAAACATACCAAGCAAAAAAAGTTAATTCAAACGAGTTCAACCAAACTGGGGGGAAAAAAATTCAAAATCATCATTTTAATTTTAGGTTTCTCCTTTAATAGTAATAAGTTCTATTCACACGACCAAATATTTACCTCAGGACCTCATGTAAATTTTAATAATTATAGACGTCATCTGAGTTTCTACTCCTTTGCGAATCGTCCATGTCTGTAGAAAGGTCTGTAAACTTTCCCCTGAATTTACCTCCTGTAATTCTCCAAACTCAGACGTCTTCATGCAAAGCCGTGCAAATGCGTATGTTTGTGTTTTCAATCCATGAACGGTTTATAAATTAATTAATAATGACTCTATGGCTTATTTTACCTTCAGATTTGAACAAAATTATTATTACTATTGTTTACGGATCATTTTCAAATGAAATTGTCGTTTTTTCTACAAAAAAAAAACGCTAAAAATTAATCAAACTACAATTAAAAGTCCATGAACCGGAAGTACAACAAATTCATTGTCGTAGCAACGGAAGGTCAAGAAGATGGATGTTTGAGGAAAAGTTTGGACAGAACGCCACAAAGTTTGGATTTTATCACCGTAAATGTATTAAAAGAGAGTGTCTTCGGCTGTTTCGTAAGAAATCTGACGTGACAAGGAGCTACATTTGCTGCCGCAGCTCAGGTAAGTTCAGCTGATTCACGTTAAAACAAACTGAAAACACAAGAAACGCTCATTTCATGAATGAAGTAAAAGGTCGTTGCCATAAACTATCTGTCGCCATTTCTGGAAAGTCTGTATAAATAAGAAAATTACAGACATCGTATATCCCGTACCCGGCCTCATGTATGTGAATGTATTTAGTGTTTGGGAGTGTGTGTGTGGGGCGTGTGTGTGTGTTGGGAAGGGGGTGGGGAGGAGGGGTAGAGGGTGTGTACATGTATGGGGATTGTCTTGGGTGGGGGGTGGCGGCAAGCGGGATTGTTTTTAATGCACTGTAAAGCACTTTGTGTTACATTTATGCATGAAAAGCGCTTTATAAATAAAGTTTGATTTGATTTGATTTGAATATGTGTTACTCTTTATATTTCTTTTATTTGACTGACTTGGCTACGGAGCATGTGTCTTTGCTTGTTATCAAGTAATTATTATCAAGGTATCATGCAGTTGTAAGCAGTTGTTATTAAGGTATCACAATAAATGGTCAAAATAGTAGATTAAAAAACCTATGTTTTACAAAAATGTGCTAACATTAATGATAATTTGTTACACCAATGACCGTAGTCCGGCCTCCACCACTTGTCCAGTTTCGAATATGGCCCTCGGGAAAAATCAAATGCCCATCCCTGGCTTAATCACTTTTAATTTCATGGCATTGTTTTTGTTGACCGTGTTTTAATTAGAATTTTGCTGCAACTCCAGTCACAAGATGGTCGCTTCAACTGCGACAACAACAACAGAATCCACACTCTCTCTAGTCATTATTAGAGCTCAGTGGGATTAGAGCCAGCGCAGCGTGACCCAAACAAAAGAGTAAAATGACTCTGCAGACCCGGAGGCAGCGCTCACATGTCCCGCTTTAGTTTTTATGGCTGCGGTTATTCGTCTTTGATGCCTCTAACTGAACAAACTACTCTGTGACTACTAGTGTGTCAAAGGTCTATCTCAGTGTTTCTCACCCTGTGGTACGTGTACAACTGCAGGTACATGGGCTGTGACTCTGTGACTATTATTATATTATTGTGTGTAAGTCAGTGACTGCATGAGCAAAACTGATCGATTATGGCTTTTCAATTCAATCACTGCAGACTTTGAACGATTTTCCGTCCCTAGTATCAACTGATAGTTAAAGCTAAATGATCAAAACTGGAATCAGAAGTGAAAAAGCTGGACTGGTGAAAAATTAGTTCTCAGACAAGTTAAAGTTAAATTTTGACTCATTTAACCTCGATTTATTGTAGAGACACGTAGGCTGTGTCCGAACGTCCACACTCGTTCCCTATCCACTCATTTACTATATAGTCCTGCCCTGTTCAGTGGACAAGTCAGCGCACTCATTAATCTGGTCTTTCGGTCACAGAGCGAAATATTTTCAGCTGACGCGGGTCACGTGACTCTCTCCCTTGAGTTAAAGTAGCGGCCGGCAAAAAAGTCAGATAAAAATGAACTTTTGCAATAAATACTGGTCAAGTCCGTCTGGCACGTGCATATTTATGGACTACTAATCACAATACAAGTCTGGTTTAACTTGGACAATACATTTAACGACAAACGAACTGGATAATTCCTCTTTCACAGCCCAAACTAAGGTTAGCAGCTAACGTTAGCATCTTTATGGCTAACGGCTTTCAGTTACGAGTGTTTTGTTTATTCTGCGGCTCAACAGTGAGTTTAAGCGGCTCCTTATCGTCTTTACTTCAGTCGATGTTTACAGTTAACCCTATATTGACCGTTCTAGTGCCATTGATGCTTACTACTTTCCAGATGCATTGTGGGAAATTTTGAGTGCACTACTTTTTGACCCGCTGGACATTCACTACACTCCACTACAAAATGGCGTGACCCCTGAATAGTGACCTATATAGTAAATAGTGTGGACGTTTGGCGGCACGGTGGCTGAGCGGTTAGCGCTCGGGTTCGATTCCCGCACGGGCCGGGCCTTTCTGTGTGGAGTTTGCATGTTTCTCCCCGTGTCTGGGTGGGTTTTCCCCGGGCACTCCGGTTTCCCTACCAACCAATAACATGCATGTTAGGGTAATATCCTCCAGCTACGGTAGTCCTGACCAAGCCTAGCAAGAACATCTGGAGATGGGTCCCCGAGCGCTGCACTGTGGCGATCACTGCTCCTGAGGAGATGCCCCAGAGGCATTGAAGGATGGGTCAAATGCAGAGGACAAATTTCCCTACGGGGACAATAAAGTATACCTTAACCTTAACCTTAACAGCCATAGATAATTTTCCTTGTTTCAATTTGTTTCGAACTGATTTCAAGACATTGCTTCTTATTTCAGGTCAAATTATTTGCCAATGGGTTAAGAAAACTGTTCTTTCCCCTTTTTGTTCTGTTTTATGCCAATTTCTCTTATAACCGGTTTAAACATGTCTTGAAATCAGTGACTACATACATAAGCAAGAAATCTTATCCAGTTAAAGCAGCTCACATCTGGATTAAAATTCTGATTCCAAGTCATTTTAAACAAGTCTAGATTTATAGTTTTTGCAGTGTGGACGCCGCTTTTCTATTTCACATCTACAAAGCTATGACTATGAAGACTTGAAGAGGATTAAACGATTAAATCTGCAGACGTACCTCAAGTGTTTCTTCATCTGAAATAAAACTGGACAGCAGCTTATGTATACAACATCCTTTTTTGATTTTAAGTTAAAACATGTGATTGCAGGACTTAAAGAGCAGCCTCCGGGTTTGCTGATTCTCCCTGTTGAAGGCTGTGGTTGTGTTTACGGTAAAAAGACGGTTAAATATTGATGAAGCGCACACATCACCTGAGCTCACCTGCCAGGTTATCCAGCATGAAGTTAAGCAGCTTCCTGGTGCCGTCCGGCTCCTGGTAAAGGTTTAAAATGTCCTGGGACAGAGGGTTTCCTGGAAGACAAACAGAAAGCATTTTCCTATAATGCAATAAGAGAGTGGAACAACCTTCCAACTGAACTAAAAAAATCTAACAAACTATGCAACTGAACTAAGCACCCTCTGATGTTCGATTTATTATCTACTGTAATATCTCTTTATGTGTAAATATAGAATTGTGTGATGTAAATCCTAATAGGTGGCATATTCTTAACCCTTTAGTGTACGAAGTAGTTGAACTGATGTATATTAATAGCAAGTGAATGTATGAATGTGAATGTAATGTATGAAAGTGAATGTAATGTCAGATAATGTTAGGACATATCTGTGTAAATCAGATGCTATGACTGATGCTGTGTTTTGTGAGTGTGTCTGATTGGATGCCATGAATGACTGCTCTTATTGTTGAATGAGTATAACTGCACTGTATTTATTTCTGTAACTCAGGGACTGCAGATGGAAACTAGCTATCTAGCTATAATCTGGTGCAGAACTAGGGATGCACCAATCCAGCTTTTTTCAGTTCCGATACCGATCCGATACTTTAGAATTTACGTATCTGCCGATACCCGATATCAACCGATACTTGTGTAAGAACTGAAATAGCTCTTTTTTCCTTTTCAAAACATAAGACTTTTGATCATATAGTGTTATTTTTACCGGAAGTCAAAACTGAACAACTTAAGAAGAAGAGAGAGAGGAGAAGAGAGAGAAGAGAGGAGAGAGAAAGAGAGAAAGAAGAGAAGAAAGAAGAGAAGAAAGAGAGAGAAGAGAAGAGACGAGAGAGAGAGAGAAGAGAGAAAGAGAGAGAGAAGAGAAGAAAGGGAGAGAGAAAGAGAGAAAGAAGAGAAGAAAGAAGAGAAGAAAGAGAGAGAAGAGAAGAGACGAGAGCGAGAGAGAAAGAGAGAAAGAAGAGAAGGGAAGAGAAGAGAGAGAAAAGAGAAGAGAGAGAGAGAGAAAGAGAGAAGAGAAGAAAGAGAGAGCACGAGAGGAGAGAGAAAGAAGACAGAGTAGTAGAAGAGAGAATTAGAGAGAAGAAAGAGAAAGAAAAGAGAAAGAGAAGAGAGAGGAGAGTGAGAAGAGAGAGAAAGAAAAAGAGAAGAAAAAGAGAGAGAGAGAGAGAGAAAGAATAAAATGTCAAACATTATGAGACATTCTGGATCAACATCAGCCTATAAATCAGACTCATTATGTCCAATTAAACACAACTAGGATATCGGCTGAACCGATATCATGGAGCCGATACTCGATTCAGCAAAATTTCCTGGATCGGCACCGATACCAGTATCGGATCGGTGCATCTCTATGCAGAACATCTCTGTTTTTAACTTAATGTCTCTGTACATTGTCCCTTCAAATAAAGACTAAACTAACTAAACTAAACTAACAAACTAAAATGTGCTCAAATAAACAATTGCAACAAAAAGGCAAAGAGACAAGGCAGGGCAATATTGCATTTATCACATTTTGTTTTGGCAGTGTTGGGAAGTAACTAAATACAGTACAGACCAAAAGTTTGGACACACCTTCTCATTCAAAGACTTTTTTTTTTTTCATGACTATGAACATTGTAGATTCACACTGAAGGCATCTAAACTATGAATTAACACATGTGGAAGTATGGTAAATAACCAAAATGTGTGAAACAACTGAAAATATGTCATATTCTAGGTTCTTTTGCTTTGATTACTGCTTTGCACACTCTTGACATTCTTTTGATGAGCTTCAATAGTTGGTCACCTGAAATGCTCTTCCAACAGTCTTGAAGGAGTTCCCAGAGATGCTTAGCACTTGTTGGACCCTTTTGTCTTCACACTGTGGTTCAGCTCACCCAAAACCATCTGGATTGGGTTCAGGTCTGGTGACTGTGGAGGCCAGGTCCCATCACTCTCCTTCCTGGTCATTCATGGTGTTTACTATATCAGTGTGAATCTACAATGTTCATAGTCATGAAAATAAATGAGACTCTTTGAATGAGCAAGTGTGTCCAAACTTTTGGTCTGTACTGTACTTGTACTGAAAATACATTTTCAGAATACTAACTTAAAGTACAGTATTTAGTTACTTTTTTTATTTTTAATTAATTTGGAATCAGTGTTACAGCTTTGCCATGTAATATATTTGCATTGTAATATTACTTCCTCTAAAATGACAAGATTAATCTTAAATTTATTATATCACAAACTCTTTTCCTCATTTATGAATCAATTCATAAACTCCATAAAAACTACGCCACATTTTCAGTCTCAAAGTTTTGATCCTGCAATGTAATTTTCAAAGAAATATCTAAGACATTCCCACGTGTAGCGGCTTGCTAATCAGCACGTTTTTTAATCAATAATATTCTAACAGTGAATTAGCCCAGAAAAATAAAAGCTTTTTAAACTTTTATTGTGAAGAGTGCCTTGAGTCCCCTTTTTTCTTCAGGATTTTTTTATTTTGTTTCAAAAGAAATTTGTCTTGGACATACAGGCTGACACACACACAGAAAAAGACACAGTACAAATAAAGAACAAGACATAGACCGTCCACAGGCACATGTACAGGACCACTCCCATCACCATCAGCTCTGCTCTGTCGCTTGAATTTAGGGTTAGGTGGGTTAGGGTTAGGGCTTTTTTTGTTTCTTGTTGAAACTTTAGAAAAACAGTCTTGCTTTGATTCATTGAAGAAAAAACACTGATTTTAGCTAGAGAGTTATCCCATCAGAGCTATTGTGATTTGTAAATCTTACCTTTGAGTCCGAGAATCTGGAGCTGGAAAAGCCTCCCGAGTTCATAAGGCAGGACTCGTAGTAGATTGTTGTTTAAAAGCAATTCCCTGAAAAACACAAACTGTTCTCTGTGACTCGAGCCAGAGGAAACTGGTTTGGTGTCATTTCTTAAAGGAGATCTAGTTTGTCAAATTCAGGCCATGTTAAAGGACAAATATGATGTGTAATATAAATGGTTCTTGTGTTTTATTCATGTTCTAGACCATGACTGGCAAACAGAGGCCAAGAGCGGTCATCCTTGTCGACACACTCTCAGCTCTTTAGTAAACGTTTAAATGTAATTATAGATAGTAATGTAATTCAGGTGGTTCAGGGGTCGTCCCCCAGGAAAACTTTTAATAAATCCTAATCTCCTGTATTTTTATGCATTTTAGAAGTGATGTTCTTATTTTTTTTGTGTAGTTTTTATAGATTAAGTTTCAAAAGAAGCCCCAAGAAGCGTGTGTTTCCACTTGTGTTTTTATTGTAGATGAACACAATAATAGATAGTCTGTATTTTATTTTAAAAAATTGCTTGCAATATTAATAACTTCTAATGATCCAGCTCTTTGTCACTAGTCTGGATTCAAATTTGACCCTCAGAGAAAAAGAATTACCCACCCCTGCTATAACCTACCAAATATATTATTAAATATGTGTAACATTTTAATTTGGAACATTCAAAAGTAGTCAGCTCTTCATAATACCAGAATCTCTACATAGCGACTCTTTTTTTAGCGACTCTTACTTTCATTATGGCTGAAAATGGTAAATGATTCAATTAAACCTGCTTGAGTTTATTTCACAAATTGGATTTTGAAAACTGATTCATTTTTACAAGGCACACCTGAAGTATCTCAAGCCACACTGGTTGAAAATCACTGATACAGACAGTAGACATTAGCTTGGACACGGACGTCCTGCAGTGTATTACCTGAGAGACACCATGTTGCCCATCTCGGCGGGCAGGCTGCGCAGCTTGTTGGAGGACAGGTTCAGGTAGACGAGGTGGGGCAGGCGGGCGATGTCGGGCGGCAGGCGGGACAGGTTGTTGTCCTGGATGTGCAGCGCTGTGAGGTGAGTGAAGGTCCAGAGGGAGCTGCTCAGAGTGCGCACGCGGCCTGACAAATAACCCCAAAAGAACGCAGCATAAGCACATAAGTTACAATAAAATATGTTCTCGGTTCTCTCTAGGTCAGGCGTCTGCAACCTTTAACAGCAAAAGTTTAAACCAGATCAAAGTCGGGAAGGAACTGCATTTAGTCCAAAAAACATGTTAGACAGTTAAGTGAATTTACACAATGTTTTACTATCTATTTTATCTATATACCAAGGCTGTGTCCCATGTACATGGGTAGCCTAGACAGGGCACCTTTCTCTTTCCCCCCTTCCTCCCTCTGGTCCCATGTTCTGAGTGCGTGTTTGTGTGTGTGACTTGTGTGTTTTGCGTATGTTTGTGTTGTACAGCCTTTTTATTATGTCACTAAGTGATTTTGATGGCAAGACTAATCAGTTTGTTTCACTTAGCACTTCTTCATTATGTAGTGCACCGGTGCATTTGGTCATTTTTGTTAAAAAGTCTAACTAAAATCTTCTAAAATTCAAATGGAAACTGCATCTGAACACTTTGGAGCACAAACAATTGTCTGAACACTTTGTGAAGCTGAGTCTCTGTAGTTTTAGCCTCTGAAGTCTGACTGACTCTAGTTTTAAGTGAGAAGAAGCTCTGGACAAAAGAACATCAGGTTTTAGTCCGCCTAAAATGTCTTTGGTAAATATTTATTTATTGTTTATTTAATAGGGACAAGTACAACAAACATAGATAAGCATGCAGCTATCTGATGCAGGTACCACAGTGTTTATCTGTTGTTCTCTACACCAGTCCCTAGAAACAGATTACAAATTATAATATAAAAAGTAGTGGGAGAAAAAAACAATATAGATAAATACAGTGAATATGTCACAACCAAATGTATGTCATATTTGCATTCACTCATAAAACATACATCAGAGCTCTCATACACACTCAGTTTACACATGATCACACTGCTGCTGGTCGTATAAATATAAGAATCAGTTCAGCTGGAGTCACAACCTGGGACAGAATGACACTAGATTGGTATATTTTGGGTTTTGACTTTTCCTCTTCAAAAGCTGAAGCTATTTTCATTAAAAATGAATTTTAGGGACCTGTATTAACTTAAAAAAGTTGAGGCGGAGCTCATTCAAAAGTTCTATTAAATTATGAAAAAGTTTTGAGGTATTTTTTTAGTTTAGAGTAAAAACTAGAGCTGGGCAGCGATTACATTTTTTTATCGCAATGCTTGAGCTGTAAATCACATTTTACACACAAAGTTCAATAAATAGTAATGTTAGCCTATTTTTTCTCCAAAAGATGATTTTTTATAGTGTATTTAAGGTTCTTCATTTTGTAGAGTGAACAATTCTGCACATTATGTGGTATTTTGGCTTAGATTCATAATTCATATATTAAAATGTCTTATTTACAGTTCAATGAATAAACTCAGCATTACATTATACTACGTATTTGCAGCATATATCAGTTTTGATATTTTTAGGATCAGAATGTTTTCTAATCTTGTTTTAGGCTGAACATATATTTATTAAACCAAGCTCTGTTGTTGTTGTTTTTTTACTGATGAAAGAATCTAGTTTAGTTCTGGGTTAGTCCTGCTTCAGTCCTGGGATAGTCCTGGTTAAAACCAGCTCAGTGCTCACTAAATACACTGGGAAGTAAAATGATTCCATTTTTAAAGTTTTCAAAGTAAACATCACAAACACGTGTGTAAAAGTTGATCGGGGCTGATTGTCAGAATGCATATTTAATGAGGTGTTGGCGGTTTGAAGACTAACAGGTCATACCTCCGTGATTCCTGGGTCTTTTTGGACGATTTAAACACTCAGACGAAGCTCAGACACGTCTCTGTCCTGCTGTCCATACAACAGAGCTCACTCCCTTGTATTTAAACTCTAGCAGCACCAGAACAGATCCTCTGTTTATGGACTGTTTATGAGAGTGAGGAGAAAAGGAACGCAGCTGCAGCAACAAAACGGGCACTGTCATTCATTTTTGCTGAATCATGTGACCCGCGTTAACGCCGACAAAATAATTAATCGCGATTAAGCACGTGGTATGTTAACGCAGCGATAACGCGTCAACTTGCCCAGCCATAATAAAAACTGATTCTGATCCATCCCGAACGGTTTGAGTGTGAATAAGAGGGTTTCAATTAGATTGTTGTCTACATGTCAGGGAGCTTGAGAGTTGATTCATATTAGATGGAAGGCAAAAATTAGTTAATTAAGAAAAAGTGGGAGGGTCCAAGCTCATCACTACCAGACAGTACCTGTGTTTTCTCTTGTCCAATCGTGACGCTTAAAGAGACTCCGCAGTGCTCTGATTGGCTACTTTCTATTTTGCAGTATACAAATCTGGTAACTCAGCTTTTTGCACCGTTTCAAAATGAGCCACAGCAGTTTTAATAAAGTAAATAAACGAAAGGCAGAACAGACCAGAGATCTCCAGCTCGGCCCACTGGGACTTCTTGCCGCTGGCCACCTCGTCGGCCGCCATGATGGAGTAGCACCTGCGCGGGTCCGGAGGCTCATATTTTTCCTTTGGCATTACTGGTATTCTGAAAACATAAAACATAATAAATCCAAAATAAAGCAGCGATTGAAAACAAATACAACATTATCACAAGTTATCGATGATGTTCTGAGACAGATTTTTGAATAACCCTGCCATAGAGATGAACCAAATTTTGAGACAACCGGAACTATCTTAGCCGCAGCATGAAAAAGGTCTATTAATAAATGACACCACAGAAAACCCTTTTGTTTATCAATATTAAACTACTACTGTCAGTGTGTAAAGTTAAAAAAAGCAAATGTATTGTTGAGAATCCCCGATGATGAGCATATAAAAAATAAAGACGTTAATTTAGTTTAAGGAAGTGATGATGAATACATAAGGAATGTGATAAAATATAATCTAAGTGCACAATCTTTAAAGGAACTGTAAGTAATGTCCTATCCTCATGTAAATTGTAATAATTACAGACGTCATCTGAGTTTCTACTCCCGTGCGAATCGTTCATGTCTGTAAAAATGTTTGTAAAGTTTCCCCCGAATTTTACCTCCTGTAATTCACCAAACTCAGACGTCCTTATGTAATTCTAAAGTCGTGTGAATGTGTTTGTCTGCATTTTCCATCTGTGAACGGTTTATAAATGAATTAATAATGACTCTGCGGCTTATTTTACCTTCAGATTTAAACAAAATTATTATTACTATTCACCACGGTTCATTCTCAAATAATCAGTTTCTATGATTAAAAAGCTAAAGATTAATCAAAATCTGTCACACAAAAGTACAACAACCCTGTTGTCGTAGCAACGAAAGGTTGGTAAGATGAATTGGGAAAAAGTTTGGACAAACGTCACAAAGTTTGGATGTTTGGACTTTGTCATTGTAAATGGATTAGAAGAGAGAGTCTGCAGGTGTTTTATAAGAAATCTGATGCTGTGGATGTGATTTTGAACGACGAACTCATCAACGTGACGAGGAGCCACACTTACGCTGCCGCAGCTCAGGTGACTTAATCACGTTTAAACCCTTGTTTTGTCCTTAGTCATGATGGTTGTCCTTGGGCTCATTTCTGTCAAAGCAGTTTCTCCATTAAGTAAGTAAGTAAGCAACCTTTATTTGTATAGCGCTTTTCACAGACATAGTCACAAAGTTATTCACAGAGAAATTAACCCTCCCCTCCCACTCAGTGACAGTAATCAGCTCTGGGGCAGCTCAGCAGAGGAGATTCACCCAAACACCTGGCGCCTCAACCTCCGACCACCACCAAGTGTCCCTAACATGCATGTTATTGGTTGGTGGGGAAACCAGAGTGCCCGGAGGAAACCACCCAGACACGGGGAGGAACATGCAAACTCCACACAGAAAGGTCCCGGGCCGTGCGAGAATTGAACCCACGAACTTCATGCTGTGAGGCCAGAGCGCTATCCACTCTGCCATTGTGCTGTCATTAATTTAAATTCTATTCACTCCAGACAGAAGAAAATTTTTTGTTTTTGTTGTTTATTTTTTAACCAGGAAAGTTTCATTGAGATTAATAATCTTTTTTTCAAAGGTGTTCTGGTCAAGACGGCAGCCTTACAGTTACAATACACATATTCCAACAAATCACAAAAAGTTGTCGCTGTCAGGATTCTATGTACATTACCTTTCAAATGATTTCTGACTTTTAACTAGTCTTAAGACGCACTGCAGCGAACGATTATTTTTGTAATTAATTAATCTGTCAACTAATTCCTTTAGATTAATCGATCAGTCGTTTAGATCGCGAAAGACTCGCTAATTTGAGAGTTTCACCAAGTTTGAGCAGCAAAACGCTGAAGGAATGCTGCTTGAGAACATAATTTACAAAAACGTAATTCTGCATTGTCTAAGTGGAAAACTTCTTCTCTCAGCTAATGACAGGCTTTAGAGTATCTACAATTATTTAATTACTAAATGAATAATTCCAACAATCTATTAATTGTGATTAATCAATTAACTTGTTCAAGTTGTAGCTTCAGTGTCAAATAATCAACATGAAACGCAACTGTTTACACATTTACTAATCAGTATAGTTTTATTAGTCAAATTCTTTTCAACCTATTGTAGAAAACCTTTTACATGTTTAATTACTGATGCAAGTCATTTATATAAACTGGTCGAAAATGTCTCAACATTTCACTAAAAATGTAAAAAGTTATAAGAAGTCTTCAAACAAAAAACAGATGTCACGTTTTGCTTCTCCAAATACTTTTCTTTCTACTTAATATTTTCTTGCAACACTACTTCATTACTTCAGTTTTACTATTATTATTGAAGTAACTCTTACTTAAATCCTCTTTGGACAAAATAAAAGAACATTTGGAAAGACTAAAGTGCAGGAATGCGTGTTGTGGCCACAGACAGACTGCACATGTGCGAGCCTCGACAGCTGACAATCTCCAAACATAGCTCCATCCGGGACTGGCATTTCACATCCAGCTCCACACGGGACTATTTTTAACTTCTGCGCCTCGGGAAACGCGAACGGGACCGCGGACAGACGCACCGGGGGTAAACAGCGGGTCAGCTCGCGTCGGAAAGCGGAGACTGGACGCGCTGTGCCAGGTCGAAACGAAGCGGCTCGTCGGTGCGAAAGGAGCGGGGACAAGCGCAGACAGAGGCCGCGGAGGGTGGGCCAGGGTCCGGGCAACAGCTTACCTTCATTCGGCGTCGGTAGAGCGCGGTTCACGGGGGGAAAAGTGGAGACATGCAGCCCGAGCAGTGTGCGCTCTGACAGACTCCAAACCGGAAGAACAACAAACGTACTTCCGCTCTGTGAATCTACTCTGTGCGCATGCGCAGCCCCACAGCACAACTTTGATGTTTTATTGAACTTTTTTTAACTTTAGTACAAATTAAATGTCACAAAATACATTTCAAAACTGGGACACACCCGAATGAGAGTTAAAGTAATAGAGGTTAAGCACTGACATCATTTTGCTTAGCAACATTGAGTGGCATTTTTTCAATGTATTTCTTTGTTGTCGTGGCAACGGCTTTTCTGTTAACAACAGTTGATGATTTAGGACATTTTAACAGCAACAAACTGACTCAAAAACATATTTTTTTAAGAAGAAAAAGGTAATAAGTAGGGATGCACCGATCCAACTTTTTCTGTTCAGATACCGATTCCGATATTTTAGCTTTAAGTATCTGCCGATACTCGATATCAACCAATACCAGTGTAAGGACTGAAATACCTTATTTTTCTTATCAAAACATGAGACATTTGGTCATATAGTGTTATGTAGCCTAACTATTATTTATAGTGCAAGTCACAACTTAACAACGTAATATGAATAAAATGTAGATCATTTTGAGATGTTTTAAATGAACATCAGCCGGTGAAATAACTCTGATTGTGCCCAGTTAAAGGCACAACAGTGGTATCGGCTGAACCGATATCAGAGAACCGATACCCGATCCAGCAAAATTCCCTGGATCGGCACCGATATTCGATCCAAGTATCGGATCGGTGCATCCCTAGTAATAAGTTTAACTGTGTGTGATTTCAATGTCTGATAAATGTGAGAAGCTAAAGTCTTGTTGTTTATCTGCTTTGCTACAACTGTTGACTTGATTTTCTCTTTTTACATGTCAGTTACAAACCCAGTGCTCAGTAGACTTGTGTGGGTTGAATTTGTTATCAAACTGTAGTTTATTTTTCCTGTTTTAGCTCTTTATTGAACTCTTACAATTAACTCTCTCTCAGCATGAACATTTAGAATGATGTCATGTCACCTGCATAACCTCTATAATAAAATATTGAAAAGGCTGTATGCAGTCGGTCATTTCACATTTCTTCCAGTGAGTTAGTATGAAATCTAAGACAATTCTGACAAATTTTCTCTTAATTTCGACTAAAGAAACGTCAATATATTTCCACATTTACTACTTCTGGGTTTCGAAATGGTCTAAAACTGGGACAACTGGGACTTGTCGTGTGTAAAACTGGAACAAATTTAAGGTTTTGGTTACATTTATTGGGACATGGGACACAGGTAAATAGGGACATCTGGTCACCCTAGCTTAATAGCATACAGTCATAATTCTGCGTTTACAAGGCTCACACCAGATGTTTATTAGGCCTATGTGTTGTGCAGCACTCTGAAATATATCTTTTACAAGTCACAATTCGATAACACAGTTTTAACTTTGAGCTTAAAAGGAGAATTTCGAGTTTGAAAGTTATTTAAGAGTTTAAATTATCTGGCCTCAAAGCAAGAAGGTGTAGTTTGTATTTTCTCCCTGAGTCTGCGTAGATTTCCGGTTTCTCCACTACTATAAACATGTCCAGCAGCGGCTCCCTTCTAATTACAGTAGATATATTTTCTTAAATTGTGAAGCTGTAATAAGAATTTGGTCATATCCAAAACAAAAGCCAGAATTTCAAATTTTAAATTACATCCTTACCTCAAAAAAAATTTTAAATAAAATAAAATGTCGAAGTAGAGCATAAAGTTTGTCAGTGATTGTTGTCGTTTCTATGTGGCAAACTTGCAAATTAAAAGATACAATATCATATTCTAAGACTAATTTAAGATCGCATTAATCAGACCAAGACCTTTCTGAGACCATAGAGTTTCATGACAAGACCACGACCACTGAGGGCTAAGACAAAGACAAGACCAAGACTTTTATAGGTCAAGACGAGACCAAGACCACGCTCCATCAACACCAAATCAAGACCACCGTTGTAATTTTACACAATTATCAGTGTCAACATAATCTTATTGTGCAGAACTTATTACAACCTGTGTCTGGGACAGGTCACTGTGCTGCTGGTGCAACTTCAGCTGAGTGTGGTGGTAATAAAATGTGGTCTCAGTGTTCAAGACAGACTGAGTACAAGACAAGAACAAGACCAAATACAAATGTGCTGAGATGAGACCAAGACCTTTAAAAAGCGGTCTTAAAAGGGAACCCTGACTCTGAAGACAAATATGGCTAAAACACTAGTACTGCTCATGCTTATTAAAATAAATTGCAAACAAATATATAACTGCTTACTATTTTTATAAAATTATCATTGTTTATGTTGTTTTCAAGCCACTGGGAGCCGTCATTTTGGTTGATGACATAAAATAGTGTTTCCATGGTTACTCCCACAATTTCATCTGTGAACAGTTTCCACAAAAACACCACTGACAGTGTCCAGTTCTTACCTCTTCCTCTTGATTATCTTCAGTTTTACTAGATTCCACATCATCCTCCTGTATTTGGCGTCGCTCTGCCTCAAACTGACAAGGTTTAACCCAGGAATTCATGTTGCTTAGTTACCTGTTACCTTGACAACACTATTTTATGTCATAACTGCAGCAAAATGGCAGCCTCCATATAATTTCTTTAAAACACTATTTTGATAAAACTACAAATACTTCCAAGGTATTTGTCCTGTATTTATATAAGCGATGATATTATAAGTG
Source organism: Mugilogobius chulae (assembly GCA_038363315.1). Classification (NCBI taxonomy): domain Eukaryota; kingdom Metazoa; phylum Chordata; class Actinopteri; order Gobiiformes; family Gobiidae; genus Mugilogobius; species Mugilogobius chulae. The sequence goes on from CM076397.1 coordinate 25,030,619, forward strand.
TTTTAGGGTAAACATGTGATTATATCCAGGGTTCGCTTTAAGACCAAGACCGGTCTCGAGTACTACTCATAGACATACAGTATATACAGTCTATGGTACAACTACACTAACTTGGTTGGTTCTGGCCATCACATGATTCGCTCCTGTTCTCTGATTGGACGACCACTTTCTGCATTTTGAGAATTGTCTGCGGTCCTACGATACCTGACCTAGTGGCCGGAGTGAAACTAAATAGAGTGGAGGCACTAGGTGGCGCTAACAAGAAGGTCCTGATCCACTAAAACATGCACAAGGACTCCCTTGAAATCTAAATTCTGAACCTTAGTGGGACCTTCCTGGTTAAATGAAGTTTAAAAAAAAAATTAATAATCCCTGTGACTTTCCTTTGTGTCAGTGATGGAGTGGATCGGGTTTGTTATGACTCTATTTTTTAATTCTTGTAGAAAGGACTATCGGGATACCAAATCAGGTGTAATCTTCCAAAACGTATTAAAATAATAATAATTTAATCCTGATTTATAGTGTTCTCCACAAATGTACAACACACACATTCTTTATTCATGTCTCTTCAGTTCATTTATTCAGTGAAGGTTTGATTACAATGTTTTAAGTAATGTTTTAACAGAAAAGCTGCCAGCAGAAATCACAGTTTTTGATCATAATTATATAACATTGTTCACAGTCAATTTCTTCTTCTTCTTTTGCTAGGTTCATATTTGGTTTTCGTTCCGTGGAGTTTGAGTTTCGGACATCCTGAAAAAACAATTCAAACAACAGACACAAGTGAATTAGTTGTAAGTATTAGATTTGATACATAGCCCTAACATTTCCACTCAACTCAAACTTAACTCAAAACTTGATGTGTACAATTAGAGACTTGTCTTCTGGGCCTTTGTGACCAGCTCAAGTCTAGTCTAGATTAGAATAAACCCAGTCTGAACCAGTCCAAACCTCCAGACCAGTTAAGTGTCCAAACTCAGTCAGAACCAGACTAAACCCACACTTGGTTACACTATTATTTATTTATTTATTTATTAGTAATTAAAAAGTCAGGTGTCCCAACGTTTCCATTGGTCAAAGGTGCTTAGTTGTACAAATAAAATAATTAATGCAAATGCTATTTGTATTTGTTATTATTTTACATTTCGTTAAAGGGTTCTCTAAAGACCTCATGATTCAAAAATGTGAATTTTCTGTCCAATATTTCTTGGGTCAGGGTTAAAGGGGCACTGTGCAAGATTGAGAGGAATTTTAATTATCACTTATAGTCCACAAACATTTAAATCATATTTATTCTTTACAACATGAATACTTAAGAGAGCACTGTTAACCAATCCACATCAATTGTGATACATTTATACGTATTTGAAATGTTTTATTACGGGCCGGAATGTGAATATTGACGCTAGATGTCAGCATGGTAGAAAGGCAAACTGCACTGGAAATGCTCCCCCTGGTGTTCAAAAGTGGACATTACTTGGATCACTTTATTTTTATTTTTTTCTTACACAGTGCCCCTTTAAACTATCATGAGTTTTACTGGGCTTTGATAATTGATAATGTATATGTAGTGTATGACTGCTACTATGACTGCCACAACAGTAACAGTAGAGTTCACAGTTACAGTCCATTATTGAGAAGAAGTGAACCCTGGTTTGTGTTTAACCAAACTGAACGTTACCTTTGAGCGTCCAGGAGCATCTGCTGGACCCATTCGTCTTCAGGATTAGCACAAACCACACGCTTGTTTTTTCTTGTGATTCTGTCAACAACAACAAAAGTAAGTCTAAATAAAAAGTACACATATCAGATTTTATTCCGTCCCCCATAAGGCTTTAGAACAACTGCTTTAGACAGTATTTTATGTCTTTGAGTTTAGCTCGTGAAAAATAGATGCAAAACAGTGTAGTAAATGTTGTTCAGTGTATAAGGTTTGTGGGGAGGTCTAAGTGGTGCATGTTGATGTAGGGAGGTGGTAGACTAGCTTTAGCTTTAGCATTGGCAGTAGTATTAGCATTAGTGTTTGTGTACCTGATCTCTGTGCGGCGACAGGCTCCAGACACAGGACGCACTTCGATCTTGTGGACAGTGTCCAGACTGATGGGTTTGGAGATGGTCCGGATGCACACACAACCAAACCTGGGCCTCGCTGCAAAACACACATCATGTACATGTTATCAATAGAAAAAAAACCATCCTTGGTTTTGTAGCTGCCTTGAGCTGCTCTGTCATTCCCTAGTCAAAGTCATTTGCCAAAATTGAGTCAATCATGCTAGGTGTTAGCTTGACTACATTTTTATTAATTGAACTGCCAATTCTCTGTTGTTTGTCCTTGAAGTAGTTCTCGTAGTCACAGACTAACGTTTATGCGCTTGAGCAGAAGCTTCTGGACATGTGCCCGGTGCCCGACAGGGGACAATGTCAGATTTTTTTATTATTATAGCTTTTGTGAGGGAATGTTTTTGCCAGAAGACGCAAACATATTGCAATATTTTTGTGAGGAAAGAATACAAGAGAACGAGAAAGGTGTCCCTTCGAAGGGATGTCCCACATTTTCTTTAAGAATTTCATTTTATTCAGTATCTGAAAAAAGCATAATATGAAGCATCTGGAAAGGTTGAATATAAAAATACCATTGTATCCCTTTTATTTAGAGCAAAATCAGTTGCCTTCAGCTTTTACAGGTGCATTGTCAAAACCCAAACTATTCCGACTCTAGTGTCATTTATGTCTCAGCTGTCAACACCAGCTACACCAATCCTTATATCTAACAAAAAAATTTAGTAAGTAATCTTTATTTGTATTTTATTATATAAGATTACTTACTTACTTACTTACTAAAAAAATTTAGGCGGAATTTAGATTCTGTTCTTCTTTTGCTTGAACAAAAGCTCTCACTTCTGATGAGAGCCTGTTGGATGTCAGAAGCAAAAACTACAGGGATACAGCTTTAAAAAAGACCCCAGTCATTTGCCTGAGCTCCAAAGGATCAGGAACAGTTTCAGTTTTAAATGTAGTCAATTTTTGTCAGATGTGTGAGGGAAAATAGGCCGGAATCAGAAGGGGTTAACTTAACCTTTACCCAAACTTTTTTCCTCACCCTTACCCATTACCTTAACATTTTCCCCAACATATCTTTTCTCCTAAACATAATTACCGTCTCTCCAGACCCAACTATCATTAACTCAACATTTTTGCGTTCAATCGCAAAAAATATTGTTCCTTTCCAAAATTTTGCAATTGGTTACAAAAATATTGCATTCCCTCACAAATGTTTTGCATTTCCTCGCAAAAGATATAGTAATAAAAAATGTCCCCTGCTGGGCAGGAGAAAGTTTTGACTAAATTTGGCTTGTTTATATTCAAAATAGAACTTCTGTACTTATGTATGAGCATTTCCTGTTAGCATTAGCATTTACACACAATCCTGTCACATTAAAAACACACTTTGGTCCTTCGGTGAAGTTTTCTCCTGATTTATAAAGTCTTTAACATGTTTTCAGAAACACACAAACAACTCACTGTTCACTGTCTGATCTTATTCTATTTATTCATTTTAGACTGATGTAGTGAAAACCTCATAGAAATGAAATTAACCGGAAATACTCCAGTTTAGCTCCAGAGCCTTAAGTTACATAGGCCTGCTAGAACATGCTTAGAAGTAAATGTGAAATAAATAAATCTAGGCTGTATAAAACAAACAACCTTCATTAAAACAAACAGTATAATAAAGCTTGTTACCGTGGAGAGAGGCGATGCAGAGGAGCAGAGCGGCGACACACAGCACAGTCTTGGCGGACATCTTGGTGTGGTGGATTCTGGTGGAGTCTGTGAAGCTGCAGTCTGATCTGATCTGAGTCTGTGAGGCCGGTTCAAGTCTGAGCCTCTTTATAAAGGAAACTGCAGGAGGTAAAAATAGCTTCTTGTGCGTGGAGGGATTTTCTGAAACATTCTGACCACTCAGCAGAACTGCCCACAGGAAATCTTAATGATGTAGTTTTCTAAATGATGGACTTTTATTCTTTCTGCCGCAGTAATGAAAGTCTGTTTTCTTATTTCTACAAAAACTCTTGGTACTTTTACTGATTTCAGAAACATCTAAAGCAATTATTTTGACTCGAGGGCCACATTCAAACACACAATAGTGGTGAAGGGCCGGACTGCCAATATTGGTGTAAAAATTCAGATAATAACAAACACACTTCTTTGACAGAATATAGAAGACCAGCACAAATAAAAGGTTTGCTCTGCCGTAATCAACTTTTTGAGATTACTAAAGTCGAAGTAATAATTTTACTAGAACAAAAGACTTAAAAAAGTCATATTAAAATTGAAGCCATAAAAAGAAGTTATTTTATAGATTAATCTTGAAGTTTTATAAGATTAAAATATTAATATAAATATTATCAGGATTTGGACTTGGATGAGTCAAATGTTTGCATAAAAACACACAATAGATTTTTACAACAATGTTCCATGATGAAGTTTATTATTGAAAAAAGCTTTATATGGTTTTGATTTTATTCTCATAAACTTTGGGTATTTAATCTCGAAATGTTAAAGGAGACCTATTATATCAAATTCACTTTTCTATGTTTTTAACCTTGTTATAATGGCCTTCCTTCATCTTTAGTTTACTCAAAGTTATATTTGAATTGATTCCTGCATGTTTAAGTAATCTTGTTTTGTTCTTCAGATGAAGCTCAAGTGCTCAGAAATCCCTATTCTCACCTACCACCTATCCCCTCCCACTTGTCTGTAATTACTTGTTATAATTCAAAAAATTAATACTCAAAGTGAAGTATATTTGGTTCAAAACTGTCCCATGGCTACTTTCCAACAATAAAAATTAGTTATTTAAAATCCGGTGGTTCTCACAGTTACATTTTAAAATGAAGAGGCGGGGCTTATCAGTTCTGCAGTTTTGAACAGGAAGTCAGTAGAGCTGTTTCTATTTTCAAGCCGTTTTAGATCAATTGTGTGTTTTACAATGAACAAAAGGTAAATTACTGATCTGCACATGTTCTAGTTTTTTACTAAATAATAATAAAAAACACAGTAGGTCCCCTTTAAAGGTCGTCGACCAAGCTTTTATCTCTTAAACTACGTCACGCGTTTGTGTTCCTCCATCACAGTATCACTAGAAGGCGTACTTTTACCACGACACAAAAACAGTGTATTTTGACCACGAGTTCACAGCTGTTTTTAGTACTTATGTTACGCCGTGTATTTAGCACGATATGAAAAAGAGTAAAAATGGCACAAGATTTCACAGCGTCAAAATAGGACGAGTTTTGGTTGAAGCCACGTGGAGACGTTTTCTTCAAGTGAAACGGGTAAGTTCAGGCATAAAGTTACTAAAATGTGTACGTTTAGGTCTAGGGCTTGGGGTAGGTTAAGATTAGAATCAGGATTTCATTAATATTCATAAATAAGAACACGTCTTAACAACCACCATTGAAATGAACGGGGACTGTGACGCGTACTATAATTACGCAAAATAGCTGTGAACTCGTGCTAATCATACGTAATTTACATGTTGCATGATGTCGTGGTAAATGTACACTTTCTTGTGATATCGGGCTCGTTTCTCAAAAACATGCCAGGGGCCTGATTGAAACCAGTCACGGGCCGCATTTGGCCCTCGGGCTGCAGTTTGCCCAGGTCTGATCTAAAGGAATATTTTGAGGAGGGCGATAAATTCAATTTTAAGTTTTGGGTTAATATTGTATAAAATAATTCATTCATTCATTTTCTACCGCTTAATCCCGTTAGGGGTCGCGGGTGACTGAAGCCTATCCCAGTGACTTTGGGCCTTAGGCGGGGAAACACCCTGGACAGTGGCCAACTTGCCGCAGGGTTTGACAGACAACCATTCACTCTCTCATTCACTCACAGGGAAATTTACAGTGATGCCCAATTAACCTAAACATGCATGTTTTTGGAGGTGGGAGGAAACCAGAGTACCCGGAGAAAACCCACGGTGACACGGGGAGAACATGCAAACTCCACCCAGAGAGATCGTGAGATGTTGATATGGTCCGACCCGGGAGTCGAACCCACGACCTCCTTATTGGGAAGCCAGAGCTCTAACCACTTGGCTACCGTGCATAAAATAATATAATATAAAATTTGTTTAGTAGATGTACAATAAATAATTCAAAGTGGCCATGGTTCTCGACTGGAAAAGGTGGTTTATCCTCTGCAGGTGGAGGAGAGTCCAGCCCCAGGTGGAGGAGTTCAAGTCTCTCTGGGTGTTGTTCACAGTGTGAAGCAGATGCAGCGTGAGACTGACAGGTGGATGGGTGCAGCAGTGATGAAGTCGCTGTATCAGACGGTTGTGGTGATGAAGCAGCTCAGTCCAAAGTGAACATTCTGAAAATATCTCTGGATAAACCTACATTCCTCACCTAGACAAGCGAGACATCAGAGCAAACCCAGGACACACAGGAGGGACTGCAAACAAAGCTTATTAGAAGAAAATTAGAAGTGGTTTTCATTTAAGGAGCCTGAGCATGTTGATCTGTGTCGTCATGCCAACAGCTGAATGCTAACAATACTGGATTTTTATGGTCAAATGGTAGATTATTGGATAGAGGAGCCCGATCTCACAAGAAAGCGTACGTCTACCACAACATTATGCGACATGTAAATTACGTATGATTAGCGCGAGTTCACGGCTGTCCTGCTTAGCTATGCTACGCGTTGCAGTCCCAGTTAATTTCTATGTTGGTTGTAAAGACGTGTTCTTATTTATGAATATTAACAAAATCCTGATCCTAATCTTAACCTATTCCAAGCCCCAGACCTAAACTTACTCATTTTAGTAACTTGAAGCCTAAACCGACCCGTTTCACCTGAAGAAAACGTCTCCATGTGGCTTCAATCAAAATGCTTGGAAATGCACTTCCTGTTTAGCTCTGTTAAGGTAGCTGTCTTGTGGGGCAATTCTAATTAAATATAATGACAGTTAAAATAAACCCATCGACTGAAATCTACAGGCTAAATGCAGCTAAACAGGGAAGTGCACGTCCTAGAAAAGTAGGCGGGGACAAAATAGGGTCAATAGAGGTTATGCAGGTGACATGACATCATTCTAAATGTTCATGCTGGAGTGAGAGTCAATGGAGAAAAAGGACATTTTCTCTTGTAAGAGTTCAATAAACAGCTAAAACAGGAAAATTAAACTACAGTTTGATAACCAATTCAACCCACAACAAGTCTACTGAGCACTGGGTTTGTAACTGACATGTAAAAAGAGAAAATCAAGTCAACAGTTGTAGCAAAGCAGATAAACAACAAGACTTTAACTTCTCACATTCATCAGACATTGAAATCTCACACAGTTGAACTTATTACCTTTTTCTTCTTAAAATATGTTTTTGAAGTCAGTTTGTTGCCGTTAAAATGTCCTAAATCATCAACTGTTGTTAGCAGACAAGCCGTTGCCACGACAACAAAGAAATACATTGAAGAAATGCCGCTCATTCTAAATGTTGCTGAGCATTTTTGGAATAAAATTATGTCTGTGCATAACATCTATACTGGATGTTAATGGTCAAATGGTAGATTATTGGATATAGACAAGAGGACTGCACAAATGTTTTCACCCGAATAAATACTTTGCCCATTTGTATCTGGGCTGGGAAAAACAGATTTTGAGTTACTTTGATTAAAAATCAGGTATTGTCTCTTTAAACTACTTTTTGTCATTTTCCACTGTGAATGGACTTTGTTCCCTTTTCCCTTCCCAAACTACACTTGTCTGATGGAAAACAATGATGAGGAATGACCTCAGGGCCTGATAAACTCAGCCATGATTAGAAAAGCATTAGAACAGGTCATTTGGGTTTATGTATATTCTAATATATTAGTCGGCCTGGAGGAGGGTTTCACTTCCTACAGAGTCACTTCTGTTTACTGGATGTGCCAATAAAAATAAAGATGTCAAATATTACAATATATTACAACTACTACTCCTGAGATGTCACTAGAGAAGGCTTAGAATTGTCAGTCATAACAATAGGCCCTCCCAAACCTCTCATCCGCTGGTGAGTCATAGCAATGCACCTCTGCACAGCGCTTTAATTGGCTCTGTGCACGGAACGTCAGTTGGCTTGTTTGTATTCAAAATAGCTAACGTCTGTACTTATGAGTATACTGTGCAGAGAGCCTTTTGTCTAAACCTGCACGTACCACCCTCCTCCCTCCTCTTACCACAGATCATCTCTTTGTCCACACCAGAAGCCAATATATGTTCTGGTCACGTGGCTATGCTAATGTGTATAATTTTCAACATTTTTACCCCAAAGATGGGTAAGTTTAGGGTTAGGATTAGGGCTGGGATTAGACCAGGAAATTGAGGTAAATTTACAGCTTTATGAAAAGGCGAGAGTTGCCTAATATCATATTCTAAGACTAAGTTCATATTTGACAGTATAAGACCGCATTAAATAAGACCAAGACCTTTCCAAGACCATTGAGTTCCAAGACAAGACCAAGATCACTGAGGGACGACCGTGGTCCATCAAGAACAAATCAGGACTACCATGTACTTTTAAACAATTATCAGTGTTTAAATAACCTTTTTGTGCAGTGCTTATTACAACCTGGGCCTGGGACAGGTCACTGCACTCCTGCTGCAAGTTTGGCAGAGCGTGGTGGTAATGAAATGTGGTCTCGGTGTCCAAACAAGACCGAGTGCAAGACCGAGTCCAAGATAAGATCGAATCCAAGACAAAACAAAGTCCAAGCACCCTTGAGACCAAGCCAAACCCGAGACCAAACGTGTCCATGTCCGGTTTCGAGTACTACTGCATCAGTGTGCAGTGTGTTTGGAGAGCAAACAATTATACAATCACTAATTTATGTATTGCTAGTTTGTAGTTGTTTGATGCAAGTGACCAGTCCATTTGTACTGTATTTGTTCCACAGACTGTTCGTAATCAGTACAAAGAGATCGATCAAATGATCAGGCTTGTGTTTGTGACTCCATTCAGCTCCTGCTTGTCACCACAAACTATCACATCTGTGGATGTCAAGGACTACAGATGGAAATCAGCATGCTGCTAAATCTAGTGCAGCCATCTTTTTAATGTAACTGCATATTGTCCTTTAAAGTTGGGGTAATTAACTTTTTTAGTAAAAAATTAGTAACCTTTGTGCTTTCCAAAGTATATTGTAAATACAGCACTTTGTGAAACAATTAGACCACTGTGTACTGTCTGAACTGAATAATAATTTTCGTTCTTGTCAGGAGCTGAATGCTGCGCTCTGATTGGCTGAGCATAGGTGGTCCACTCCAGTTTCACTTCGTTGTTTGTTAAAAGTGGTTTTAAGCCATAATAGCAACCATAAAAGCATACATTAATATTAATTATGTGTCAAGGAATTTAGGAGAGGATGATTCAAAACTTAAAACGTCTTTGCAGTATAAACCCACCTTTAGTAAATAATAAATAAATAAATAAATAAAAAGCCTGTAGAAAACCAGGCAAAAGGCTACAGCTACAAACTAATAGAGGGATTTTCGGTCACTTTCCGCCCTAATGCGCATTCGTTATGCAGAAAGAGCCCTCTCCATCTGCTTAGCTGGGGAAACTTTCTGAATAAAACAACAAAACAGGACAGAGCAGCTGTTTGGATCAGGTCTGAACCAGTCTGACAGACGTCTGTCTCCTGAAGCTCGAGACAGTGTTTTTCTCTGTGTTTTTTTACCTGAATGTAACTTTTAAGGGTCGTAGGATTGAATTTCATTCACAAATGTTGATTTAGCAGCAGAACTTTTGTTTTCGCACATAAACTCTTGTAGTTGTTTCCGACTTGTTTCCACTGTTTGTGTCAATGAGCGGCGGCTCTTTCTGGAGGTCGGATCACCCGTGTTGATAAACAAAAAATCCCTCTATATGGCAGCGAAAGTGTCCACTATATTTGATCACCAGGACCTAGATAATTCAAATATTTCAAACATTTTTAAAGAACTTTTATATGAGTTCCACCTAATCCTTTCCAAGTTATTATAGTTCCTTAAAACATTTTTTTTGTTAAATTATCTTCAATTTTTGTAGACAAAATTTAAAATTACAAATTTACTGCAGATTATTTTAGTCAGACTGGGTTTTGGGGAAACTAGTCGAAATTGGTTTTATTGTTGTTGCAGACTGTTATTTCACACATTTAAGTCAGTCATAAATAGATACGACACAGGTTTTTCCAAAAGGCTCAGACAGGTACAAGCTGAGTAGACATTCTGCACAAATACTTTGAAGAGTATTTCTTTTAAGTGACCTCTGCCGTCTCACTTTGTCTAGAATAAGGAAACACGCCGATACGTGGAAAACCTACAAAAGAACCACACACTTCTCCTTCTGATAAATGATTACCCTGGCAGCGCTCATTTCCTCAAATTAAAATTACTTTCACGTTCAGTAAATCATTAGAATATTATCAGTGCTTTCTTTTTTTGTAACTGAAACCCGGCCTGGTATTTGCTGATATCAGACTTCGGTTTTAGCGGTTTTAATCCTGGTTTAGACCCGGTTCCTGTTTTGTCCGTCTGGTGCGGATTGTTTCTGTTCTGCACATTCCAGACTTTCTCTACTTCCTCCAAAACACGCCAAACTTTCATTTTAGTTTGGAGAGAAAGAGAAATGCAAGGTGGCAAAACAATGTAGGGCAACCTCTCCTGGCTAGCTTAAAGGTATTGACCAGTTGCACCTTATTGCCCACTTTGTACCGTAAACACACTTTGTACCTTTAGCTTTACTTCTCTAACATTGTTATATTTAAACAAGAGAAAAACTAAACTGTTAAACACAAAACCCCCTTAAAGATTTCAACAAGCAAATGATTGCAAAATGACATTATTACTGTTTAAAGCCGTAAATGCCTGGTTAAGCTAGTTCCGGATGCTAACTGTTAGCTTAAAACCGCGATAAATAAGTCTGGCGTTTTGGGCTTTCTATTGGCAAACTTTTGTGAGGTAAATTCATAATTACACTTACAAATAATGATTTTAAAAAACGTAATTTTCGTACTGCGCATCGTATCGTTGCGCTAAAAGGTGCAAAGTGGGTAATGACACCCCTGTTGGTGGCGGCACGGTGGCAGAGCGGATAGCGCTCTGGCCTCACAACAAGAAGGTCGTGTGTACGATTCCCGCACCGGGCCTGGACCTTTCTGTGTGGAGTTTGCATGTTCCTCCCCGTGTCTGGGTGGTTTCCTCCGGGCACTCCAGTTTCCCCACCAACCAATAACATGCAAGTTAGGGAACAGTTGGTGGTGGTTGGAGGTTGAGGCGCCAGGTGTTCAGACAAATCCCCTCGGCAGCTCACTGTCACTGAGAGGGGAGGGGTTCATCTCACTGTAAAGTGCTTTGTGACTCTGTATGTGAAATGCACTATGCAAAATAAAGATGACTTACTTACCTTTTCGCAGGTTCGGTTAGAGGTTCTGCAGGTGACATGACATCATTCTAAATGTTCATGCTGAGAGAGTTAATGGAGAGAAAGGACATTTTCTCTTGTAAGAGTTCAATAAACAGCTAAAACAGGAAAAATAAACTACAGTTTGATAACAAATTCAACCCACATCAAGTCTACTGAGCACTGGGTTTGTAACTGACATGGAAACAGAGAAAATCAAGTCAACAGTTGTAGCAAAGCAGATAAACAACAAGACTTTAGCTTCTCACATTCATCAGACATTGAAATCACACACAGTTGAACTTATTACCTTTTTCTTCTTAAAAAATATGTTTTTGAGTCGGTTTGTTGCAGTTAAAATGTCCTAAATCATCAACTGTTGTTAGCAGACAAGCCGTTGCCACGACAACAAAGAAATACATTGAAGAAATGCCACTCATTCTAAATGTTGCTGAGCATTTTTGGAATAAAATTATGTCAGTGCATTACCTCTATATAGATATTAATAAGGTGCAAAGTATATTTAAAGTGCAGAAAAGCAGCTATCAAATGAGCATCTGGTAACTGTGTGCCAATGTATAATACAGTACCTGATATAGATTTAAAGTGCAATGTATGATTATATTTAAAGAGTGGAAATATGCCTATCAGATGATATCCACTAGGGTAACATATTGTGGTTCTTAATTTTATGCTCGGTAAAATAAAATAAACAAATGAATAAAATTGTGGAGTTTGTTTTTGTAAATATATGGTTTACATTTTCTATTGTTCGTTATGTTTCTCTGTCAATAACTACAGTTGGGAAATTAGCATGACCGCAAATCTGGTGCAAACAAACAATCAAACAAACCAGTTTTGAGATTAGACACTTTTATTGTCAGCCACAGTTTTTACAGAGCAATTCTATCAAGACTTTTTATCAAGTTCCACAGACAAATGTAGTGTGCATAGCTTATTACAAAACGAACAAAAACACACCAATTATTGCTTTACGAAGACACAATCCAACAGTGGTTCAGCCCCACAGAGAAAAAAACAGAAGAGATTCAATTGTCAGCAGAAAAAATAATCTTAAATCACCCAAAGTTAGAAGATCGTTCCAGAAAACGTCCAAATCCCCCTTGTTAGTCGAGTCGGCGTAGCTTAAAATAAAATATTATAATGATGTGGTAAAAATGTAGCTGAATGAAAAACAGTGACCGGAAATGAAATGAGTGGAAAGTTATCAGACGGATTATTCATTATCTGAACTAAAATTATTGATTGTTACGCAAGATTTAGTTCTATTCCTGAACTGAAATGAAATCCCCCTTGGTTTTAAACGTTTTTGTTAGTTTAATTTAACAACATTAGCACATAAAAACTGTATTATCATTTGTGTTTTATGTAGGACTTGCTCCACTTTTAAACCAGCCTGCTAGCTTAATGGTCAAGTCTCTAATTTTTAGAAAGACTTACATTACCGTTCAAAGTTTTGGGGTCACTTAGAAATGTCAGAAAGCGCAAATGTCAGTCGGTTCACTGTTTGTTCATTGTGTCTGAAGTAGCAGCAACCAAGGTTTATTTCAGTAATCGATTAGTTGGGTGATTAATCGATCAATATGAAAAAAATTGTGATTATATTTTTTCCCAGATCGCAATTTTTTCTGAGAATAAAGTTGAAGCCAAAAAAAGAAGCTTTGAAGAACTTTTGTGAGAATCAAATTGTAATTTTACAGGAACTGGACTTGGATGAGTCAAATTTTTCCACAAAAACACACTATAGATTTTTACAATTACAACTAATGATCCAAAATACAATTTTAATCTTGAAAAATGGCTTTTTATTAACCTGGTTCACGCCAGATGGACATGTGTTGAACTCTTATGAGTTCTTCCACAGTATCCATCTGGAACTTGACTCGGTGAAAAGTGTTCGAGAAAGGTGGGCTTTGAGCTGATTGGGTGTGGGGCCTACCTTATTGAGCTTAGGCAATCACAGCAACAACTTTAATGGTGTATCCAATGTCCGCTTGGGATAGAACACACACTGCTCTTCTTTCAAAAAGAAATTACTCCGTATTTCTGCTAAAACCGCATCAATAGCAGCAGACAACAAACATCCACGGAGCAGCCATCTTTGTTTAGCTTGAATCAGACTCGGTGGCAGGAAGGCCAGATGGTTTATCTCGTGTTTGTGAATTCACAAATATTGCAAGATAAACCATCTGGCTGGCCAGCTTTTTATGGCTTTGACTTATTCTCACAACGTTGTAAATTTAATGTGGTACAATTTATTGTCGTAGCCCAAGTTTTTATCTCTTAAACTTGTCATGCATTTCTGTTTCTCAAAAACATGCCAGCTACATGAAGCCTAAACAATAAACTGAATATAGCTGTCTCATATGTTAACGTAATAAATGCTAACACAGCTTATCACTCCCACAAGTCAACTTTGGAGCTTTAAAACTGCTGGATTTTATGAAAAAATAAAAACAAAGCTACATTTGTCAAAGCGTAAACAACAGACAGCGGCTCCACCAGGGAACAGCGCAAAGACTAAACAGATTCAGATGTTTAATAAGCATTTTAGAACTTAAGAGTGACATATTTCCTTCATTCGCCCAAAAAAACAAGTGGCTTTTCCCCCCAAAACAAACATCGTAACAGCGCATTTCCTCTGATCACCGTCACCAGCGCCACACGGAGGCACCTCAGGGTCATTACAGAGAAGTAGAAGGCACGTGTAGTGTTTTGTTCCCTGATTACAGATTCTAATGTAAACAGCTGGTGCTAATAGTGAGCTGAACATACTTATTACCGTTTCCCCGTGAGTCTTTTGAAGGAACACAATAACAAAATAAACCCCAAACAGTGCAGTGTTTTAGTGAATGTTAGATGCATTTTTTGCTCTCTTCAGTTTACAGATTTTCTAGGAAGTCCGCTGAGCATTTTATGAGGCGACAGAACACAAACAAGCAGGTTTTATTACCTTAAAACTGTGTTCCTAATCAAGTCTTTAGTCTTATTCGCACGGACTAATATTTACCTCGGGACCTCATGTAAATTGTAATAATTACGGACGTTATCCAAGTTTCTACGTCCAAGTCTGTAAAGTTTTTCTCGAATTTAACTTCCTGTAATTCTCCAAACTCAGATGTCCTCATGTAATTCTAAAGCCGTGTGAATGTGTATGTCTGTGTTTTCAATCCGTGAACGGTTTATAAATGAATTAATAATGACTTTGGGGCTTATTTTAACTTCAAATTTGAACAAATTTATTATTACTATTCACCACGGTTCATTCTCAAATGAAATAGTCGTTTTTTTATGATTAAAAAGCTAAAGATTAATTAAACTATGATTAGAAATCCTGACTCAGAAGTAATACAACCCCGTTGTCGTAGCAAAGGAAGATCGAGAAGATGGATGTTTGGGAAAAAGTTTGGACAGAATGGGACAGAATGCTGCAATGTTTGGACTTTCGGCTGTTTCGTAAGAAATCTGATGTTGTGGATGTGATTCTGAGCGACGATCACAAGAACGTGACGAGGAGCCACATTTATGCTGCCGCAGCTCAGGTAAGTTTAGCTGATTCATGTTAAAGAGAACCCTGACTCTGAAGACAAATATGGCTAAAATGCTAGTACTGGTCATGCTTATTAAAATAAATTACAAACAAATATATAACTGCTTACTATTTTTTATAAAATTGTCATTGTTTATGTTGTTTTCAAGCCACTGGGAGCCGCCATTTTGACTGATGACAAAAATAGTGTTTCCATGGTTACTCCAGTTTCGATCAGTGAACAGTTGAAACAAAAACACCACTGACAGTGTCCAGTTCTTGCCTCTTCCTCTTGATTATCTTCAGTTTCACTAGATTCACATGTCTTCCTGTATTTGGCTGCTCCGGCTCAAACTGACAAGGTTTAACTGAGAAATTATGTTGCTTAGTTACCTGCTACGCCTGTTACCTGACAACACTATTTTATGTCATAACCGCAGCAAAATGGCAGCCTCCATGCATTTCTTTAAAACACTATTTTGATAAAACAACAAATACTTCCAAGGTATTTGTCCTGTATTTATATAAGTGATGATATTATAAGTGTTTTAAGGTAAACGTGATTATATCCAGGGTTCACTTTAAAACAAAACCGAAAAACGCGCTTTTCATGAATAAAGTAAATGGTTGTGTCATAAATCATCTGTCGCCGTTTCCGGAAAGTCAATTACAGACATCGAATATTCCTTGCGAATGCCAGTAAAAATTAAACTTTACAGACGTCCCGAGGTAAATATTATGCCGTGCGAATAGTACTTTTGTCGCATCTTCTGCTC
The DNA here is from genome assembly GCA_038363315.1 of Mugilogobius chulae. NCBI lineage: Eukaryota > Metazoa > Chordata > Actinopteri > Gobiiformes > Gobiidae > Mugilogobius > Mugilogobius chulae. The sequence continues at coordinate 25,046,368 of CM076397.1, forward strand.
AACCAGGAAGTAACAATATAACAGTCACGAAAAACTGTCAAAATGTGGAAAAACAGGCACAACTTTATCTTAATATAAATAGTAACAGTAAAAGAAGCAGTGTCTAACTTATAAAGATATTTTTAGTGTTTAAATGTAACGCTCTGGTCACGTTCATGGCTTCGTTCGATAAAATAAAAACTCTCTCGTTAGTGTGTGTCTGCGGTAAACAAAGGCAGTAGTGGTTGTGATGGAAGGGTTGATAAAGTGCAACGTTCTGGCGGGTCCTCTCACAGCTGCAGGCCGGCTGAAGCTCCAGGACTCACCCAGGATCGGACCAGGACTAGAGCGGGAGACTTCAGTGGGTCTCGATCACCACCGGTTCGTAGCCTCCAGCCGACACTCTGAAAGAAAAAAGCAAAAACAATCCACACAGTCAGATTTCTCATGAACAGCATTGTCTCTCTTTTAATACATTTACAGTAGGACAGTCAACTTTTATTCCCGAGGGTCAGATTTTTTCACGTAAGCAGTGACCTCTGGGCCGGAAGTTCACTTAACGTCATCCCTATAGACCCTTCCATGTTAGTAAACATGCGCGAATTCTGGTGGGCGGAGCTAGTCGAGACAGAAAAAGATGTTGCCTCCATTTAAACCAATGTAAACCAATTAGGATGAAAAACAAAAGTAGAAAAAATGTCAGATTCTGGTCGAAACTGTCAGGATATGCATAGGACCTGACACAGACTTTGAATTACTTTTGACGGTTGGAAGCATTTTGTCTGAGCTTGTTAGATTCGTCAGAGGATCTGGATCTACTTTTTCATGTGGCTGAAGAGGTGATTTTTACATTTGTTTGAGGTTCGTTTTACTTTGCTAGACCCATAGTGACTAAAATGCTGTCTTTTAACAGTTCATTCAAGTCTTGAAGCTAATGCTAATATGCTGATGTGTGCACCTCCTATTAGTCTTCAGAGACGACACAATAGTATTATTTTAATATTAACTTAGTCCAACAAAATGGTTGTTTGTAGCTCTGAAAATCTGTTAGCTCTGGTCAAAGGCTTTGCTAAAGCAGGAAATAAGGGTCTTATATGGGCGATATGGCAAAAAATCACAATTTTCTTGGAGCCAGATCAGGATTTCAATTAGGGAGGAACCGATCCAGCTTTTCAGTTCCGATACCGATCCGTTACTTTGCTTGAGTATCTGCCGATACTCAATATCAACCGATATTATGTAAGGACTGAATTAGCATATTTTTTGTTATCAAAACATACGAAATTTGGTCTTTTGGTGTTCTGTAACGTCTATTTATAGTGCAAGTCACAATTCGAAACTAATCTGAAAAAATGTCAACATGTGATTCTATCACTCGCTGTAAATTAAGTCTCATTTTAATAAAACAATAATATAGGCTGACCCGATATCATAGCAAAATTCCCTGGATAGCACTGATTCCGATCCCAGTATTGGATGGTGCATCCCTAATTTAAATTTATCACGATTCAAATAAGTCTTCAAAGTTGTGATCTGGACAGTGTTTCTGAAGATCAGATTCTATTTTGTCATAATAATATCTGACTTGAGCCTAAAAATATAACATTAAACATTACTAGAATAAACACAAGAAACAGAAAATTTAAGACCAATATCCTTAAAATAAAATACTTTTTGGCACCAACATATTCCATCTTTTTTAATACAGAGCTCGTCTCAGAGATATATTTTTAGCAAAGTTGTCACGTTCAGAGTTTCCTGCAGTGACAAAGTCTGTCCAGCAGGCGGTGCTACAGAGCTATTTTACAGAAGGATCTAAAGAATGAGGCTGGTTTGAGAAAAGTGAGCAGTTGTTGCCATGGAAATAAGCCATGTTATTTGAACCAGTGGAAAAGGATGGACATTAGTAACAATGCAAATATTTATGATTATTTTGAAGTACAGTAGGATTTTTGCTATTTTCAAATGATTTTTATGATTGTTCAGTCGGCAATTATTTTTAAAGGCAGTAAAAAAATCCGAACTCAAGGTCTAGATTAATTTGAGGCCATTTTTTCTCAGTGTTTGCTTTTTTCTGGATCAAAATTTGTCAATATCTTGTAATCATGTGACTATGCATTCTAAACAACTAATCAATTATCTAAGATAATCGCCCAACTAATCATTTAGCAAAATAGTAGTTAGTTGCAGCCCTAATATATGCTGGCCTTTTCAAAATCTGCGTACGGTCCTGAGTTGGAGTCTCTGGACCAGGACAAGTAGGATTTAGTTCAAGTTATGTTCTAGCACAAATTTTTCCAGTGGGAGGTGGAATGTTTCTAGATCCTAGTTGCTTTTAACGCACCACAACTCACAAGAGAAGTAACAAAAAACCTTTACTTGTGTAACTGTTATTAAGTACAAGAGTCCTTCACAAACTAACCTGGTTCCGAGTCTGATTCCGCTCAGAGCAGTGGTGCCGTCTCTGTTCACAAACAAGCGCAGGTTACTGTCTGAAACACAAACACATCATTTGTAAGTGTTACTGCGTCTGTAAGAGTTTGTGACGGTGCGTTTACCTTCAGTGTGGTTCATGTCGGCGAAGTTCTGGCTCTGGACGATTTTCTCCACGATGTCGTCAGCGTCCATCCGAGTGTCGTTGACCCACGTGGGATGGCTCTCCACAGAATCCTGCTTCCTCCTGAAGCACCGCACAAGAACAGAGAGTTGACTAAATAGATTGTTTCCATGATAACTTAGAGTAACTAGTCCAGTTAGTCCCGACATTTTCTCTTATTACTTTGATAATTGAACTTAAATGCTCATGTTCTACCAAACTAATAGGAAGCAGTGGTCATGTGGAGCTTTAGTTTTAAAAAAATAAATAAATAAAATGTAAGGTTAGCCTAGATTAACTGACTGAAGAAATATTCAACTGAATGGATCAGTTGGATCTTCCACAAGGTTGTATCATAGTATTTGAAAATTGACATTAATCGATACTGAAAACAATTCAAATCAGGTTCAGAGAGGTTTCGATACTAAATTACAGTTATTTTGAATTTAGTCATTATTAACCTGAACATACTAATGTTCAAAAGTACATTAAAATATCTGAAACAAAAAAAACTTTTTTTTTCTAAAGTATTTTTCTTGAAAGAAAAATTTGTGTGATTTGTTTATTTTTTCTTCTGTGCAATCAAAATTGGTATCAAATATTAAGTCAGAAATGCACTTAATGTCAATGTCAATGCGTCACTTTACACACTAAGCATGTAAACTTGTGTCTTCAAGCGTCCACAAATTGTGGCGAAATTTGCATTCAGGCGTCAAACTTGCTTGTTTGGCGTCTACTCATGCAACATTTGAGTTATGGGCGCTCAAACCTTCGTTAACGCTTTGGACGCCTCATCAGCCGTCAGCGTCAGAGATGGGACGCCTGAACGTGCTGTCCATCAATCAGAGACTAATCTTCCTGTGATGTAGTGACAGGCTGATCTCCTCTTACATCAAGATAAAGAAATAATACTTTTTTTCTAGGGCTTGGTTGCTCGTTGCTTTCTGAAAATCTGGCAACTCTGAAGACGGACACGGCAAAATGAACAACATGGATTTGACATGGACTGACGCAGAGCTCACATGGCGCGTTGGGAAGTTTAGGACGTGATTGGGGCATCAATAGTTGGTGTAAAATTTTGCTAAAACATGCGGATTTGGATGCAAAAAGGCTGTCTGGTCTGAATGCAGCATAGCATCAAAAACCAAGTTTAAAATTTTAGTCTCATAACATCACGTTAAACACAATCTGGATTACGACCTTTGCCACATGTGCCTTTTGATCTTGATTAACCTGACGAACCGCTTGCTGGAGTGAACCCAATTGTGTATTTACTGTATATAAAGTGCTGTACACAAGCTTGACACTACAGCAGGTCATGTGTCCTCTTCGGTCCTCACCTGGCAGGCCTGGTGGGGGGCAGGGCGGGTCGTGGGGGTCTGGGGGGTTTGTCTGGGCGAGTGCTGGAGGCTGGAGGCTCTGGAGGAGAGGCGGCGTCAGGGGCGTCGGAGCTGAAGCCCAGCCCAGACGCACTGCTGCCCGTGGAGGTGTTTCTGCGGTGAGTCAGGTCCGAGAGGCTGGAGGAACACGAGTGCTCTGTGCTGTAACCTGGCAACACATCACAAAACGTTTAGGCAGGGGTTTCATTTCTACAGGAAAACTAGGATTATTACTAATGATAATTTTAGCTTTTAAGTCAAGCCATTATTTCTATTGTTTGAGGCTTTTTAAATACATTTCTAAACAGTAGTTCGATGGTTAAAGGGACTATATTCGATTTAAAAGTGCACTGTTTAACTTTCCAGAGGTGAAAAGTCAGCCACACAATTTAGTAGAAGTAGAATGTTTCTTTTGTAGAATGAAACAGAATTGAAATGAGTAAATGGTGCACCTGAGATCTTGCTGTTCTGACTGGCGTAGCTGGAGTTTCTGGAGTGACCCGACTGAAACGTTTCAGGCTGATTCTGGTTTGACTCGTCCAGAAGACCTTCAAAAACACAAATAAATGTATTGACATTTCAACAATATAAAATACAACGTAGTCTTCAGTCACCAGATTAAGCTTGTAATAATTTGAATGGTAAAAACTGAAGAATACCAAAGCTGATGATGGAGGGCCGAGGCTTGGAGCTGCGTCCCAGAGAAACTCCTCCTGCGCTGGGCTGAGGTTCGGCCGTGGTTCCTTCTCCTTTACAGTCCATCTGCAGAGCCGGCTCTCGACCGGAAACTGTGATCGATTTGGCCGAACTTGGAGCTCTGATCAATATTTACAAAAAAATAAGTAATAAATACAACAACAATTCGACCCTTTAGAGTGCAGGTTCTTCATGTAAGTATGTTTACATCTACAGGGAGACCAATAATTTCATCACCTTGTGATTTTGCAAAATCTCCCACTTAGAAATCAAGGAGGGGTCTAAATTTTTAATGGTAGGTGCATTCCACTGTGAGAGACAGAATCTAAACTAAAAAATCCAGAAATCACCTAGTATGACTTTTTTAGCATATTATTTATATTTGTAAGTAAAGTAAGACATCTTTATTTGTATAGTGCCTTTCACAGACACAGAGTCACAAAGCGCTTCACAGTGACATGAACCCTCCCTCCCCACTCAGTGACGATGTGTTTAGGCAATTCGCCTGAACACCCGGCGCCTCAACCTCCGACTATCATCAAGTGTTCCCTAACATGCATGTTATCAGTTGGTGGGGAAACCGGAGTGCCCGGAGGAAACCGCCCAGACACGGGGAGGAACATGCAAACTCCACATAGAAAGGTCTGGACCGTTCGGGAATCGAACTCTCAACCTTCTTGCTGTGAGACCAGAGCTCTATCCGCTCTGCCACCATATAGCTATTCTATTTTATTGTGTCAAATAAGTATTTTATCACTTAATTCAAACATTTGTAATACTTGGTACAAAAGTTTTGGTACAAATTGTGTTAAAAATTCCAGCGGTCAAATGGTTTCTCTATTTCTTCAGCAGGTTTGCACACACACTGCAGCAGGGATTTTGACCCACTCCTCTGTATTAATTTCCTCTAGATCTGTCAGGCTTCAGAGACTTTCAGCTCCCACCAAAGATTTTCGACAGGATTTAGGTCTAGAGACTGGAAAGGCCATTCCAAAACCTTGATATGCTTATTGTAGAACAACTCCTTGGTTTTCCTGGCCGTGTGCTTCAAGTCATTGTCATGCTGGAAGATCCAGCCCAATATCTCACATACATGACCAAGAATAACAGGTCTTTGAGGGTCAGAAATTTGGCTCATAAACAGGTGATCAAATACCTATTTGACCACAAATGATTGTGGAAAAACATCATACAATATATTTTCCAGGTTTTATTTTACATTCGTCCTCACAGCGGAAATGCACCAGTGATGTGAAAGTTTTAGAACTTCACAGGGTGATCTGTATATGTAGTACTTATAATCACACTTTTGGGAAATCTACGTAACAAATCTTTTACACTGAGTGCTTGGTTTAAAGGGTAAAAAAAATCTAAAAACGGTCTGAGCGATCCAGACGTGGAGCCTACAGTCGTCCTGCTGTGAGGCAAAAGAGCTAACTCTAGTCTACACCAATATAACCAAAGAGCTCTCGCTGTGAGGAGCTGTGTTCTAAATACTGAGCATAGTCAGTTTTATTTGGGTTGGCTCTGCTGAGGAGGAGAAAGTGAGTCACTGATTGCTGAAGTATTTGTGTTATAAAATGTTATCGCATCAGGCTGAAGAACTGTCAAACATTCAGAGATAGAAAAGCTGGAGCCAAACCAACTCAAACACGAGAAAAATGATACGTTTATCAACACAGAAGAGGCAACAGATACATAACATTAACAGTAAATAAAAAATGTGTTACAGAACAGAACAAAGTGTACTTACGTTTTAAAACATGGATCTCCAGAGAGCAGAGTCATGCCTATAATCACCTGTAAATATAAACACTTTGTAATTAGTGTCTGATAGTACCACTGATATACTGACAATGAGAGAATCCAATCCTAGATCCTCAGCAGGAACTTTTTTAGATAGATCTATTTTATCTATAGCCACGTCTGGACAGCCCCGCCCAGCATGGTTTGTTTTAGGGCTGCAACTAACGATTATTTTGGTAATCGAACAGTTGGGCGATTATTTGTTCGATTATCTGATCAGTTGCTTAGAATGCCAAAGTTACTTGAATACAAAATGTTGGCAAAATCATTGGTAGATTGGAAAACTTCTCATCTTACGTGAGGTAACATGTTCAAGTTCAAGCTTTGTATGTTTTAATTTGCTGATGGAACAAGTTTTACTCAGGATAAGGAAATGACCAGCACTTCTCACTTGGAAATAGAACAAAAATGTCACTTCACTTCAAATATGAATAAAACTGACTTGTTCTATTAGTAAACCTAACGTAAGAATCTCAAATTATACCTAAAACAAAAAAAAAAAATTCCTTAATTCAAGCATTTTGTCACATATTAGCCTGTTTAGGTCTGTATTTTTCCAGTGTAGCGTTTGAGGATATTTTGGAGTCGGAGATTTAAAAGCAAACTAGTGCTTACACCACAAAAACAGAAAAATTCATTACTGCTGTTAAGTCTGAAGTTTTAATCAACTACCTAAATACCTAGCCTAAATAAAAGTTAACCATTATTCGATTACCAAATTAGTTGACGATTATTGCAATAATCAATTTGTTGCGATTAATCGATTAACTTGTTGCAGCCTTAGTTTGTTTTGGTATGGTCTTGTGAGTGGTGAAACTGAATAATACTGTGAAGTAAAGCTGGGCAATGCGGGGAACAAATGCATCACATTTTTTTTTTCTCTCATACTAACTTAGCTTAATGATTTTATTTAGTGTTTTCAAAAATAAAATGAAAATGGCTTTTGGTAATAATTTCTAAACCAACAGAGTATTCTTCCAAAGTCTGTCTTCTGCTCCACACCAGGTTTTCACTGACAGAGGATTAGTGTGGAGTCCTCATCCAAAAGCACATCTAAATAATTATCAATTTGACACTGGCTTTTTTTTTTTTTCAATTAAATGCCCAACCATACATGGCTTCTGAACAAGTCACCTTGAGGATGGAGTTGTCTTGTCGTGTGTTCTTGGTGTCGTAGCCCTCGAGTAAACAGCAGCGAACCGTGGAGCCGGAACCAGCGAACTCCGCCATGTTTAGATCTGCAAAACCGAGCTGCAAGACACAGACAAAGACAGAAAATCAGGAATAAATTACAGTCATTTCTGAAATATAAAAATCAACTTTTTCAAGTTTTAAAGTCTGTGGCACCAGCAGGAGACAGGTTCGTGTTTAGTCCTGACTCTGAGGCCGGTCCATGTTTTGACCTGACTCTGAGACCGGTCCATGTTTAGTCCTGACTCTGAGACCGGTCCATGTTTAGTCCTGACTCTGAGACCGGTCCATGTTTAGTCCTGACTCTGGGGCCGGTCCATGTTTAGTCCTGACTCTGAGACCGGTCCATGTTTAGTCCTGACTCTGAGACCGGTCCATGTTTAGTCCTGACTCTGGGGCCGGTCCCCTTTAGTCCTGAGTCACCAGCAGGAGGCCGGTCCACATTTAGTCCTGACTCTGAGGCCGATCCATGTTTAGTCCTGACTCTGCTCCATGTTTAGTCCTGTCTCTGGGCCGGTCCACGTTTAGTCCTGACTCTGAGGATGGTCAATGTTTAGTCCTGACTCTGAGGCCGGTCCACGTTTAGTCCCGACTCTGAGGCCGGTCAATGTTTAGTCCCGACTCTGCTCCATGTTTAGTCCCGACTCTGAGGCCGGTCCACGTTTAGTCCCGACTCTGAGGCCGGTCAATGTTAGTCCCGACTCTGCTCCATGTTAGTCCCGACTCTGAGGCCGGTCAATGTTTAGTCCCGACTCTGCTCCATGTTTAGTCCCGACTCTGAGGCCGGTCCATGTTTAGTCCTGACTCTGAGGCCGGTCCATGTTTAGTCCTGACTCTGGTACCAGCAGGAGACAGGTCCACATTTAGTCCTGACACTGAGGCCGGTCCACGTTTAGTCCTGACTCTGAGGCCGGTCCACGTTTAGTCCTGACTCTGAGGCCGGTCCACGTTTAGTCCTGACTCTGAGGCCGGTCCACGTTTAGTCCTGACTCTGGCACCAGCAGGAGGCCGGTCCCTGAGGTCTTCAGAGTCCAAGATGGTTCATAAATCAGTAACATGTCAGAGATGTAAAACTAGTTTGCATTATCCAGTCTACGGCTAATAAATTCAGGAATAGTGTCTTTTTATACTGTTAACACATTTGACTAACTGTGGTTATAATTCAAAGCTCCTTGTGATGATGAATGTTTTAGGTAAGAACTTACACAAACACAAAACATAAACAAACTACAGCATCTGATAATCTAAATTCAAAACAAGCTTGGATAATAAAAGCAAATCTTTTTATAACGCTTCCCACAACAATAAAACAATCAAGCGTTTATAGACGATGGTTATTATTTCTATAGTTAGCCCAGTAGAAGTGGGTCAGGGAGCGTTAAAAGTCTCAGAGGAGCGGACCTTTGTAGTGCTGTTGTCTTAAATTAACACGTTTCCCTTTCTGGAGCTGTAAGTGTTTTCTTAGGTGTGGAGTCGCAGGAAGTGAGAGTTAAATTTAAACCCCAAACGAGGAAACGGAACGGGAAAGTTACCGTTAAAAGGTAGCGCCAGGATGTTTTTAGGATTTTAAAACGCTTGTCCTTGAAAAAGCTTGGAAACTGTTTATCCAGGTCACACGATGCTCAGACTGGTCATTAAGGCAGACAATACAACTGAAGTTAATAATCGCAAGTAATTGATCATTGGAGTTATCGTCAACTAATTTAGTCATCTAAATGTTTTTTTTCTAATCTTTGGACTCACTCAGGGGACAAAGAAATGACTACTAATAAAAAATGAAATATCTTTATAATGCAAAAAATCTATCTTGCCATCACTTCAGCTTTCTGTTGGTCACAAGTTGTAATAGAAATGGGTCTTCTACGATGTAAATACTTAAAAAGAATGATCTACTTAAGTCATCACAGATCAGGGACATTCAGAACAGTGTTTTCTGAGGCTCACGGGGGAATGAAGAGTATCTCACAGACAAAACTTCAGCTGTGTTTGTGACGAGGAAGAAATGTTAAGACACTATTGAAAACTCAAAAAAGTGCAGCTTGATTAATATGTGTCCTTTATCAAGAAGATAAACAAATGTAGAAAAAATATGTAGAGCTGTGGATTTAATAACATTTTAATTTGATCGGATTTTTACTCTAATCGATTGCAAAATGATTGAGTATTGTGAGTATTAAAATTTTCAGCCACAGTCTTGAGAACTGCCTGTCGCTCTTTCTGTGTGTTCATTTCCCACACAAGGGTATATGATGAGAAAAAAAAAAACATTTGAAGTTTTTGTCTATAGAGGCATTATTAGTTTATCAACATGGGGGAAGTGCGATCAACCTGATAACCGAAAGAGCCGCAGCTGCTTGTCACATGCATGGATCTATTTCAGGGGTCTCCAACCTTTTATGTCAGGAGGAGAGCTACTTTTTCCAAACAAAACTGGCGGCGAGCTACTACTTTTAGCAATGACCAAAAATTTAAGTCAACTGTGGCATAGTTATGAGGCCAATATCTATTTAGAAGTGGACACAATTGGGCATCTAAAGATACATTTACAGTAGAAATAGGCATGTAATAAATAAAAAAAAGCCTAAAAGCACAATTTGTATGATTCTAAATCTTTTGGCGAGCTACTTGGAAGGTGGTGGTGAGCTACAGGTTGGAGACCCCTGATCTATTGTATTATCTGGATAGGACATTGCTAACCTGTAGCCGTTGTAAATCAGCCCCAGTGGTACTGCAGCGGTAAAATCTCTCAACAGGCTGGAAAGCCTTTTTTCCTAGAGCACAATGCAAACACAAACTGCTCGTGTTCGGCAGAAACAGCATCTACAGCTTTAAACTTTAGCTTTGGCTACTGCTGCTCGCTCTGTAAGTCAGGCTCTGATTGGTCTGAAAGAATTATGGTGGAAACACAACTGTGAATGTTCCATAGCCTGTAGTGCACCTAGCAAAAAAGCAAAAGCTAACGGACACTAAGGCAACAAACGCCACTGAGCAAAAGCCCTTGACGCCTACTTTGATCACTGGGGCTTGGTCACAAGCTGTGGCAGCAACACTTCAAGAGTTTTTCACTGTGCGCAAACAAACATTATTGTGCTAAATCAACATTTGTGAATGAAATAAGCTAACTCTTGTCCTGTTTTGTTGTTTTTATAAGTGAGGTTTCCATAACAACTAACGGATAGTGTATCTTTCAGGCGACATGCCCAGTAAGAGCGGAAAGTAACTGATAATCCCATAGTGTCTCGTCTTAAATGAGACTCGTGTTTTTTCTTCATGTTTCTTTATAAAACTATAACACAGGACGAGCCAGAATTTAAATGTGTTCATTGTAAAACACAAAACTGATCTAAAATGGCTTTGAAATAAAACCAGGTCATTTGACTACCTGTTGAAAAACACAAAACCGATAAGCTTTTATATGTGAAATTTAACTTTAACAAGCAGCAGATATTGTTTATTCAAAGAGAAAAAAAAGAGTATCCGGGGCACGTTTGATATGATGTAGTTTATTGTTCTATTCTACCAAGATAATGTTTTATTGTTGAAAAGTGGCTCTATTAAACCTTACATATTTTACGCAGCATCTACATTTTTTTTTTATGGCAAGTAAATACAGACAGAGGAAGTAGATTTACATCATAGGTACTTTTACAGAAACTAACTTGACAATAAAAAGCTGTGATGAAATATTTTTAGAGAAACAGCCGATGTGCAATGTGAAAGAGCCGACATTTCTGATGGTGGATTTGATAATAAATGGGAGACGGAGCCACGAGGCGACCGCAGTTTAAGAAAACAGCTTCAGATGTTTATCAGAAAACGCTAATATTTATAGAACTGCAGACACTTGGGTTGAAGTCGTTTATCAGTCTTGACTTGGGAATTGAAAACATGTTTTTTTTTCCCTTTAGCAATGGTTTTAGTGATGGGTTTATATGAATTTTCTGGTTGATATTTGCTGGTGCAGAAAAAGTAAAACAAACAGCATTTATAGGAGAATAATTTGTCATTCTTACGAGAGAGGATCTTACCTTGGAGAAGGCCTTGCCCCCCTTCAGTTCCTGTGGGAAAAACAGGAAAACATTATGAAGCGCTGGATTATTACCGTTCTATTACCGTCCTGGAAATTACAGAGCCGAGGACACAGGGTTTACTTAGGATTCAGAAATATACAGGAGGACGCACGCAGAGGAATGGAGCTGCACAGGAGACTCGGTCATGTACGAGCAACATGTCACTCTGTTTCAGCCATGTTTAGACTCAACGAAGAAGTGAAATATTGACCTTATAATTCAAGTTTTATTAGAGACAATGTATATCAAAAAACATTTGATGTGAACAAACTAGAACTGGGCAACATTGTGATAAAAACTGAATCATTTCTGCTTTTATTGCATGTGTCTGTCTTTCCAAACCTACTTCAATTGTTGGTGCTAGGTCTGGTTCTTTATAGCGACTTTGGGCTTCTTTTTGGTAAGTCACATGTGAATTTAGAATAAAATACTATAGATGCACCGATCCAGCTTTTTCAGTTTCGATACTGATTGCGATACTTTGGCTTTAAATATTTTGCCAATACCCAAAAACAATTGTTCATTCATTCATTTTCTACCGCTTAATCCCGTTAGGGGTCGCGGGTGACTGGAGCCTATCCCAGTAACTTTGGGCCTTAGGCGGGAACACCCTAGACAGTGGCCAACTCGTCGCAGGGTTAGACAGACAAACATTCACTCTCTCATTCATTCACAGGGGAAATGTTCAGTGGGGAGAACATGCAAACTCCACCCAGAAAGATTGTAAGATGTTGATATGGTCCGACCCGGAAGTCGAACCCACGACCTCCTTATTGGGAAGCCAAAGCTCTGACCACTCTGCAACTGTGCACCCCCGATATCAATCGATACTATTGTAAAGACTGACATACCTTATTTTTCTTATCATTACATTACATTAACATTTGGTCACATAGTGTTCATATAACTGTTATTTATTGCAAGTCACAACTTACAACCTAATGTGAATAAAATGTCAAACACAATGAGATGTCCCAGCTCAACATCAGCCAGTAAATAAATCTCATTCTGTCTACTTAAAGTCACAACTATGGTATCGGCTGAATCGATAGAGCTGATACCGATATCTGACCAGTAGGCTATTGGATCGGTGCATCCTTATAAAATATGCTACTTTTTGTGGCATTAGGAATGGAAAAGAGTTCAAAAACGTTAAAAATCCTTCGGAGGAGTATGCAGCGATTGAATCGAAAAACCAGAATCAGTTTTGCTCGTGGTGCCACTGACCTAGAGACACACACTATAGTTATATAATGCAAATAATTCATGTCTGAAAAAACAAAATGTGAACTTGTGCAAGACCTGACTGAATGTGCTTTATTATGCTGCGTTAACACAAAATATTACCGTTTACTGTTCAAATGTTAAAAAATACAAGTTCTGAGCACTAACAACAGAGGCTTTGCTTTAAATAATTATGTTTTTTATGTGTTTTAAGGCCAAAAAAATATTAATATAGACTAACTAACAAAATAAAAAATAGTGGCTGAAAAATCGAAAACTTAATCAAACTTTTTACCGCTTGTTTTAGACTTTTTTTATTCATTGAAATTTGACAACACTGATCAGTTTTTGTCCTTCTCTGAGTGTGTGATAATGTCTTTAGTCAATTACAGTGAAGTAGAAATGCGTTTACCTAAGAGGCAACAATAAAACAGTCAATCACTTTCTGTATAAATCATTGTTTTTAAGATGCTTATTGGTTGGAGCCCTTTTGCTGCACCCACTGTTTAGTCGACGAACCATTTTGACGGGACATGTTTTTAGTCGATGAAGAATTGCTTTGACTTCAACTACAGCTCTTGTGTTTTGATTCAGTCCTGTCTTACTCTTCAAACTTGAGCGAGCACAAGGGTCAAAGGCCAAACCTGACTGTATTCCTGTTTTTAGAGCTGATTTCATACCTTCCTGACAGAGACTCTGCAGACGGCCGGGTCCAGGACTCCAGTTTGTGGGTTCGCGCTCATCTTCGACACAAATGTGAACCTCTTCCTCCAGCGCACACAGTGGTCGTGCACCTCCTCCCTGAAAAACACACAAGACATACAGATACAGATATTAACTATTGCTGCTCCATTTATGGTAAGCACAGCACACCCGTAAAGTCTACTGGGCTGGCCTGGGAAAAACAGGTAATAAGACAAGACACCAAGGCAAGATGCGACGCCTCTGACGAAGACCGAAGTGACTGTTGAAACTAGTCTGGTGATAAAACATCTCTTTGTCTAACGCCTCCCATACACAGACTGAGGGGAGTTCGGACCGAGACGTGTCCGAGTTTCTTGCAATGTGCCTTGTACACCAGCAGCAGTCCAGTACTGCTGAGGTCATTATTGCCCAAAGCCGCGCAGATTCACATGGATTACCGCGAGAATGCTTGTAATATGACTTGAAAGTCGCATCAGACTGCTGCAACCTCCGACAAAAATCTCAATGGATTCTTTTCACTTGCGCGACTCTCAGACATGCACTCGACTGCTCCGAGGTCTGTGTACAAAGGCACATTGGTTTTAAACACTTTTAAGTCTTGCGAGGGTTCCCGAACTCGCACTCAGTGTACGCAGGGGAGATATAAAGAAAACGTTTTCATATAAATTCTTTAAAGCTGAACTAAGTGACATTTACTTGTTAAATGTAAGTTTCCGTGATGATGGTTACTTATGTATTTTGGGGAATCTAAAGCATGTTTCTGCTGTCTACGGCAGAAACCACAGCAACTGTGACCTTCCTCCCCTGCCCCCTTCCCAACACATTTTGACCCAAAGTTCTCACCTGAGAAACCCTGGCTCTTTGATTTTTTTTTATTTAGCAGTGCAAAATGTGTTTTTGCTGCCTTGTTTCAATTTTATATACAGTACTTGATTTTTTACCATTGAATAACTTAAAATCAATTTCTCCCTAGCACAGATATCTCTTGTTAATATCTATTCAGGTGAAAATTGTCTGCAATGTCGTGGCTCTGTCAATAATGTCCCGCTTTTCACTTTTTGCCAGTTGTTCTTGTGTAGTGCAGTTAGCATACCGACATTCCCGCTCCCAACAGCTGTGAAAAAAACTTAAAACACATTGTGATTAACAATTTGGAGGATCAGAATGCATCAAGACTAATGCAGGAAGTTTAAATGATTATTTCAATTTGTTTACATTTTCAAGGAAGCAAAAATTGGTACGCAAACATTTGAAAATAAATAAATGTCAAGTTTTCAAATCGTATACTGCGTTAGTTGCACATTAGGATAGAAAACGACAGAGACTAACTGTGGACACCTCTGAAAGCTAATCTTCAGCACAAACGCAGATCTATCATTTAGAATAACACGCTGTAAACCAAAGACAAACTAAAATAGACCAGACTTAACTTAGCTCCGTGGGAAGAGCGGCTCCGTAATTATTCTGTGAGGAAATGTGGCTCTATACGTACGTCTCTTATGCCGCAGAAATACGTCAGTACACCACTTTGAACTGCGCTGGCTTTTCATTACATCTACAGTTGTGTTTAGAGACATACTTTCCCACACAATAAAATAAAAATGTCCAAGATGTTTTTTTTATGCTGTTAAAATTTTGAAATTCCTCACCAAACAACAAAGTCAAAATTAGGAACCAGCCTTTTTTTTACTAAAACGCCTACACTGTAAAAAAAAAATCTAAAGGCCAAAAAGTTAAACTAACTAATTGTGTTGATAGAACTTGACAATATGAGTCAAAGCTTTTCAACCTAAACTTTCAAGTTATAAAGAAATGCAGAGAGGAAGAGAGAGGGGGGAGAGAGGAGAGAGAGAGAGAGGAGAGAGAGAGGGGAGAGAGAGAGAGACAGAGAGAGAGAGGGGAGGGGGGCAGAGAAAGAATAAGGAAAGAAAGAAGAAAAGAGAGGGAGAAAGAGGGAGCAAGAGAGGAAGAGAGACAGAGAAGAAAAAAAGAAAGAAAGAAAGGAAAGACAAGACAAAGAAGAGAATATAGGGGAGAAAGAGGAGAGACAGAGGGAGAAAGACAAGGGAAGAGAGAGAGACAGGAGAGGGAGAAAGAAAGAAAGAAAGAAAGAAAGAAAAGAAAAGACAGGAGAGAGAGATAGGAGAGAAAGAGAAAGAAAGAAAAGAGAAGGAGAGAGAGGGGGAGAAAGAGAGGAAGAGAGAGAAAAGGAAAAAAGAAAGAAAGAAGAAAGAAAGACAGACAGAAAGTGAGAGGGAGGGAGGGAGAAGAGAAGGAGAGAGAGAGAGGGGAGAGAAAGCGAGAAAGACAAGAGAGAGAAAGAGGAGAGACAGAGAGGAAGAAAGACAAGGGAAGAAGAGAGAGAGACAAGAGAAGAAGAGGGAGAGAGAGCGAGAGAAATTAAGAAAGAGAGAGAAAGGAGAGAGAGAATATTAGACAACTCACATACATGAGCTTAACCAACATAAAACTTTAAGGCAGAAACTGTACACATTTTTAAGTTAAACTGCCTTTTTTTTTTTTTTTACAGTGTAGATTTTCTTTGGTAAATGTAAACAAGAGTAAAGCAGGTGGCACTAGCTGCGCCAGGGTTGCCAGACTTTCAGAGAGCAACAGGCGACATAGCTTTCGAAAAAAAAATCCCAAACAAGCGAATTCAGAGCCTCAATAAAAAGTTATTAAAAATACGCATATAATTCATCATTACGTGTCACAGCAGAATGATGTTTAATGTTTTGATGTATTTTAAATAATATTTGATCATTTATAAAGGATTTAAAGTGTAATAATATGCTAAAAGTCTATATTTCTGTCATCAGTGAGTACATTTTCTGAATCAAATTTGGAAAAACTGCAAAAATCCTCTTGTTTATGATGTCAAAGTGCCTCTCAGGCGCAGGCCCAAAAAAAACACAACCCAAAAAAAGAAGCCCATAGTCGCTATAAAGAAGCGGACTTGGCAACTCTGACTGTGGCCAGAATAACACTAGTTTGAGCAAAATTTGGTTTTGACAATCTTTTTTAGAAGCTAAAGGTAATTTAACAAAAAAATTAGTTTTAGAGACTTAAAATAGGTTTAAAAAGATTAGACGCAGCTAGGGCTGGGCGATATTGACAAAAATTAATATCTCGATATTTTTAGGCGAATCTCGATAATGATATTTGGACGATATTTTGTCAGTTCAACATAAATGTGTTCAAATCTTTGTTCAAATTAGTTACATTGCAAAAGCAACAACTTTAAATATTATAAAAAGTTACAAAGTGATTGAATTAGGGATGGGACGATTCACTTAAGTCACGATTCGATTCCAGTTTTCGATTTTGTAGCCACGATTTTCGATTTTGTTCGATTTTGTTGGTTTATCGATATTAACTTTTTTTTTTTTCTTAAGACACAAAAATAAACTATAATACAGGACATTTAAAACAAAGCCACCGTTGTAGAGCTTAGAACTAGTGTTTTTTGTCAACATTCAAACCGTAAATATCAAACAGTCATATTTAGTGTTCATATTTAGAGGTTCGTCCACCCATCAGTTGTTAACTCAACATAATAATGCACATTCAGTCAGGTCTGGCACAAGTTCAGGCTTTGTTTCTTCAAACATTGTGATTATTTTGTATTATTGTGTGATTATAACAACAGAGTGTGTGTGTAAGTCAGTGGCTGCATGAAAAAACGGATCGATTCTGGCCTTACGATTCGATTTCTGCGAACTTCGATCGATTTTCCATCCCTAGATTGAATGATGTGTTTATTGTGATTTGAGCTAGTTGACTGTCTTAATAAAGCAGAACAAGTCAATGTAGTTATTATTTAAAGAACACAAGATTGTTTTTCATAATTTCACGTTAGTGTGTATTTTTCTTTACGTAAAACGAGATATTTTGTACTTGTTTCTGTCAGCAATCAGGTTCAAACCAATCTACTCAAAACATGCAAAATACTTCTAATTCTAGGCACATAGTCCCTTATTTCTCATTTATCTACTGTTTTTAATTATCAGACAAATATTTGCCAAATCACAGAAGTTTATGATAAACTAATTTAATTTTATTTTAAATTTGCTCTTTTGTAGCATGTTTTTACTGCACGATATACTCGATATTACATTTTTGCATATCTTCAAAACAGCATTCACAATATTTTCTAAAATTCGATATATTGCCCCAGCTCTAGACGCAGCTCATTAAAAAGTCCTATTAATTTTTTTACAAAATGCAAAGGTATTTTTGTTCATCACAAGAGCATTTAAATAGGCATAGAGTCATCTTAGAATGATTTGACTTTAACAAAGAGGGTTACAACAACTAATTAACATATTTCTCTAAATATACAGAAGATAGTTTATTTTATGAAAAAACTAACAAAACTGAAAATATAGGAAAAAAATGGGAGGTACCACACATGTCCCCTGGGTGCCTTAAGGGGTTAAGTTGTCTTTTTACTTATGATTCCACAGACTTGAAAGCTAAACCTGTCTTGTTCTCACTCTATTGTGTCTCTTCCTCCGAGTAATATTCAGTGTTTGTGAAATGTTTTGGTCTGCTGCCTCCTCCCAGAGACGAGCGTGGACGACAAGGAAGGCCACTCGGACTCTTTGTGCCCAGGATCAGGCCTCCTTTTGTGGTCAGGACAGAGAGAGAGAGTGGGCTGTTGCCATGAGCCTGAACAAACCGGAGCGGACTCAGGAATGTGGTTTCTGAGCAGCAGCTGATAAAGGCCTAGACACTGTTTAACCAGAGCACAGAGAGAGTGAACAGCCTCCAAACAGACGAACGCACAGGCACAAGTAGGACGGTCATGTTGTGCAATACCTGAGCGTCTTACATCACTAAATATTTTCAAGATGAAGAGAGCCCGTCCTCTTATCTGCAGTTAAATCAGCAATTCTGGTTTGTTTGTACTCTAAACTTACAAATGAAAATAGCACAAAACTTAAAACAACACAATGCAAGATATGTAAACAATAGGGCTGTAGTTGAGCAAAGAAATTCTTGGTCGACTAAAAACATGTCCCATCGACCGAATAATCAACTAAAAGGGGGCGTGGCAAAAGCTCTGAAGTTAAAAGTGCGTTTTGAACTGACCATTTATCTGACCCAAACTGTGCTCAAAAGACTACAAATATTATTGCGTTCATACAAAATCTATAACTAATTGTATTTATATATATATATATGGGCGACACGGAGGCGCAGTGGTTAGCGCTCTGGCCTCATAGCAAGAAGGTCCTAGGTTTAACTCCCGGCCGCCTGGGGCCTTTCTATGTGGAGTTTGCATGTTTTCCCGTGTCTGCGTAGGTTTCTCCGGGTACTCCGGTTTCCTCCTACAACTTAAAACATGTCCATTAATGTCTCCCCTGACCCTTCCCCAGGGCTCCTCTGCAAAAGAGATTCTGAATCTCAGTGGGACTTCCTGGTTAAATAAAGGTCAATAAATAATAAAATAATATAAAAAAAAAAGACAGAGTAAACCAATGGTTTGGTCCAAAATCTTCAGCTAATTCACTTCTTTTTGTTACTGTTCAATACAAATCCTTATAATCGAAATAAAATTATAGTCGACTAATAGAAATTTTGGTTGACTAGATTCCATCGACCGATTAATCGATTAATCGACTAAAGAACTACAGTCATAGTAAACAATACTGTTATATTTCAAGTATTTTTTGCTCGCTTTTGCCACCTCCTCACTAAATTGCACTTGTAACGTCACAGGTTGCAGGACTGACTGTCTCCAGGTCGCCATGGGAACACCGTTAATTGTGCATGTTGAATGGCAGCCATCAGCTGAGACACAAAACAACACTCAAATAACTCGTGTACACACAGAAATATACACTTTTTTGCCCGCAAAAAGCAGACTCGTGTCCTGCGCTGGACCGCCCGTCAGTGTGGTTCCTCCCACAGCAGCACACGCACTGAGACCTGCTACACTTCTCTTACTTCCTGGTCCGTCTGCCTTGCTGTTACGACTCCCATGGCCTCAAAGGTAGAAACAAGTACACTGACGTTTGTCACAAATGAAAACACACAAAATGAATCTGGGAGAATGTTTGGACCACAATGATCGGTATGATGCTGTGGTCAAGAGCTGCGGCTTCATCGGCGAGGAGGAGATGACTTTAACAGACACAGCGCATTGAGAACCTTGTTTCAAACTATTCAGCTGCATAATTTTAAAATCAGCAAAGAATGTCACAAGTTTTCAGCTGCAAATTCATCAAATAATAAAGTCACCGCAACGCATCCGATTTAATTTTATGGGCTGTTTTTTGAAACATGTTTTCTTCATCTTAGCTGAACACAGGCAGGAGTATGTTGGAGTAAATTCTCCCGCATTGATCCCACGTGAAGTACTCAAGTGTACATAAGTTACACAAGTCATTTTAAATATAAACCCGTTAACTGACGTCCTGTGCACAGAGCTATTAGATTTACATTCTCCATGACTTTTACAGTTTTCTCTTACTGTACGAAGTGTGTAATAAGTCATCATGGAAAGTACAATATTACTAGGTATTATTAAGAAAACATCTGTCCTTATGTCATCACCACCTTCAACCTGTTCACTAAACAACTAAACAGCTACACCCTTATTTAGGTTGGTGTTTGGATATTTGGGGTAGTGCTTGGGTCACGCTCTGGCCTCGTGTCTTTTCTCAGAACAGACTCATGTTTCCACGACTGTGAGGTGTTCATGGTCCGCGGGAGTTTGGAGTGTTTCCTGAGTCCGCTGAGGTCAAGAGGACTTCCTGGGATTCGCCTCTTTTTAAGAAAACATCTTAAGTCAGATAAAGCTGCTGCAGTGGCTCGTTGTTTTCCGGGAAATGAAAGTCAGTGCTGTTATTTGTAAATGTCATTACGTGGAAGCCAACTCGATTTGACGGTTTTTCACACGGCAGATTCTTTGGTGCAAGTGTTCAGGTTGCTATAGTAACCCATACTCGGAGAAAGCTTAGTGCATATTACAGTTTAGACCACACTTTAAGTAAAACATTATAGTGAAGATAATTATATTCAAAATTTCACTTAACATTTTGCTTGTTTTCATCCGGTTTGTCTATTTTGATTAAGTAATTGTTGTATTTTGTTCAGTAAATATGACATATGTAGAGGTTATTCCACAATTTTTACCCAACAACCACATTGTTGTTAAAATCTACATAAATGACACAAGAGTTGTGATTTGATAAATAATATCTTGTAGCACTTTTATTCTGTTAAAGGTCCGGTAGCTGATTTTCACAAGACAAAACTTGAACCGAGGTCCAACTAGTTCCAAATGATCACAAATCCTTCAGCACAAGGTAATATCCATTATGTTTGTCCACAATTAAACCTTGAAAACATACTTTTACACACAGCAAAGTACAGCCAATGAGAACATTGCATTTGGCTCTTAAAGACAAATAAAATACCTTTTATTTTAATTTAGACCGTACAGGTTGATTTGATTTTGTCACAATCTGCTGCTTATGCAATATACAGTACTTTTTAGTAGAAATGACAACATTTGTTCATTTACAACTAAAAAAAGTCTAGTTTCCCACTTTAAATGATAGTTTAAGCTCCAGGAAACTGTGTCAGTTGTTTTTGCATTTTGGTGCTTTTTGACGACATAGGTGGAGAGATTTTGTTTTAGAATTCAAATTACTTTCTGTAATTTTATGTTTTATGCTTAACTGCAGCAGTAAAACTATGATAAATATTTACCACAAGGTAGTGTAGTAGTAGCTTTTTAAAGGTCTGGATCTTGTCTCAGGAGCACAGTGACCTGTCCCAGGCACAGTTTGTAATAAACACAGTGAACAATAAGATCATGTCGACACTGATAATTGGAGTAAATTACAAAGATGGTCTTGATTTGACCCTGATGGACCACAGTCTTGGTCTTGTCTCGACCCTCAGTGGTCTTGGTCTTGTCTCAGTCTTAGGGCTGGGCGATATGGCAAAAAATTATTAGCACGATTTTCCTGGAGACAGATTACGATTTTATCACAATTTTTGTCTTCTGCCTTTGAGGTAAACACAATCATCTGCTTTTTCTAAAGGTTTCTACTTTACTGTGATTGGTTAAATCCAGCTGTCACTCACTCAGAGCAAAAGACTGACCAGTGTGGACAGATTTTCAAGAAAAAACGTGATGAAGCCAAGACAAGTGACCTCAGCCCATAAATAAATTGATTCATTAGAACATTGTGTGATAATATAATTTTGGCATTTCTAACACTAATAACAGCTTTTGAAAATATGCTAAAATCCATGTTTCATTCATAAATAGATATATTTTTGTAAATCAAACCTGAAAATTCATCTGGAACTTGCAAACTGCAGCACAAAAGACCTCAACACACGACCTTCAAAACTCACAAACTATTAAAAACAGATGCCCAATTTCGTTAAAAAGAAACAAACTTTGCAACTCTGAGGCTCAGAGAAGTAGGTTGGAAATAATAGTCTGTATTTTTAACAAACAGATAAATTAAATAGAGAAATGGGAAAACACGATTTGACTATTTCACCAAAAAAAGCAGATTGTCACAACAATGAGCTCACGATTCGATTTTTACCACAATATTGCCCAGCCCTACTCGGTCTTGGAACTCATATTTGACTGTATGTCAATTTTACTATAGTTTTCCGAAAAACACTTTCTCAAAGTCAGTTACACATTGGATAAATGTATAACTGTGTAAATGGAACAGGGCTGTGTCTTGGGTCTTGAATAATCTTAATAATAATCTGGCAATACCCAGCCCTACTGCCAATACTTTTTAGTTTATTTCATCACCACAGTTCCCCAATCATACAAGGAAAAGCAGCAACTGCCGGTGACTGAACTTCACCAGCCTGTATACTGTATATACAGTACAGTACGAAGTCCATCTCACAGTAGTTAGCTAAATGCCTCCACATGTTTTACCAGCAGCGTCTGTTTTAGACACTGTAAAACCTGGAGCTGATTCAAACTGTATTTAAAACCACTGCGTCTGGAGTCTGCTTTGATCTGACACGGTAATATAAAATGAGACTTAATTCAGTTAAGCTTGGCACACTAAAGTAACTTCTGCACTAGGGCTGGGCGATATGGAAAAAACTTATATCCCGATATAAAATTTTTTATATCACGATAACGATATATATCACGATATACCATAATTAAGTATGTTTTCAGTTATTCTCTGTAAAGTGAATACGCTATTTCATTGCTTACTTTTCTCAACTTCATTTTGAAGTGAATTTAACTGAACTGTCACAATGAGACTCATTATAGTGAAGAGGAAGAGAGAGAAGTCACATTTTCTATGTTTATAATTGTAGCTATTAAACATGTTTATGTAGTAAAACAATTTTTCAATTGTGTAAATGCTGTAAAATCTAAGTAAATCCATTTATAAAACAATTTGCTAATTTACTCATCAAGTAAAGTTAGATTAAACAAAACAAAAAATATATATATAGTTTTTGTTGAATTTAATAGCTTATTTGTGCTGTATTAGGCACTGGCCCTTTAACACCTGCAAGTTGGGGCTGCTTTAGTTTCCCCTCAACAGCCACACGACAAAGTAAACTACGGAGCAAAGTGATTAGGAGCGCTTTGACCCGTTCATCAGCGCTGTTTCGCTGGTGTTGAGCGTTATTGGGTCAGCGGGCAGTGCGTGCATGGAGACAGGCGGAGCGCTCCACGAGGCTCTGGCCGCAGACCTGCACCGAGAGCGCGCGGACAACAGGCAGAGTGAACGTGGATATAGCGGGACGTGCGCACGACAGGCAGGGCGCGGTGAAACACTGGAGAGAGAGACAACGAGTGGCGAAGGAAAAAGCGAGCCACACCGGCTGTCTCTGTTCACGACTGCGGCGCTGACTGCAGCCCAGGCCACTCCTCCTTCCCCGGACAGCGCTCTTTACCACCTCTCGCTCTCTTCTGACGCGCTCAAAGACGTGTTCGCTGGTGCGCTGGGCGAGGGAAAGAAAGGGCGACTCTGACTATGTACAAAAACTACTTTAACTATGGTTTTGTTAAAGTTACGCTATAACACGTGTGACAAAGCACGTTTAATACCACACACACAATTTATTTGCTTTAATGATTGATCAAATTAGGTTACAGACCATAGAAACGATAGAAGAGAAATGGAACGATAGACACTTTTCTATCGTCCCCACGATATGTATCGTCATATCGCACAGCCCTACTCTGCACGCTTCCAAAACCAAACAAAAAAACGGACAAACATTTCTTACAGTAAAGTTGGCCTGTTGCAATAAAATGTTGCAGGTAATGACTCCAGCATAGCAGCCCCACATCATGTTATTCTTACTGTAAGCGTCAGAATTAGATTTGTGTGTGACTGTGTAATAGCGTTAAGTCAGTAAATGATGAGTGGACTGAACGGGGGAAGTTTGAAACACAACAGGAGCAGGACAGTGGCAGGAAACAACTGTGACGTGAGCAGTTACTCAGGAAGAGACTCATACAAACCGTTTCAGAAGTTACTATAGAGGGGGAAATTTTCTAGATTCCAAGCTTTTATGTCAATGAGCTACTTCTTTTAGTAATTGCAAAAGGTTAGTGTGAAGTTAACCACTGTTTTAATTTATGTTTTGCCATAGTCTTCTTGTCAAATTGTTGTCAAAATGAGGGTGAAAAATGCTCTCTGCGGCCTTGAGGTTCTCCGGGAGACTGTTCCATAGACGGGGGCCGTAAAACTGGAAAGACGCCTCAACGTGAGTTTGTGTCCTGACTTCGGGAATGATAGGAGCCTGGTAAAAGCAGTTCTGAAAGATAATTTAGTCTAAACTTCTGTGAAAGCGTGTGAGTTGGCTTAACTTTGGCTTTGTAGAACCTAAAGTGCATGACTGCATTCAGGTTTTTAAGAGCAGGCTCAAGACCCATCTTTTTAGCTTTGATTAGTATTTATTGCTTTAGTTGTTTCCTAGTAATTTATTTATGTTTAGTTAGGCTGGCTACTGACCTTATGTAAATGTCCATGTTTTCTTTAATTTATAGATTAATTTACGTATTTTATCTTTGACCTATTTTATTACTTTCATCAAATCTAGGTTCTCCAGTGTTTCCTCTGAGGAGCCTCTGCACCAGGAGCTGTGGTCGGCTGTGGCTGCTGGACTCTGGCTCATGGGTCTTGAAGGTTTGGTCTTGATCTCATCTCTTCTCTGGCCTTGGGCTGGTGTCCTGTGGCTGCCGGCGACTTTGCTCCTGGTGCAGGTGGTTCCTCTGGTGGTGCTCTCTCATTTGGTTTATCTCTACCCAGTCTAATGCACTTAAAATCTTTTAATAAAACCAAATTGTATTTTAGTGAGTGTGCGTTTGTTTGTGTGTGTGTTTGTTTGTGTGTGGGGGGCTTGTGTTACATTTCATGTATGAAATTTGTCTTTTAAATAAAGTTTAATTTGATTAAAATAGGGCTGAGCAATATCGTGATAAAAATCAAATCGTGAGCCTTTTCAGTGACAATCTGCGTTTTTGATCAAATCATCATATCATGATTTTCCAATTCTCTAGTTTATGTATCTGTTCAGGTTCAGGTTTTTTCCCACCTTCCTATGGAGCTCAACAGTGACCGTCCACTTCCTGGTTCCACAATTTTGGACCCCATGTTAAATTGCCGTAGGAGATTAGATAAAAAATTATATTAGAAGTTTGGAAAGAAGTTTGGTCCTCGGGGCTAAGCAGCTATGTGGTGAGTCAGGAGCATAAGAACTACATTTTTGTTTAAAACCCGTTTTTTTTCAGCTTTATAAACTACGAACTTATTACGACATTTTGCCGAATTTTAAGTTATAGTTGTGCTTTTTAGACTGAAAACAACCGCGCTCTGTATCTGAGTTAGCACATAGCTGGATAGCACGTGATATGTCTTTAAACTCTTAATATTTGAATTTTTCGAAAAGCCTATGGCACTTTAACATGGGGCAAAACACTTCTGGAACCAGGGCGATCTTCCACTTTTCCACTGTTCAGCGTTGCAATCAGCTTCTTTATGGCAACTCTGGGTGTCTTTTTTGGAAATTCACTTGTAAATTTTGGCATTTTTCAGGTTTGATTCACAAAAATTTATGGATTTATGTATGATGCACGGATGCATGTTTAGTATATGTTCTTGTCTAAAACGTATTAACACTTGTTTTGCATATAACAATGTTTAAAATAATTGATTATTTTAAAAACATTTACTGTAAGGCGAAGGTTGCTTGTTTTGTTTTGTTTTTTCAAATGCTTGGTCACTTTGTTTGCCATATCATCCAGCCCTACACTAAACAACTTCTAAACAAACATTTTCTCTACAGTCTCTCTACCTTTAAACGTGTCCCCGCTCTAGTACTCCTCCTCAGTTATCGGACTTTCCCTTTGGCTGATCTCACTCGGTGGAGACCAACACAATCCCAGAGTCTGGAAGTGTGCGTGAAAACAGGAAACAGCTGGAGCTCATCTGCACCTCCTTCCTCTCAAAAACTTTGGGATTATTTGATTTTTTTTTTTTTTCACCAAACGCTTCGAGCTTAGACCAAAAGGTGACAACATCTGCACTTCAAAACACCCCAATTACGATCTCTGAAACATGAAAGCAGCTGTAGATAAACAAATGGAAGGTCTGTTGCAGCACATCTGGTCACAAGCGGGTGAGAAAATGTAAAAAAAAAAAGAAAACGTAAGGCTGGCAATATCGTGATTAAAAGCTCATCTATGTGACAATCTGCTTTTCTCTATGTTATGCATCTGTTTGTTCAAATACAGACTAATCTTTACCACCTATTACTGGTCAACCTCATTCGCCAAGTTTGCTTCTTTATAGCAACTTTGGGTTTCTTTTTTTGGAATTGGCTTTTTTGTGCCATAAAAGTGATTATTTTTGGCAATTTTTCAAGTCTGTCACAAAAATATATCAGTTTATGACTAAAACATACATTTTTAGCATATTTTCATTTCTAAAAAGGGGTTTTTAAAGGTAAAAATTAACAACACTTGTCTTGTGGTGACACAATGTTTTATTTAATTGATTATTTTAAAAACCTTTAAATGAAAGGTGGAGGTCGCTTCTTTTTTGTTTTTTTCAAAGGTTTGATCGTTTGTTTCTCTCTGAAAATATGGCAACACTGATCTTTATGAAAAAGCAGATGATTTTATTTACCTCAAATTCAATAGGAAATCAAACAGTCAACATGAATCGTGATACAATCAAAATCATGATCTGGCTCCAAGAAAACCATGACATTTTTTTTTTTTTGCCAAAATGTAAAAAAATGCAAGTACGTTTTATGTCAATTAAACTCTTTTATGTGAGTTGTCGGTTATTCTCTCTCTCTCTCCTCTCCTTTCTTTCTTTATTTTTCTCCTCTCTCTCCACTCTCTCTTTCTCTTTCTCCTCTCTCTCTCTCACCCTTTTTTGTCTCTCCTTTTGCCGTCCCTCTCCTCTCTCTCTTTCTCTGCTTTCTCAAGCTTTTTTCTCTCTCAATTTCTCTTCCTCTCTACCTCCTTTCGCTCACCCCTCTCCCTCTCTCTGTGTCCATCTCTCTCCCGCTCTCCTTTCTTCACTCTTTCTTCTCTCTTCGTCTTCTCTTTCTCCTCTCTCTCTCTCTCTTTCTCTCTTCTCCCCTCTTCTCTCTGTGTCTGTCTCTCTCTCCCTCTCTCCTCTCTCTTCTCTGTCCTCTCTAGCTCTCTCTCCCTTCCCCCCTTCGCTCTGTGTCTGTCTTCTTTCTTCTCTCTCTCTTTCCCTCTCCTCACTAGCTCTCTCTCTCACTCCTTTCTCTCTCTCCCTTCCCTCTCTCCTCTCTAGCTCTCTCTCTCACTCCTTTCTCCCTCTCTCCCTCCCCCCTTCTCTCTGTGTCTCTCTCTCCTTTCTTCCCTCTCCTCTCCGGCTCTCTCTCTTACTCCTTTCTCTCTCTCTCCTTTTCCCCTTTGCTCTATGTCCCTCTCTCTTTCTTCTCTCTCTCTCTCTCTCTCTCTCCTCTCTAGCTCTCCCTCTCTCCCCTCCCCCTCCTCTCTCTCTCCTTTCTCCCTCTCTCCCTTCCCCCCTTCTCTCTGTGTCTCTTTCTCCTTTCTTCTCTCTGGCTCTCTCTCTCCTTTCTCTCTCTCTCTCCCTTCCCTCTCTCTTTCTCTCTCCTCTCTAGCTCTCACCCTCCCACTTCTCTCCCTCTCCTTTCTCCTTCTCTCCCTTCCCCCTTCTCTCTGTCTCTCTCTTACTTCCTTTCTCTCTCTCTCTCTCTCTCTCTCTCTCTCCCCCTTCTTTCTCTTACCCTTTTCCTCCTCCCCTCTCTCTTCTCTCTCCTCTCTGGCTCTCTCTCTTTCTCCTTTCTCTCTCCCCTTTTCCCCCTTGCTCTGTGTCTCCCTCTCTCTCTCTCCCCTTTCTTCTCTCCTTCCTCTCTCTTTCTCTCTCCTCTCTAGCTCTCTCTCTCACTCCTTTCTCCCTCTCTCCCTCCCCCCCTTCTCTCTGTCTCTCTCTCTCCTCTTTCTCTCTCTTACTCTTTCTCTCTCTCTCCCTTTTCCCTCACCTCTGTCTCTCTCTCCCTTCCCTCAGTCTCTCTTTCTCTCTCCTCTCACTTCTTTCTCTTACCCTTTTTCCCTCCTCCCTCTCTCTTTCTCTCTCTCTCTCCCTTTTCCCCCTCGCCTCTGTGTCTCTCTCTCTCTCCTCTCTTTCTGTTTGTCTCTCTCTCCCTTCCTCTCTCTTTCTCTCTCCTCTCTAGCTCCCTCTCTCTCCCTCTTTCCTCTCTCTTTCTCTCTCCCTTCCTCTCCCTTTCTCTCACTCTTTTCTTCTCCCTCTCTCTCTTTCCTCTCTCTCTCTCTGTGATAATTTAAAAGTTGAATATCTTTGACTCACATTGTTAAGTTCTATCAACATAAATATTTAAAGAAGTTAGTTGTTAGTTGTGTCCATGAATATTCTGATTTCATCTGGATTCATGGTGTAGATTCTAGTGTCATGTTTCTTTAGTCCAGTCCTCGGTCTAGTCCACGTCTTCAGTCCTGGTTCTAGCTCCAGACTCTGTTGAGCTGTTGTGATGAATAAAGTGTGAGCTCTGCCAGACGGAGACGAGGAACATGTGTTTGAGAGAAACTACGGCCAAAATGACTCACTGGGCTGTAAAACAAACTGATTTCAACATAAACAGAGAAAACGTGATCGCGGAGAGGCAGACGAGTTCACTGGAGTGCACCACATCACCGTATCCTCCGCGGTCTTAAGCAGGGATATTCAACATGAGGTCCCGCAACACATCTTCAAACTAAGACTGGGCAATAATCTGGATCAAAATAGAATCGTGAGCTCATCTTGTGACATTGAGATGAATCGTCTCATCATAATTTCCCATTTCTTCATTTGATGCATCTGTCATTTCAAATACAGACTATTCTTAGCCTTCTCTTAGTTCAGTTCTTTATATAGTCACTTTGTGCTTCTTTTCTCTTTAAAGTGCGTATGACAGGTTTGAACATTTTCACATTTTGACTTAGTTTGGAAGATTAATACCTGTTGTAATTTTAAAGGATTTTACGTTAATCAAGAACAAGTTTGTTGAAAAAAAATGTGAAAATATCAGGAAGTAGAGCAGAGTTCTAAACTGATGACATAACACTGGGAGACAAGACATTTCAATTTCTCACAAGAAACAGATTTTTATGGCTCTGTAAACACACATTTAACATAAAAGTCAGTTATAGTGTAATTTAATGGCTCAAGTTTAAAAAAAAAATTACATTTGAAGAGTTTTGGCTCAATTTATGACATGGTCGCTAGGCAACTACCTAGCGTGATGTCATCATTGATAAACAGGAAGTACATTTTTAATGCTAAAAAATGGCCAAACTGGAATGAAATTTGAAAACGGTTGAGTAAATATAATAAATATAATGAACTTAAAGAGAAACTAAACTCAGAATCAACTTTTTTTCACTGTCAGACTGTGTATCTGGGGTTAAAATTGAATTATCTACTGTTTCCAGGCCTTTTTTGGACATTTTTGTGCAAGCTCGTTCATTTTGGAGTTATGTGTGCAAAAACAGCGGCTGTTCTGCCCCGATGGACAAACGCTGTCAGTGCATTTTCAGTACCCTCCGACGTCACAGTGTATTGACGAGGAGCTGCCCAGATGGTTTATCTAAACTCCTCCCTCTGACATCACTGCTGCGGAGAGTTTGAAAGAGATCACCTGCTGCGTAATGACATCAGCAGTCAATTAGCTCAGTTTGTTGAGTGAGTGGCGCGTTGAGCCACCACTAGTTCAACGATGTGCTGGTTCAAAACTCGTCCCTGTGTTTTTCATTTTCGATTTTCATTTTTAGAAAATACTCACATAATAGGCTCATGCGCTCATGTGGCGGCCTAAAGCAAAGGCTTGATTTGCAAAGCAAACATAAGAAAATCTTTACGTGCAAGTAAGCAAAGACTTGGGGCTGTTGCTGTACAGCTCCCTCCGCTGCAAATCTCACGTCAGGACCAGGACCGCTGTTCATATTTGGTGCTGTCAATCAATGTCTGTTCACAGTTCACACCGACTGGGCGTCTCTTAAAGGCCTCCGGGCATCTCCCACTTTTGCGAGTCTGTTTGGGGTTCAGTTGTGGGCGGAGTTAGTCTCTGAAAGCGTGTTTAGCCTCACTTTAACTATGTCTTTGTGAAATGAGTAGTTCAACCTAGTTCAACACTTTCATGTCCTAAAGAGGTCCATTGGCATTTTTTCCCAAAATTTTACGTGGATATATGGGCGATATATCGGATTTTAGATAAAATTGTGATAGTTGTTTTGAAGATATGCAAAATTTGAATATTGATTATATCATATCATCTATCATATCATCATCTAAATAAAAGAAAGTTACAACCTTGTAAATGTTCAAATAAGTGTAGAAGGTAGGGATGCACTGATCCGATACTGGGATCAGATATCGGTGCCAATCCAGAAAATTTAGCTGGATCGACTCCATGATTTTTTTTTCTGCACATACCCACCTTTAATTAGAATCATAGGCACAATGTAGTTTACACTCAGCTTATGATTCTAATTTAAAAAAGCACAATAAAAGTCATATCAGATCAATTAATCATCATAGGAGAACTGATCAAATACTTGTGGACCTCTCTGTATTTCTGACAACTTTCTGACTAGCATCACCACTCATATAGGATTACATAAATAGTTCATATAAGGCAAGACGCTGCTTCACTTGCTCTTGTTTGTTTCTGTTATGATCCAACTGAGCTGATGAACTGACAGAGGAGTCACTGTCTCCAGAGGAACAAGAAGAACAGATGGATTTGAGTTCAGTGATCAACAAGTCAGAGCTATGAACGGCCCTTTTTGTTACACGTGGAAGAGAGCTGTCATGGATTAGCCATGGAAAAACACAAATATGCTTTAAAGTAACATAGTAAACTAGCTGTACCAAAACATGAGCTGAGCTTGTGCCTCTAACAGGGTAAAACCAGGCGTCCACTAAGGATTATCAAGGTTATCAAGTCAATCAATAATTATAATTATTCAAGTCCCAGTATAATAATAATAATAACAAAGAATTAAAAATCATGCCAAAATGTGTTTGTTTTGTTGTTTTATTTGTTTCATGAAAATTTACCCTCATTTCAATAAGCTTCACCTTTGAATTTCGTTGAATTAATTGAGCTGTATTGTAATCTCCTATAATATTGAACCATAAATCTATACTACTGCAGGGCACACTGACTTACATATATGTTTTTTTCACGTTATTGTAAAATTATTGCACTATTAAAGGCATATCATCTCAGCCCTGATATTAGATCATCTTAACGTACTTTTTGATACATTTAGTTCAGCTAATTAATGACTAAATCTAAAGTAAATGATGTGACATAACCTAAAGAGTGCATCAGTGGGACAGTCTGTTTGTGGGGCAGAGCAGGACAAAAGCCTGGTCTGTTTGAGTGACATAATCTTCTCTGAGCGCGGCTGTTTGCACTGAGGCGCGTGACTGGAGCGCAGGAATCTGAAGGGTTATGTAACAGGCCAACGGGGACCAGGACCATCCCCGGACCAGGACCAGGACAGGACAGGACTACAACATCACAACTATGATTACAACAAGAACAGATTTCAAGTTAACAAGGACAAGGACTAGACTACAACAGGCTAACAAGACCAGGACTGGACTACAACGGCTAACAAGGACCAGGACTGGACTACAAGGTAACAAGAACAGATTGACTACAACGGGCTAACAAGAAGCAGGATTGGACTACAACGGCTAACAAGAACAGGAAGGACTACAACAAGCTAACAAGGACCAGGACTGGACTACAACGGCTAACAAGAACAGGATGGACTACAACAGGCTACAAGGCAGGAAGGACTACAACAAGCTAACAAGGACCAGGACTGGACTACAACAGGCTAACAAGGACCAGGACTGGACTACAACGAGTTAACAAGACCAGACTGGACTACAACAAGCTAACAAGGATAGGACTGACTACAACGGGCTTACAAGGACAGGACTGGACTACAACAGGCTAACAAGGACAGGACTGGACTACAACAAGCTAATAAGGACCAGGACTGGACTACAACAGGCTAACAAGGACCAGACTGGACTACAACGGCTAACAAGAACAGGACTGGACTACAACAGGCTAACAAGACCAGGACTGGACTACAACAGGCTAACAAGGACAGGACTGGACTACAACAATGGACCAGGACTAACAACGGTAACAAGGACTGGACTACAACGGCTAACAAGAAGCAGGATGGACTACAATGGCTAACAAGACAGAAAGGACTAAACAAGCTAACAGGACCAGGACTGGACTACAACGGCTAACAAGACCAGACTGGACTACAAAAGCTAACAAGAAGACTGGACACAACGGCTACAAGGAAGGACTGGACTACAACAAGCTAAAAGGACCAGGACTGGACTACAACAGGCTAACAAGGACCAGGACTGGACTACAACGGCTAACAAGGACCAGGACTGGACTACAACGGGCTAACAAGAAGCAGGATTGGACTACAACTGGCTAACAAGGACAGAAAGGACTACAACAAGCTAACAAGGACCAGACTGGACTACAAGCTAACAAGGATAGGACTGGACTACAACGGCTTACAAGGATGAGGACTGGACTACAACGGGCTTACAAGGACCAGGACTGAACTACAGCAGGCCAGCAAGGACCAGTACTGGACATCCTAATCATGCTCACTATATTTTATGAAAATAGTAGTCTAACCTGTCACACACACTAAGTCTAGTGAACAAATTTAAAATATGATATAACAAATCTAATCTGAATACTGTCCAGAAAAACACAATTAGTTATTTCTCTCAAATCGGCAGTAGTACATGTGCACAAGAAATAATTATAAGTAATTTACTCTTGTCAGACAAAACTGAACTGAGCTCTGTTTGTACTTGTATCTGACCATCAAAGAAGCAGTGCACAATGTGATTTTGACTCTTTATCAGCTCATCTGCGTTTTGAAGAGGTTGCATAATCCCATCGACTTTCTTCTCAATGATTAAAGACATTCTTTCAAAAATAAATAAATGAGTCAAACATGTTATCTGTTGTGAAAGCAAACAGCTTCAGAGACGATCAAAGAGCAAGAGAGAGGTCATAAGACAAAATGTTCATCGTTAAACACTATTTTCTCAAGTGAGTCTGTTTTTAGCCCAACACAGCAAAACTAGAAACGAACTTTGTATTTTGAATAGAAACATTTTTAGCATCTGTCTCCATTTGTGGCATGTGTAGTGCAGTAATTAGCACTCTGGCCTCACAGCAAGAAGCCAGGTTGACCCAGCGGCTTGGGGCTTTGTAGAGTTTGCATGTTCTCCTCATGTCTGTGTAGGTTTCCTCCAGATGCGCCGGTTTCCCCTACCATAAAAACATGTGCAGTTGTGCCTCCTCACTCCCCTCCCCTGGACTACAGATGGAAATTAACTGTAAAAGCTAGAATCTGGTACAACTACCTGGGCCTTTGAATGTAATGTAAATGTATTTGTAATGTCCCGATAAACATTACCTTACCCATGTTCCCATAGCCAGATATGATCTATATTGTGATATATTGCAGTGTAGTAGTCATGACCAACTAATCAAAACCAAGACCTTTCAAAGACCACAGTGTCCTGAGACCGAGACAAGTCCAAGGACATTAAGGCTCAAGACAGAGACTTTAAAAGTCGAGACCAAGCCGAGAGCAAGACTGGGTCCATGAAGACCAAATCATGACCAGCTTTGTCATTTTCTACGTTTGTCACTGTCTATAATCCTATTATTGCAAACTGTACCTGGAACAGGTTAGTGTGCTGGGGTCAAAAACTTACGGTGCAAGATTGACAGAACATGGTGGTAATAAAATGTTCTCTCAATGTCAGAGTCCACGCAACCTTGAGACCAAGACCAAATGTACTTGAATCCAAGACGCGACCAAGACCTTGAGACCGAGTGATCAGTCTTACGCCTCCCGTACACAGACTGCGAGGCGAGTTCGGCCCGAGACGTGTCCGAGTTTCTTGCGATGTGCCTTGTACACCACCAGCAGCAGTCCACTGCGTCCGTTATTGCCCAAAGCCGCGCGGATTCACGAGGATTACCGCTACAACGCTCGTTTTATGACTTGAAAATCGCATCAGACCGCTGCGACCTCCGACAAAAACAGACTCTCTACGAATTCTTTCGTCACACTCGCGCAACTCTCGGACGTGCGCTTGCAGTGCACCGATGTCTGTGTACAAGTGCGCATTGATTTTAAGCACTTTCTAACTCTTGGGGAGTCTAGTTTAGTTTACTTTATTTAAAGGGTAATGTGCAGTTACATTAAAAAGATGGCTGCACCAGAGTTAGCACTGTGGTACTTTCCATCTGTAGTCGTTCACAAATAACAGTCGTCCTGCCTTGCACCGAACTCGGACTCTGTGTACAGCAGGGGTTAGGCTCAAGTCAGCCACGACCTCTAACAGGAACAAGCAGTAGAACATGAATGAATGAATGTAGTTTTTAGATAATTAAGTCAGGAGTTTATTCAGATAATGTCTAAGAAAGCTCATATTTCAGTCATTCCTGGGTCATTATTTTTGCACCACCCAAAACCACAAACACACAAAAAATAATGGATATGGAGGGACACACAAGAATCAAAACAAACCCAATACCAACATTTAATTGAAACACTACTCTCAAACAATACGATACTATTTTTGATATCGTCCCATCTCAACTAATAACATCTGGTCTTTTAGCATCACAAGCCAGACATTTGCTGTTCTGAAAAAGTCTCTTAACAGTGGGAAAAGCATAAGAATCTACTTCCACTGTTTCTTGGTGTCAAAAATACCCAACTAAAAGGAGTTACTGCAGTGGGTTTCTGGTTACAGTTTGTTCCTTCTTGTTACTCTGTTAACTCTCTGGGTCGTGTTGTTTTCGGTGTCAAAACGACTCGACATTAAAGCGCCAAAACCAACATGAGAGAAAGAGAGAGAAAGCAGCATGAAAGCAGCCGGCCCACACACGCAGTTCACAGGCTGCAATTAAACTGTGGCAGAGTCGTTAGCCTGACGTTCAACACAAACAGGAGCAACGTCACAATGTCAAATTTAAGTGTCGTGATTACTGACAGATAAAAACACAACAAGATGATTATTCAAGATTTATTACCAAGACCATAAAGATAAGATTAATTGTCAACACTGGGCAAAAATATCGCAAACATTTCCCAAACTGTGCAGCCGATACTGAGGAAGATAGCTAGGAAACTATATTTTTACAGAAACACAAAGAAGGTGCAAGCTTGCTTTAGGTGAACAACTATACAGTGGGTCTTAAAAATCAGCTCTGCCCCAGTAAAATGTATTGTCAGCTAGATAAAAG
This sequence comes from Mugilogobius chulae, assembly GCA_038363315.1. Lineage (NCBI taxonomy): Eukaryota > Metazoa > Chordata > Actinopteri > Gobiiformes > Gobiidae > Mugilogobius > Mugilogobius chulae. The sequence continues at coordinate 25,081,890 of CM076397.1, forward strand.
GCAATAAAAAGGCTAATATTTCCTTTTCACACTGTTTGAAATGAAGGTAGGGATTTAAACAAATAATTTTCACATCTTTAAAGGTGGGTAGTTGATTTTCAAACTGCAAATACAATTTAGGTTTTAAATTGACAACTTTCTGTCCTAAATCCTTCATCGTAGTGCTGGGCGATATGGAAAAAAACGTATATCCCGATATAGATTTTTTATATCACGATAACGATATATATCACGATATACCATAATTAAGTACGTTTTCAATTATTCACTGTAAAGTTTGACACTATTTCATTGCTTACTTTTCTCAACTTTATTTTGAAGTGAATTTAACTGAACTGTCACAAATGAGACTCATTATAGTGAAGAGGAAAGAGAAAAGTCATGTTTCTATGTTTATAATTGTATTAAAACATGTTTATGTATTAAACAATATTTTCCAATTGTGTAAATGCTGTAAAATAAAAATAAATCCATTTATAAAACAATTTGCTAATTTACTCATCAAGTAAAGTTAGATTAAACAAACAAAAAAAAAAATATATACAGTTTTTATTGAATTTAATAGCTTATTTGTGCTGTATTTGGCACTGGCCCTTTAACACCTACCGGTTGGGGCTGTAGTTAGCGCTTTAGTTTCCCCTCGCCAACAACAGGCACACGTCAAAGTAAACTACAGAGCAAAGTGATTAGGAGTGCTTTGTCCCGTTCATCAGCGCTGCTTGGCTGGTGTTTAACGGAGCGCTATTGGGTCATTGGCCACGGCAATGCGTACATGGAGACAGGCGGAGCGCTCCACGAGGCTCTGGCTGCAGACCTGCACCGAGAGCGCGCGGACCGACAGGCAGAGTGAACACAGATATAGCGGGACGTGCGCACGGCAGGCAGGGCGCGGTGGAACTCTGGCGAGAGTGACAACGAGTGACGAAGGAAAAAGCGAGCCACACCGGCTGTCTCTGTTCACGACTGCGGCGCTGACTGCAGCCCGGGCCACTCCTCCTTCCTCCGGACAGCAGTCTTTACCATCTCTCTCTTCTGACGCGCTCAAAGACGCGCTGGTGCGGTGGGAGAGAGAAAGAAAGGGCGACTCTGACGATGTACAAAAAGTACTTTAACTATGGTTTTGTTGAAGTTACGCTATAACACGTGAGACAAAGCACGTTTAATACCACACACACGACTTATTTGCTGAAATGATTGATAAAAATTAGGTTACAGACGATAGAAACGATAGAAGAGAAATGGCACGATAGACTATTCTATCGTCCCCACGATATGTATCGTCATATCGCACAGCCCTACTTCATCGCATGTTTAATATTGACATGTATTATTTTTTTTGCTAGAATTACAGCTATAAACCTGATTTTAAAGTAAAAAAGTGAAACTGGAGAGGACCACCCAAGCATAGCCAATCAGAAAGCTGCATTTGGCTCCTGATTAGAACTCTAGAATAGAAATTCTCCATTATTCAGTTCAGACAGTATTCATAAGTCAAATTTTTCACAAAGAGCTGCATTTATAATATACTTTTTAGTGAAAACACAATGTTTATTAATTTACAACTACAAAGGTTAGCTACCCCAACTTTAAATGTGAACCACAATTTCAATATCAAGGAATGTACTTGATTCTCACTATCAATGTCTTCACCACAATTCAAAAACGCATTTTCAACAAAAAGTAAATGGTTTTTGGCTTTGTTCTAGTTGTTATATACAGTTGATTATTTTAAAACTGTTCATCAAAGGCCAAATTATGTTCTCTTTAAGTAAATTTTAGTAAAAAAAATTAGGAGTTTATAGAATCTAGATGTGATAGCTTTAGTATTAGCAGTCTTCTAAGAAAACGTAGCACAACGAAATGTCAAAAATACAAGTACAATAAGCCTGTTTTCACGTCTTTTTTACGTCAATATGTTACGAAAAGCCAAAACATAAAATAGCCACAAATTTTGGTGAAACCACATTTTCTTTAGGAAAATTTTAACCTACCCCAAGCCTCAGTATCTATTTTAGAAACTTGAAGGTTAAACTTATCCGCTAAGCCCAAAGAAAATGTCGCCACAAACAACCAAAATTTGTAGATATTTTATGTTTTGGCTTTTGAAAACATAATCGTACATTTTTGACTTTTCGTTGTATATCTGTGTTTTCTCCAGTGACTTTGTTGGATTGTTGATACTATCCTACTGTACTTTATATAGGATGTGACACTAGTTTGTAAATCTGCATCTAGAATGTTCTTAAGTGACGTTATCTCGGTTTCAAAATTTGCTAAATCGTGTAGTCAAGAGACTTTTGCATTCTAAACAACTACAGAGTGAATGGTTGTCTGTCTAACCCTGCGACGAGTTGGTCACTGTCCAGAGTGTTCCCCCGCCTAAGGCCCAAAGTTACTGGGATAGGCTCCAGTCACCCAACAGGATTAAGCAGTAGACAATGAATGAATGAATGAAGAACAACTAATCGATTAAGCAAAAGAATAATCGTCCAACTATTCGATTACCAAATAATCGTTTGTTGCGCCTACACAAAAGACAAGATTTCAATTCAAATTGGATCACTTGCACACTTACTGAATGTTGTACATCTGACTGTATCCAGGTCACACTGACATTACTGATATTGGCAAATTGATTACGAGCCAGCAAAATGTGATTTATCTTTTTGTATCTTGAGTATCGACTGTTTGGTCTCAGAGAAACATTTAGGCCAGAGTTTAACACTACTGATACACACCAGAAATACAACAGAGGTTATACTGCCACTGACATAATTTTGTTCCAAAAATGCTAGCAACATTTAGAATGAGTGGCATTTCTTCAATGTCTTTCTATGTTGTCATGGCAACGGCTTGTCTGCTAACAACAGTTGATGATTTAGGACATTTTAACTGCAACAAACGGACTCAAAAACATCTTAAAGGTAATAAGTTCAACTGTGTGTGATTTCAATGTCTGATAAATGTGAGAAGCTAAAGTCTTGTTGTTTATCTGCTTTGCTACAACTGTTGACTTGATTTTCTCTTTTTACATGTCAGTTACAAACCCAGTGCTCAGTAGACTTGTTGTGGGTTGAATTTGTCATCAAACTGTAGTTTATTTTTCCTGTTGAGGCGTATTTTGACCATTAGTCCTCATGCATCGTTGCCACAATTAGTGATGTCACCTGAATAACCTCTATAGATGTAATCTTAAGTTTATAAACTGTTGTAATGACTGGCAAGTATCAGTTGATGTCAGTTCCTTTATGTAGGTGACTTGTGAGACTTCTGCTGATTCAAAAACAGGAAGATAATGACGCACTAATGTCAATAATACTGGTACTGAATATATGAGTCAGTTAGGACTACATACTGTATCCGTCTTGTCAGTTTTAAGCTTACGTAGTCTGGGCATGTTTTGCATACTGTCCTAAGTGCACGACATAACACAGTATATACATTGGGACCTCATGAAAATTGTAATAATGAATGTCGTCTGAGTCCAAATTGTTCATGTCTGCAAAAATGTAGTTTCCTCCGAATTTTACCTCCTGTAATTCATCAAGCTCAGACGTCCTCATGCAATTCTCTTATTTTGCTTTAAGTTAAGTAAAAAATAAAAACTGATTACAATGTTTGCAGTGAAAAATTATACAAATAGGCAATTTAAAAAAAAAAACTACTAACTGATACTGTAAGCTGATATTCTGCACTTTTATCATAAATGTTGTAGATGTTTCACATTCGTCTAATAATTAAACTTCAACTAATAACAATGTTTCCCAACCTTTTTTGAGTCACGGCACACTTTTTTGGTAGACATTTTTATGGAACACCATCTACTTAAATATGGCCAAAACAAATGACTTTGGAAAACAAAATTATTTAATTTGGTAAATATTGATTACCAGACCTTTTTTGTACTACTTCTTATGGAAAGAAACGCAGAGCCAAGTGGGACGGTCAGGTCTATGGAGAAGCAAAGATGCTGAAAGTTGTGACAGAACCTTTTGTTGGAAAAGTTGCAAGTGCACCTTTAAATATCATTAAATTAGTAAATGGTGATTGTTGTGCTTTCATTCTTGATGAAAATGTTGTTCAATCAAATACTTCATATGGCAATTGATTCAATTAAATTTACTTAGATTGGGTGCACGATAGCAGAGTGGTTAGCGCTCTGGCTTCCCAATAAGGAGGTCATGGGTTTGACTCCCGGGTCGGACCAGATCAACATCTCACATCTCTCTGGGGGAGTTTGCATGTTCTCCCCGTGTCACGTGGGTTTTCTTCAGTTTCCTCCCACCTCCAAAAACATGTATGTTTAGGTTAATTGGGCATCACTGTAAATTTCCCTGTAATGAGTGATGAGAGAGTGAATGTTTGTCTAACTCTGCGACGAGTTGGCCACTGTCCAGGGTGTTCTCCTGCCTAAGGCCCAAAGTCACTGGGATAGGCTCCAGTCACCCGCGACCCCACTTTGGTGGGACACAGCCTTGGTATATAGATGAAATATATTAGATGATTGAGTTTTGAAATTTTTTTGTTTGTTTTTTTATGCAAACATTATAGTTCTCAAGCACACTAGTGTTCCCTGGCTGCACACTGGTTGAAAAAAAAGTTAAAAATACTTTATCATAAACATATTGACAGGTTAATTTTTTTATTTCTAAATTGTAAAACGTTACAATTCCACTTGATTATGTATTTGCAATGTGGATACAATTATTTTTGTTGCTAACCATAATTTTTTTCACTTATTTGCATTTATACATAATTGTCTCCACAATTGGCACAATACAATAATAAAAACTAAAATTACAATAGATTCGGACATTTTGCCGAAGATATATTATTTTTCTGATAATCTAACATTTTTCATGCCTTTTTATCACTTTGCTTTACGTTTATTAGTCATTTTCACCACTGCAAATGCACAAAGCAATGAACTGAAACAGCCACAAGCATTATACGAATATTTTTCTCTGATTTATCCAAAATGCGTGTGTTTTTACCTCGTAGAAGTGGCCACGAAATCCCATCGAGCAGCCGTAGTTTGCAGAATAAAACTCCGTTCACAAAAGGCACCGCGCTGAGCTCCTCCAGCGTCAAATGCGTCTGAAACTTAAACTTCTTCTTCTTCACGAAAAAGCCATGATTTTACACCTTTTACCCCGCGCTAAAACCAGACTAAAACTGCGAAATAAACGCGTGAAAATGAGTAAAAACGACTCGTTAGTAGAGGCTGGTTGTTGTGCCAATGATGATGTCCTTCTTTGGAGACGAACCGACGCAGAAATCTGTACAACAAAGTGGAAAGTGGTGAATAAAAGTGACAAAAGAGCGAGTATTGTGTGAGAAATTGGTTCGATGTTGAGTTTAAGCCTACCTGGATTCATTTCTGGTGTGTGAACATCGTCTGTCGCGTTTCTACAACAAAAAATGAAAGAAAAAAACCCGACACTTCGCTTTTTTTCTCCCGTTAGCTTTGACAGTTAGGTGAGCTACTTCCGGTTTGCGCTTCAAAATAAAACGTAAAAGTACAAAGAAAAGCTACAAAGATGTTTCGAATTTTTTTCTGTGATTAAGTATGTATTGAAGTAATTAGTTTTTGTGGTTATAATAAACTATATAAAACATATATCATATTGACAAAATGTTGGTTTGTTAACATTATTATTATTTGTTTTAATGCTATTTATGCACTTCCGGTGTGCCCGCTTGACACAACTGAAAACTAATGTAGATTTGTGAAACAGCGCTATCTAGTGGACAAACTGCATTTATTTGTTATCAATTGTAAAGAAAAAAACACAAACAACAAAAAAAACAATAGTTTCCATTATGTTATAGATAATATTTTTAGTTCAAAATATTAATTTCTTTAATTTTCCATAGTCCAAGTGTTCACGTTGTGCCATCTCAAACCACCAGAGTGCAGCAAACACCTGACATAAGGATAATCTAAACCAGTGTTTCTCAACCAGGGGTACGGATGCACTTACAGGGGACACTTTAACATGAGGTGATATTCAATATTACTTTGTAACTTATTTTAATATTAAAATATTATTTTGAATGGTTTTGGGGTTTGGGAAGATTTTAGAGCATATCATTTATTAAAGCAAGATAACAGAACTATGTAAAGTGGAATTAGATACCATTTATCAAATGTGTGATATATAAGAAATAATCAACTAAAATTATTAGTTATTATGTATAATATTAAATGCTATGATCCTATTCCATTTAAACTACTGTATTACAAGTTGGAACTTGACAAATAAAACTATCTCCATTAATCAGTGGAAACCATTTATTTAAAAAAGCACCCAAAGTAAACCACAAAAAGACCTCCTTTAAAAGAGTTTGTAAACAAAAAAAAAGAAATGGAAAAAAATAGCAGATTAGAACACGTGTTAAATTATAAATAATAATCATAATTGTTTATCTTATCTGGACTAAATATTTTTAAACTTTATTTTTAAATTACAAAATGTATCCATAATTGTTAACGTTATTACTTTTTAAAATCATATATTCTGATTTAATATTTTTTACAGAATTTTGAATGAAGTTTTGTAAAAAAAAAAAAAAGTTTGGTGTTGTTTAGGCTCAAAACATTTTTATCTGTCCATATGACTGATAAAGCTTTGTCTGCACTATTTATTTCTTTACTTTTTTAAAGTAAATTTTATGCTGATTATTTATACTGTTTTGTATTTTAATTTTGATGCATCTTGTCCTGCCTTGTAAAGCACTTTGAATTGCTTTGTGTATGAATTGTGCTATACAAATAAAATTGCCCTGCCTTTAGAAAAAGTGCTTTTGGACAACTGTCTTACAGCTATATACTGTACATAAGATATATGTACAGCAGGGGTGTCAAGCTCATTTTGACAAAGGGCCACATTGGCATTGGGGTTGTCCTCCAAGGGCCGGTTGTAACTAAAATTAACCTTACTAATCTTTGACATACTATATTAGTTGTATTTGATTATTGTATATTTATTGAAGTGACAACAACTGAATATGCTGTACATCTGCATTACTCTGAAAAATGACTTATACTCTTTAAATTTCAGACCAATTGTTTCATTAGGCTAAGACATCCAGATTACTTTGGGCACTAATATAAAATTAAAGTAAACCTTATAAGACTTTGAGGGCCGCATGAAATGAGCTGGAGGGCCACATCTGGCCCCCAGGCCTTGAGTTTGACACCTGTGATGTACAGTATATAGCTTTAATAAGATAAATCATAGACAGGGTTCGTACAGATTGATTTTAACTTATAGTTTTCCATAACTTTTCTGAAACAAATTCCAACATTTCCATGAATTCACACACACATTACGAACCAATTATGTTTTCAATTAGGGCTGGGCAATTAAATCCAATCGAAACATCAATTATTTGGTTTTGCTTTGAAACAACAGATCGAAAACAATTCTTTGTCAGTAAAAATGTGTGATTTGGAGCAATTACCGTAATTTCTGGATTATAAGCCGCTACTTTTTTCAGAAACTTTGAACTATGTGGCTTATAAGGCAATGCAGCAAAATGATAGATTCTCATAGACTTATTAACAAGTGCGGCCTATATATGTACTTTATTATTTATTGCAAAATCATAAATTTAATAGTCACTGAAACACGTTCAGTTTTTATTTTATGGTCACTTTTTTCTGTCTTAGTTAAACACAAACATAATAGTGTTGTAGTAAACCATCTTCCATTTTTAACTCAAAATATTGTATAATGTTCCCAAACTTTTCCAAAACCAGTAGAATTCCAAAACTTCTTCAGAGCCTCGAAATTAGATTTAGATTTTCCAAGACTTTCCCAGGTTTTCCACGACTGTACAAACCCTGTATAGAGTCATCAATAATACGACAAAAAAGACAAGTAGTCAGAAGTGAATTTTGAAGAAAAATTGCATTTATTCGCATCGTAATGGTCCATTAAAAACTTTTAAAATACTTGAACAAAGAATCAACTCATTTTCATCGAACAGACAGACATTCACAAGGCTCCTCCAGCGATTAAAGTGCATAATGTCGACAATATTTAGCCTTGCATTCTTCCAAAGTATAAATGTTACAGTGAAAATGAACAACTCCCCACAAAAAAAAAAAAAACACAAAAAACCCAAACAAGTCTTTTTCTATGAGGTTTGGACTCTCACCGACCGAATTAGGACACTTATACTTCATAATAATAAATAAACAGAGCTAAACACTTTGTAGATCACATCAGTTTAACATTTCAACAACAGAAAAACAGATTTTGCTAGGACTGGTCTGAAATAGTCACTTTAGCGACTTCTTTTAATCGTATCTAAATAAAGACTACTATGGCAAGAGTCCAGTGATAGTTATTTATAATTAGCTGGTACTTGGAAAGCCAAAATCTTCTCTTTTTGGATACCTGGATGCTATAAACTGCTCCTGGTTTAATCTATACTTAATGGATTAACTAGTTGAAGCCATATTATGCAAGATTATTGCGGCCGAATAAGTTTAGGAATTAAAAAAAATCAGCATCAAGACAAGTTAAAATTGCTTTTGCTGATGTTGGATTTCTGGCTGATTTTAAGACGCACTTGGAGCCAAATGCTTGAAATTGTCTTATAACCAGCTAGAAACAACTTGAAACTAAAGAAATCTTCTACGTTACATAAAGCAATTAAATCTTATCCAATCAAATCCAGCTTTAAATTCTAAATCTGAGTCGTTTTAAGCAAGCTAAGGTGTACAGTTTGTTGCAGAGTTCAGACCAATCCTTGACCACAAACTAAATCTACGTTTTCCCAATCGCGACACCGTTCTTCTCTTCAGAAAAACACAAAAACATTAGTGTTATTACATGAGCAGCAGCAGCAGCAGATATTATTTAAGGCCTATTTTTCCGACCTCGCGCAGAGATCCTACCCTTTTCGTACAATGTGCAGCTTTTCCGTCGTTAAAAATCGAATAAATACAGATGGATTTGAACAGGAAAAACACATTCAGCCATCAAGGTAAAGAGGGAGAGAAGTGTACAGGCTCACAAATGTGCAAAATGACTTCTCTTTTTGGGATTTTCAAGCTTCCACACAGCAAGGAAAAGGGCTTTGGATTAAAAAAAAAGAAAGAATATTCACTGCCGCACACATAAGTTGCATTCAAGTGGTGTTTGTTTTTATAATTTTAAACTGACATGACAATCACCGACATTTTTTCACCCAGGCACCTTCGTTTTTTTTCCAGAAGAGCATTTTGGTCCCTTAAAGATTCCCATTCAACATTCGCTCACATTGATAGCATCTCTATCTAGTAAAATATATAGATTTATATAAATAGCAGCCGCAGAAAAGCTAAGTTTTCTGCAAAGACCTGAGCTCACAGAGTCCATAGTACGTAATATTTCCTTCTGTTCGACGAGGTAGATGCCGCTTAGGAGTAGATTGTGAAGGGTTTTTGTTCCTGCACGATTAAATAATGCTTTCAATCGTTTGTAGTTGATAAAATCTGACAAAGAAAGTGTTATATTTTCACATTTGGGGATTAAGATATGAACTAAGCAGCAGCTGTTGATTGATTTTGTGGCTTAAACGTGATCAAAACTAAGCATTTCCCTTTTATAACTTGATAAATTGGGTCTAACCTCATCTTCACTTCTTTCTACAAAAAGCTAACTTTCTGATTCTTCAAACTGTTCGACCCAAAATGGCGGCATCTACCTTTCTTCTCCCTACTTCGTGTCTTTTCTCCAACATTCACAGAATGATTTGAGCTCCATTCGAACCTCAGAAGCGTCTGGATTCTCAGATATGTGTTCAGAGTTAAAGTTCGTCAGTCAGTTCGTGGGGTTTTTGTTGACGTTGTCAACGTGATGCGACCCCGAGCTGGGACTTGATGTTCTCGTAGACCACGTAGCTGATGCTGACGGCCGGGATGACTTTGAGGAAGTTCGGAGCCAGGCCGCGGTACAAGCCGGTGGGTCCTTCGGTCTGGAGAATCTGCCGGAACAAACTCGACATGGAGACGCGGTTATCGCCTTCGCACGCAGCTGGAAGAGAGGAAAAGCAAGGGTTAGTTACACTGCAAATATCTACAACAGAGATGGCAAAAGTACTGAAGTTCACTACTCATGTAACAGTCCAGTTACTTGTGGTAAAAGTCTAAGTCCTGCTGGAACTGCTTTACTTGAGTGAAAGTAAACGTGTACATTTACTTAAGCACAAAAAGTAAAAAGTACTACCACACTGCCAAAAGTTATTCTCTAGTCTTGATTAAAACTACTATTATTAGACATTTTGAAGCTTGTTTGCTTGTTGCAAGACATTTCTGATTCTTTTCAAGAGATTTGACTTGACTCACATTTTTTGAAAAATGTCTTACTTCACCAGCAAATATTTTGACTTTAAATAAGATCAAATGTAAACAAGGCAGAAAACAAATCATATGATAACAACATAGAAATCATAAACAGGGTTCCCACTCATATCCCAAAAACATTTTCCAGGACATTTGCAGCAAGGATTTTATGTAATCACGACATCTATGACTAATATTTAGCCTGTTTTGCCAAGTTTGTGACAGCCCAATAGTCCACATTTATGTCAATCAAATAGGGCTGTGCCAATAATCGAAAAATCGAGAGATCGAGATCGAATCGAAACGAATAGTCAATTATTTGGTGTGGGTTTTGAATCGAAGATCGAAAACCGAACTTTTATCAAGAAAAATGTGTAGTTTGGAGCAAAAGTCAATTTTAGATTTTTTTTAAGCTTTATATCATTATTCTGTCTCTAATAAATGGGACACAATAAAGGTTTTAGTTTTATTTATGTACATGAATGGCATTTTTCATTTGTTTTTGAAAAGTTAAATTAAATCGAATCGAAAATCGAGATCGATTGATATGAGAAAGAAAATCGTGATTATATTTTTTCCCAGATCGCCCAGCCCTACAATCAAAGTATATAACAGTCGTATGGCCAGTTCTCAATCAAAATTAGATTTTGTCAAACAGAAGCAATTTGCAAAGCTGCTATTCACTTTGATAGCCTCTTTTAGTGTTTCATGAGCATCACATTTCCAGTATTTTGGCAGTGGTGCAGGTAGTAAAACATGAGCGGGGGGTCTGGGGGTCCTACCCCTAATATTTAGTTTATAATTAGGTCAATTTTGGTGCATTTTGGTACATTCTGATGCATTTTACAGGTTTCCAGTGAGTGAAAAACATGCCACTTTTTACCCCAGACTGTTGGAACTAAAATTGTACTACTGTTGAGCCCATTTTGTAAAAACACGGAAGTCTTTCTGGACTAACTTGTCTTTAAAATGTAGGAAGTAGAAAGTACAGATACTTCTAGAAAAAAGCAAGAAGTAAAAGTAAAAAGTCACTAGATTTTGTAGTACTCAAGTAAAGTACAGATACTCTAGAAAACTACTTCAGTACTGTACTTGAGTAAAAATACTTAGTTACTTCCCGAGTCTGATCTACAAATAACTTAGTGTGTTGCGAGTGAGAAAGTCAGTCCTCACCTTGAGCTTGCATGCGAGTCCGGACCAGAGCCAGAGGGTAAGAGGCGAGCTGTCCACAGGTGGAGGAGACCGTCCCGCAGGCCAAAAGCACCACCACGCCAGGGTTTGACGAGTTTGAACCGTACTGCTGCAGGTAACTGTTCTTCAGAGTCTGATGGACACAACAACAGTCACTTAGACACCACATTATGATGATGGAATGAGAAAGATTCAGAAACAGACAGGAGGATTGTAATTTCCGGGTCATTAGTCACTACTTTCATACAACAACGCAGCCACCTTTTCTCTTTTAAAGTGAAACTGGAGAGGACCACCCAAGCTCAGCCAATCAGAACGCTGCATTCTGATCCTGATTGAATTAAGATCCTTTATTATTTGATGATTCAGAGAGTATTCAGTAGTCTAATTTTTTCACTATGTGCTGCATTCATCATAGACGTTTTGGTGGAAAACACAAAGTTTACTAATTTACAACTAAAAAAGTTAGCTACCCTAACTTTAACAGCACATACCAGGCATCACAAGTCTGAGTTCACACCTTCCAGCCTAAGGCAACGTGAATACAAACAAAGGTTGATCCTCAAGTGTGAAAACAAGCGCCTGACACAGACTGTTCTTGGCAAGTCCAGTGTTTTTGAGAGATTTGACTTGTCTAGAAGATTATCCACCAATGGAACAAAATGTTTTTCTTATTTACAATAGGTTCTCATTTATTTCTTTTTTTCTTACTTTTCCTTTTTTATTTTATTACAATTTTTTTTTTTCATGTTGAGCAATATCAAAAATCAAGAGATCGAATCCAATTATTGGTTGAATGATTGAAAAATCTTTTCAGTAAAATGTAATGACAAAATAAACATTGAGGCAGAATATCATCTACAATTTAAAAAACATTAATATCAGAATAAGGTACAGTCATAATCATTTTGCTCTTTTGTTAGTTAATAATCATTAATAGTCCATGAATAATTAAAGTCAGTATGACATCATATTTAATAAATCCTGCAAAATCCAATAATTCTTATTGGATAGAAAACTCTTAACTCAAAAATATAACAATATTTAAGCCTCAAATACATTTTCTTTTCCTTCCAACTTAAACAAGATATTTTAAAGTTGAGGGTAACCAACCTTTATTTGGTAATATTTATAGAAGACAAATTCATTTAGTTGTCCGCTAAAATATAGTAACCTCATGCAAAAAATGCAGCACTTTGTGACAAAATGAGATGACTATGTACTGTCTTAACTGAATAATAAAGAATTTTAGTTCTAATCTGCTGCGCTCCTATTGGCTGTTCTTCGGTGGTCCATTCTAGTTTCACTTTGCCGTTTGTAAGAAGTAGTTTTTAAGTCATAATTGCAACGAAAAATAAATACATGTTGATCGGAACCATGTGTCGAAGGATTTAGAAGAGGAAGTGTAAAAACCTAAATTGCTTTTGTAGCGTAAAAATCCGCTATTCACCTTTAACTTGCCTAGAAATTACTTTTTGTTCATTTAGTCGATGCAGCTCTGACTAACCCGAGAGAACAGTACTGAAGTGGAATAACAGAAGTATGTCTCACCTCGTAGATGGCCAGGTCGATGCCGGCGTAAGGGATGATGCCCAGCATGTTGGGGACATAGCCTTTGTAAAACGCGGAGAGTCCTTCTTTTCTGAAGATCTGTTTGGCGCAGTCCGAGATCCCGGAGTATTGTCCGGTTTTACGCAGAGCCAGGCGCGTTTTCAGGACCTGTCGACAAACACATTTTTATTTAGGAAAAGAATTTATCAAAACATTCCAAATGCCTAGCCTAGCCCTTTCCGTACACACCTCCATAGGGTAGATTGTGCTTTGTGCGATGACTCCAGCCATAGAACCAGCCACGAACCGCTCCAGGATGCTCAGAGACTCCTTATCGCTGCCAATCAACCGTTTAATCTACAAAAAGTATCATAAAACTGAGTCAGACATGAACAGAGAAGAGGAGCTTCTGAAAAGACTTTGTGTGTTTTAGTTTCGTACCTGTTCGTAGGCCATGAACTTGAGCGCGGACTCCGGAGCGATCTTCAGGATGTTAACGCCGTTTCCTCTCCACAGAGACCGGACGCCTCCCTCTCGGATCATCTGAGTCAGGCCGCTCATGATGCACATGTTGTTTGTCCTGGAGCCGTAAACCTGGAATAACAACATTCACCGTGTTTAATTTAGAGTCGTCAAAAGTGTCAGTTATCAAACATACCAAGTCTAATATCAAACATACAAAATCTGATAATAAAAACAATCACGAGTCAAAACAGAAGACAATGTTCCTTCCTGAACAATGATTGATTGATCTTGAGCTTAACCAGAGTACAAAACCTCATTGTGACATACTTTAATTAAGGAAGATTGCACAAGAGCAAAAAAATTGGGAAATTCTCACGTTAGGCAAACCAAAGTTATTATTAAACTGAGTACACAGGCTGTTTTTGCTCATTTTTAAATATTCCAGCAGGCATACAAAAAATAAATATTGTTTGTGGTAAAATACTGTATGTACTTATAATTAAAATGGGTATAATATATCAAATAAATATAATATCATTTTTTTGTACTGTAAGAATAGAGGTTATGCACTGACATCAATTTTATTCCAAAAATGCTTAGCAACATTTATAATGAGTGGCATTTCTTCAATGTATTTCTTTGTTGTCGTGGCAACGGCAACGGCAAACAACAGCTGATGATTTAAGACATTTTAACTGCAACAAACTGACTCAAAAACATCTTTTTTAAGAAGAAAAAGGTAATAAATTCAACTGTTTGTGATTTAAATGTCTGATAAATGTGAGAAGCTAAAGCCCTGTTGTTTATCTGCTTTGCTACAACTGTTGACTTGATTTTCTCTTTTTACATGTCAGTTACAAACCCAGTGCTCAGTAGACTTGTTGTGGGTTGAATTTGTTATCAAACTGTAGTTTATTTTCCCTGTTTTAGCTGTTTATTGAACTCTTACAAGAGAAATGTCCTCAGGCTGCATTCAGAGCCCAGTTTGTTAAAAAGAATCTGTTGTTATTGGAGTTATTGAGTGTTCAGAAGGTTAACTGACTTCCTTTCCAGTCGATCATTTTACCAGTGAACAATATAGCGCACTAATCTTTGTAGAATATTAATCTCCACGTCCCAGAAACCGAATATTTAGTGCATCACTGATAAACCACGTTTTATCATTGTTCTGCGCCGCTCCTCCCATTCCTCAGAAACCAGTTTTAAAGATTAGTCCAGGTCGTAAACTTAGTCTAGACCGGTAGATCAAATACAGCAACATTTATTTTTTATTGTTTAGGAAAAGAGCCAAGCTGACAGTAGATAAATTACAGCTCTTCAATGCAACTTTTCAAATAATTGCATAATAAGTGGTTACTTTAATGACACAATACCAATCGTTACACTAATAAGAACATTATAGTCACATTTTTGCCAATTAGTTTTTATCTCACTTATTCTGCCTAGTTACTGCATTGCCCTCATCTGGAACTCGCCGTCCTGTTACGCCATTTAAGTGGGGCATCGGGTAACAGTTCATCCGCCTTTGGACTCAATAAATTTACATTACAACAGCTCAAAGGGCATTAGTCCCATTGGTGACGCAGCTCAGGTTCACCGACACCCCGCAGCTGGCATTGACGTAGTTTTCAAAAGGTGTGGGTCCGGATCGAAGCGCGCGATTGGACGATTCCAGAGTCTGAACTGTGGTTTGGTCGTAAATTGGTAATTATTACCAGAGTTGCGTTAATCAATAAAACTAGTATTAAGTAATGGGTGCAAAGATTAAAAGCCTTGTGAAAGGGGTCAAACGAGGAGCTGGGGGTGATTTTGGGCAAATGAGATTGTTGGCAATGCTGTATTTTAGGTTAAACTTTGGAACGTCGAACTAGAGGCTAATTTGCATATTTGTAATTGGTTAATCTGTGTAAAGTGCAATGTACATCCCATTAGAGTTTATGCACATATTCTTGTCTTTAAAAAATGCTCCACAACATTTAGAAAAGTAAAAAGCAGCTTTTTTGTTGTCACAGCAACAAGGCAGACTTAGCTAACTTGTTCGTTAACGGCATTTGGAAAGGTAAATGCTAGATAGTCGGGTCCAAAGGGAAGTGATTAAGTTTAGAAGAACGGGTAAGTTTAGGGAAAGGGTTAGGGCAGGGGTGGGCAATTATTTTTCTCCGAGGACCATATTTGAATCAAGGCAAGTGACAAAGGGCCGGACCACAATTATTGAAAGAATTTGTTATTATTGCAAGCACATTTTGTATAAAAATAGGCTACGTATCTATTATTGCACTCAGTCAAAAAAGATTTGCTAAAACGTCTTGAAACCTGGATTTTAATTTTTATTTTTTTGTGGTTAAGATGGTTTTAGTTGATGGACTTGGATTATTTAACCCATCTCGTCTAAATAGATTTGCAAACTTGAGTCAAGCTAAAATACTTGGAAACAGTCAGAAATGTCTTTAAACAAGTGAAATAACTAAAATTAAAAAAGAATATAAGTTTTAACCTAGACTAGATAATACAGATAATGAGACTTTGCAGGATAAGAGTAATGGTTATTCTCAAAAACATGCCGGAGGTCTGATTAAAACAAGTGGTGGGTTAAGATAAAAAAAAATATATATAAACTTTAGGCTGGTTTAACAACAGTACAATACTCGTTACCTTGGCAACCAGCTCACTTCTGTCCCTCCGGAGACTATCTAGAACTAATCGTTGGAAAATTTAGACTTTTTTTTTTTACAGTTCATGCGAGAAACAGAAGTGCTGCTGCTGTTGTTTTTCTGCTTTTCTGCTACTGTTTACCTAGTTTTCTCTTTTTACACATGTCGCATACAAACTTTTATCAGGCGTTCTTGTCTTGTCATGTTAAGGAGCATTTTTCAAATAAAAAGATGCCAGTGCAAAACCTCTACTAGAACAAAACTACCAAGTTGCCATGGAAACAACCACTAGCCAATAGTGTTTTGCATTTCTGTCCATTTTCTGCTTTTATTTCTATGTCCACACGTGAGCTTTGTCGCACGTGGTTTCTGAGACTTCCACCTTTGCTTACATGTGCAGGTCAAATGTAAAAGGTCGTGGTGCTGCCGTTAACCCCTAAAGTCACAAGATGAGGTCACTACTGCGGCGCACTCTAGTCAAAGTGTCACGTTGCAAAGTTTAGACGCCAGGGCTGGGAGTTTTTTAAAAGCGTACAAGTCAAGTTTTCAAGTTGATCTAATCCTATTAAGTAGATATTGCTTATGGCCAAAGTTTTACACTGATCTGTCAAAAAAATGTGTCAAATAATGAACATTTTTGCCCTTTTATCGAAGTGTTTTATTCTCCAAAAACAAGGAAGTGCTCTTTTAGGATGCCATTGATGTTAGCTTTAAGTCTGCTACGAACAAACGCATTGCTCTCACACACAAAAGGAGCTGAATATTAGCTGCAGAGGGAATTGTGCAAGTGAAGAGAACAAAAGCTAGCTTGCCCCGACATGCTACAGCAGGGCTATTCAACTTTATTTTCCAGAGGGCCAGATTTAACCAAGACCAACTCTGAACCGTGAGTATCCCAGCATTAAACCAGATCTAAACCTGCAGCAGAATTAAGGCAAGACTGAAATATGCACCATAAACTGTTGGATAATGAGTGAATAAGGGTTTAAAATAAGTCATATTTAGTCTTCAAACAAGATTTGCCGATAGAAAAGTGGATTGTTTGGCTAAAATATGAAAAATACAACATTTTCTCAGTGGAAATCAGTAGATAAAACCAGAAAAATACACTACATTCATTGGCAAATCTTATTTTCAGACACTTCTTGACACATTAAGAAATATAAGTTGGCCACTATTTCTTGAGTAATAACCCAGAATTAATCTAAAACAAAAGAAAATATGTTTTGCAATATTTTGGCTTGTAGTGAGATTTATGTATTAAGGACGCTAGAGATCTCTGTGCTTATCTGTGACTCACACATCTGGAAAATTCAAGCTAATGTGTTTTTGAGACGCAGACTTTCTTGACAAACAAGCATAAATGAAGCCAAATACGACTACAAATTTCTGACACGTTGTAGTTTCACAATATTACATTTACAAACCTGCATCATGACTTTGAGACGGTCCAAGGCGCCGTGCACGTCCTAGACACCGCTCCGGCGCCGCCTCCGGCCACCAGGTGTCTCCACCACATCCCCGTCTGCTTCTCCTCCACGTGAAGTCGTCCGGCACGAGGAGGTTATCGCCCACATCGAAAATCTGGAAGAAAAAAAGAGCAGACAGGCTAAGTACAATTGTAAACACAATTCCACACTCCCAATTTTCAGTATTCTTATAGAGTTTGTGCCAGAGGTGAGCAATTATTTTTTCCCAAGGGGCATATTCAAAAAAAAAAAGAAGCAAATATGATCAGGGCTTGGATTTGGATTAGTCAACTTTTGCGTAAAAGAACACGTCAACTTTATAATTTTGTTCTTTCTAACAATGCCCCGTAATAATACTGAGAACATTATTGAAATTTTTCTGAAGTAGTGTGAAATACCGTAATTTCTGGGCTATAAGCCGCTACTTTTTTCTCAAGCTTTGAACACTGCGGCTTATAAGGCAATGCAGCAAAATAATAGATTCTCATAGACTTACTATTAACAAGTGCGGCCTATAAATGTACTTTATCATTTTTCAGACTTAAATCTAGTGGGTGCGGCTTATATTCAGGTGCGCTCAATAGGGCAGAAATTACAGTGATATTGAAATCTGACAAAAATGCTTTGTTAAAGATTTTATAAGCATTTATAAGACCAAGAACAGCAAATCTAAGACTTTTAAGGCCTTAAATTCAAACTTTTCTTTTCTATTTAAGACTTTTTAAGACTCGGCAGAAACCCTGAATTCCCACTTGTGTTGAAGTTTTGAAAAAGTCTTAAATTTGACTTAAACTCTGAGTAAACAGAATCTTCAAATCTGCCCAATGCAGAGCTCCAGATTCAGGCTTCAGCTTTCGTTCGCTGCAAGAACAATTAAACCATTCCCGTTGTCATGATCTGATCCCGTTAGAAATGGCAGGAACGCTCTAATCCTCCTCTGACGCGCGAGGCGATTAGGTCTAGACCATTATGTAAATGGAAGCAGGTGGGTCGAGCTATTTAAACCTGATCTGAGTCTCGTTGGATAACCGTCGGTATCGGGGCCAAGAGACGGCGCGATCCGGACCGAAATAACCTCCCGCAGAATATGTTCCCACAGATAATTAGGCCAGCGCACTAAAGCTAATGTTTTATCATTCGCTGTCAAAATGTCAAACCGGCGTTATATAAGACTGGACGTTTTGTACATAGTGTTTTGGTCGACATGTTTAGTGTTAAAGTGTGGAAGCTGGAGACGCATTTTAGACAAATAGTCAAACCAACGCTTGTAATTGTATGTACTGTTAAAAACAGGTTCATGCAGATTTTAACTTGAGGTTTTCCAAAACAATTCCCAACATTTACATGGATTTGTTTAACTTATTAATTTACGTTTGAATCAAGGAAAAGGGAAAATATTAAAGTTCAAAAAACTGTTACAAAATAATATCAAACTTGGTGCTTTTTAACAGTTTTGTGACGTGTTTCGTGGCCTCACCGTGGAGTGTTTCCAGTAGAGGATGATCTCCGGGATGTTCTCCGTCTCCACAGCCGCCGCCGCACAGTTGCTCCAGTCTTTGCTGCTAATCGTGATCAGGCCGTTCTTGTCCATGCTACAAAAACAAAAAACAAAACGTCTTATCACCGTCCAGGCTGAATTCTTCTTGAACATTTAGAGTCAGTTTTTTCAATACCTGTTGAGGGCTTTTTCAGCTTGTTGTAGGGAAATGTGCACTCCGAGTTCACGCAGGGACTGGACGAACTCTTTAGGGTCGACGGAACCTGGGAAACAAAAGTCAAACATGTCAATAAATGTGTTGTCTGTAATCTCTTTAGCTTTATCTTTTAGTACATGGAGTTCTGAGTCTAAACTTGTGAACATAGCTTCTAAGTCAACCATTGAAGCTGAAGCTGCAGTATCTGAACATTAAACCAGATCTAGACCAAAACTAGTCCTAGAGCAGAATTAAAATGACTGAACACTAAAAGTGACCAGTTTAAATTGGATAATGAGTGAACAAATGCTTAAAATACATCAGGTTTATCTTTATTTGACCATATTTATACGTTTTGTTAAAGAGTGTGGGCCAGATCAAATTTTGGAGGGCCGATTTGAGACCCGAGCTTTAAGTTAGGCCTGATTTAGACCCTGCTTTGATTTAGGTTTCAGTCCTGGTCTAGAAGTCTTACTTGAGCATGTCGTGAGTGAGTGGTCATTAGCAAGTAGGTCGGCAATTATCTGATCTAAGAACCAGGCTATAGTCCACTGACGAGCCTCTTTAGCCCAGAGCTCGTTAGCACTCCTGTGACTCGTCGTACCTGTGTTTTTCTTGTCGAAGCTCTTCACCACCAGCTTCAGGTCTTTCTCGTAGTCCTGTAGGTAATGGACGAACTCCTCGAAGTCCAGCTGTCCGTCCGCGCTGCTCTCTTCCGCTTGGACTGATTTCTGTAGAGATAAAAGTAGGGCTGTGCCATTAATCGAAAAATCGAGAGATCAAGATCGATCAAACAATCGTCAATTATTTGTGGTTTTGAATCGAAGATCCAAACTGAACTTTTGTCAATAAAAATGTGTCGTTTGGGAGCAAAATCAATCTTAGAGACAGAAAGATTGATATAAAGCTTCCAAAAAAATCCTAATAAATGGACATAATAAAAGTTTAGTTTTTTTATGTTCCATGATAATACCTTTTTTGGTTTTTGAAAGGGTTATTAACTCTGAAATCGCAAACTGAATATCAGATTTTGATCGTTGGAAAAAAATCGTGAATATAATTCTTTTACATGAATATCGCCGATAATGATATACGATAAGATAATGCCCAGCCTATACAAATATAAAAACTGTTGACTCAATAAATATATAAAAAGTATTGGGTTTTATTTGTTTGCATTGTGATTTTAAATAACTTCTTAAAGTAAGCAGCAACAAAAAACTGGCGCTAAACGAATATTGTTTAAATGCAAACAGCTGTATTAATTTTCGGACTGCAGAATAGTGTGTGATGTCATTGAAGCAACTGTTAAACCGGCCTCGTGATTCCTGAAGCAACCACTGTAACATCGGACATTTTGTCACCGCGAGACATTTACTCTGCCCTGCAAACTTAAAATAGCTCCAAGAATGTTCTGCATCGGAGTAGGCTTCCCCCGTAAACCCCGAACATTCACAGGGTCACCTCCTCCTCCTGTTCTCCACAACCTTCTCTCACTAAAGACCAGGATCTTTAGGTCTGTCCAGGGAATCGAACTCCTGAGTCACAAGACACAAACCAAAGATCAGGTGATAGTCGACATGTTGTGGTTTTATGAACCACAACATAAAACCACAACATGGGAAGTTATTTATTGGAAATACCAGCTTGTTTAGACATTCAAGTTTACTTTCGATATCCAAAATGACTAGTACAACAAGTTTCTGCTTCCAAATTTCCTTTAAAGGAGACATATTGCACAATTAGTTTTTAACCTTGAGAACAGCTTTCTCTCATAACTTTTATTAAGAATGATTCCTGCATGTTTGATAATCTTGTATTATCCTGCAGCTGATGCTTGAGTGTCAGAAAAGCCCTGTCCTCACCTACCACCTATCCCCTCCCACTTGTATGTATTTGTGAAAACAGGGAAATTCCTTCATGCCTCAAAGCATCTAATTGTGAAAGATGTGCAATTACCCAAAGGAGGAACAAGATGTATTTCTGTCAGACTATTTACAATAACAGATGAGAATGAACTTGTCATTTTAGCAGGGTAATATTGCATAAATATATTTGATCGAGAACAGGGTGTGCTCTTGGTATATTGTTTATCCGGGCAGCTCTGTCTTCCTGAACTAAATGGTAAACAGGTTAAATGTTAGACCTGGGACAATACGATCATGATGCAATACACAGGATATTGTGATTCAATAATTATGTTTATGGTTCAATATTATTAGGAACTACAATGCTGCAGAATTCAAAGTGAGCTACTTGCGACCCCCAACACTCAGGGTCAGGTTGCCCCCCTCTAAAGTCCAGTCTCTCTAGAGGACTGTCCTTGGAATGAAACCCCTCAGTCACAAGACCCGGGATCTGGTAACAGCCGGACTGAACTTGGCTCCCTTTAAGGCCAGGACTGGATTGAACCAAACTGAAGAGAGAGACCGAGGGAGAAAGAAAGAGAGAGAGGGGGGATGGGCAGCAGGACGAGTCACTGCTAATCATTCATCAGGTCAGAGCAGGACACAACTGGATCAACAGAAAAGTGAGGCTGCAACCAGTGATTATTAGTTAGTACTTTGGGAGATTACTGCTCTTTTGACCATCTTAAAAGAAAAACAAGGAACTATGGGTCAGATTTATCAAGCATTCTCTCATGTGCAAACAAAAACTTGACATTTTTCTTTCACACAGACACTAAAGATGCAGAATTTGAGGCAGTGCATATCTTTTTGTTAATATGTAATATGTACATCTTAAATTAAATAAATTGCTCGCAAATAACATGGTTTTCCTTTTACTTTGCACCCACAATTTAGCACCTGGCTTGATAAATCAGGCCTTGTGTGTCTGGAAGTAGTATTTTACATTTTTGGGGTAGATTTTTGATTGGTTTGAACCTGTTACCAACTAAAAATACAATTTTTGTAAAATATCTAATTTTTTCAGCACATCTTGTGTTCTTGAAACAAATGTACTTCAGCCCTGTGTTAAATCAACTTCCAGTAATCTTAGCGATCCAAACCAAGAACTGCTTATCGACTAATAAAAAGGCAAAACCACCATTTTCTTGAGAACTGCACAGTCACAAATGTTACAACTCCAGAGCGGCATTTCTCAGAAGAACAGTGACAGAGCAGATTACAACAAGTTCCTTCCTTCCTCGTCTAAACCCTGAACGGAAGCAATCGTGACGTGTTCGCAGTTTGACGACGACAGACAAGACAGTACAGCGGATTTCAACTGGTGTCGGATTTCAACTGTCTGCTCCGAAAAGAAATCTCTCCAATGCTGTGCAGACTGGATTTTTAAGAGACAAAACCCTCCCAGGAGCTTTTTTACAAACTCTAGTCCATTCTCTAAAGGTCAACTTGTACCTAATGGAGGTCAAATAGGATCAATAGCAACCGGTTTGAAGTGGTGATTTCAATATAAACAACACTAAAAGAAGCCAAAAATGTGTCCAAAGCCACATTTGTCAAACTGGGCAGTGCTGGAGAACTAAAAGTGAGAGAGAAAGGTGTTTAAAAAGTCAGAACAGATATCTACAGCAGGTGTTTGTGATCACACTTGTTATCAGGCAATTAAAAATGTCAGAAAAGTCAGTTTGACCATTTTGACCTGAAAGCTCCACATTTTTCTGGTTTGCGCCAATTTTGAATCAAGCAAAAAAAAAATGTGGGTCACTCAAGAAAGATATAACATTTTGAGGAATGTGAGTTGGTTCTTAAGACAAATATAATGCAATTTGCAGTAATAGGCCTGCTTACGCACTGATAAAGTCGTTGTCATGAAATTTTAGTAATCAATACCAGAGTAAAGAAAGTGATTTTAAGCAGATTTCAGATCATTGAGGTGGCGTAAAAGTGATTTTAGCAAGAACTGGAGTAATCTTTATGACCTATCCCGGGTCTGAGACAAAGTGCCCCTCATAAACAGCTGAGTCAACCAAAGTAATTGATGTTGTATAACACCTGACAATTGCCAAACCCCCCAACCTGCCTGCACAGTTCAAGAAAAGCAGAAAGATTTACTGTCCTAAGCCTCACTTTCTAGATTTAATCAAATTGAATTGAAGATAATATAAGTGCACAGAAATCTCCTATGTGGCTGGATTTTTCCTCCAAAGAAAGACTATTTGTTGGTAGCACTTTATCTGAACTACGGTAACTGCATATTAGCTACTTTATGTGTTGTACAGAAAAACTTTTGCAAATCGAAAGTGCAACAATGGCATCTGTAAAACAACAAGAAGCTATGCACTTTCAATATGCAAAGCTGTCCTAATTATCAATTCAATTTGCTTCCTGCTTGCAAATTTCCCTTCAGAGAGAGGGCTTCAGTCGGGTTTAGAAAGTTCCAGACACAACATCATCAAGTATTCAAAACGACAACATAATCTACACTACAGGGCAAATCTGTTGGGAACATCTGAACTTGTCTTGGGGCGTTTTTCCAGCCAGAATGCCAGAAATGATTACGTAACAGTTTAAATCACCTTGGGGCAAAACCAGACACATTTTTAGTCTCATGAACTAGAATACATTTTGGGACTAAAAGTTCTTAGAAATGCAACTAATGATCATTCTTTCTAGCTCATTGGTTTGCTTCATAGACTTTTGGTTACATTTTAACCAGATAAAGCAAGATATGCTGACAGACAGATTTTAAATGATATTTTAGCATTTGGAATAAAATTACACCAATATGTGTATTTTTTATTGCGTTTTGCAATTATATCTATTATTAAAACACGATGACAATTATTTTAATAGTCAGTAATCTGTTTATTTTGATTAACCTAGTTGTTGTGTGCATTTGCAAGTTAATAAAAACACACGCTATTAAGTATGCAATGCAAATCTGTGGGTAAAACTCTTCTAGATAGATGCAATAGTTTAAAACCCCTTAAGATGAAACGAGAAAGCTTTCTTCAACTCAACCCATCTGCTATTATGCATTTTCAAAGTGTAAAATTGCAGTATTACCTTTTATATATTGTGTGATTGCATTAAACGGTCATAATTTGACCTTGCGTTGGGGGAAGTGTTCATTCATACACTGGAATTTACTCCTCAGAATGGGCGCGCCAACGTGAAAAAGTCATAAAACACTACTTTTGCCACACCACTGTTAAAATAGCTATTACAGGACAAGTATATTTAATTAAATTACGTTTACGCTTTTATCGGAGTTTGAAACCGTCAAAATGTAACTTTTAACGTAATTCAGAAGCGCGGCCTACTCGTAGAGGCTCGAAAAAAAGCCGGTGCTAACTATGCTATCAATGCTAACCCGCAGATCTCACGCTACGTCTGGGCTTAAAACGCGCTCGAACTAATTGGATTTCTAAAAGTAGGTAATCAGACTAGCGCACAGGAAGCGCTTTGACGTGTTAGGAGAAAGTTCAGGTCAGGAATCAATCAATTTTCGTACCTTTCTCCATTTTTGGTAGGCAGAAAACTCTTGCGACGGCAGGAACACGCTGAGTTTGTTGAAGAGCGACTTGAGCTCCGAAGGCAGACCGTTTGACTCGAAATACTCCACTTCCACCGGGTCGGCGTTGGACACGGGCACGTAAAGGCACAGGCCGAGCATAGTTGGTTGCGATAAACTTAAAAGAAACTAGAATAAATAAATAAATACGTCGACGTTACCCCTGACACGGGTTAATACTGAAATGCCGGTAAGGAAGCGGCGGCGCCGGACTAGTACTCGAGAATGTGCTCAGCCCCGCCCTTTAGCGGAATAGAGAAACGTCATTGGTCGAACTGATAAGCGCTTGGACGTCATTTTACTACGGTCCAATAGAGGCAAGGGCCATTGACGAGCTTCTACTAAGCCCCGCCTTGTCATTAGGAGCTGTGGTTCACTAAAATCGAGGCATTTCAGTCCAGCAAAGCTCAAATTCGTAATTTTTTTTGGACTTGAAGCGAAAATACTCAATCAAATTTATTGCAAGACGCTACAACAACTAGTTTTCGAGTTATTTTTTCTGGTTATTAACAAGAAAGCAACATCACTGCAAAACTTTAGAAACGAGATGCCAAGACTTTGACCAATGGGGATGGTCGTTTTCGGGGGGTAGGAAAAAATGGACCAATGGCAGGGTACCGTACATTTAAAATCCAAGCAAAACTAAAAAATCTGTGAAACAAAACTGCAAAGGTTGTGCACACTTAAAAGAGTTGGTGAGAAAAGTACACTTGTAATAGCCTTTAAAAAAAAGCAGCAAAAGAGTTGAGATGTTGTGTAATAACAAAGAAGAAAAATAAATCAAACCTGAACAAAGCCATAATTTAAAAACAAATGATTCCGACTATTTGATTACAACTGCACAACCCAATAAAAACCTGTTTGTATCAATAGAGGCATTTTCGGCCGACGTCACTTTCCGCCCTACTGCGCATGCTTTATGCAAAAAAAGCTCCCTCCATCTGTTTACATGGAGAGAAATTCATTGAATTAACAACGCAACGGGACGACGGCTAATTCTTTTAATCATGTATGTGGTATTTTTTGTTTATCAACACGCGGGCAATGCGCGCGCACCCGTCTGTAGAAAGAACCGCTTCTCACAAACAGTGGAAACAAGTCGAAAAAGCTCCATTGTCAGCTAACAACAAGAGTTTATACTGTGAGAAAACTAAAGTTATGCTGCTAAATTAACAATTGTGAATGAATGTTGATCCTACGACCCTTGAAAGTTACATTCAGGTGAAAAAACGGCGAGAAAAACACTGTCTCAGCTTCAGGAAGACAGTCATAGACTGGTTCAGACCTGATTAAAACAGCTGCTCTTGTCCCATTTCGTTGTTAAGTCAAACAAGTTTCCACAGCTAACCAGATGGACAGCGGCTCTGTCTGCATAACGCATGCGCAGTAGTGACGTCGCTACTTTTCCATGTAATTGAGCCAAATAGTTTTACTCCAGTGCAAAAACATTGTAAAACTAGCTTTTTGGGCTAAATGAGGTGATAGTGTTTTGCTTTTCTAATCAGAAAGTGTGCTGGTATATTTCACACATAGATACAATGTTGTTAAGTTTAAGCCTAAATCATTCTCAAGAAAGTTCTTGTTCAATACAAACAAGAACTTTATTCTTTCAGAACTTTGAGGAACACGTTTGAAAAAAAAATCATTTTCATCTAATGATTAAACAAGAGGTCTTTTCAAACTTGTAAGAAATATCCCCTTGAGTCACTATGACTTTTTGATTGGCAGTGCACAAAGAAACTTATTTTAAAGATATGCATGGTGGCAAGACTATCGTGCATTTTTCACAGTTGGAAATGAGTCTACACCTGCTTACAAACAATGCAACTTGTCCACATTTTAAATTATTTATGACCTATTTCTAATCTAGGTCCATGCACTGTGGCCTAAAAGGGTCAAATGATGAGTAGAGCGTTGGCCAGAAGAACGATGCCAAAGTAAATATAGACACAAACCGTTGGCGATGCTTCTGCGCTGGGCGGTTCATTCGTGCGTGAGTTTTGGAAGGACATACCGGGCATTTTATTCATTGGCAGAACAGACCCAGAGCAGACCCGCTTTGACCTTGCCTCATGACGACAGACGAGATCAGATTCCAAAACACATTTAAGCACGAGATTGTGATATAACAGTCAACTTTAGTCCACTTTTGAAGATGCAGAAAACACGAACGAGTCTAATATCTGAACTGTAAACAAACTGAATTAAAATAAAAATTAATATGGTTAAAAACAAGAAACAAGGCCTCATTAGAATGTATGGTGAGAGAGAATTTAGTCTGAAGCCATGAATTTGCACCTAAGAAAGGATCAGTGAGGATTTAAAAAAGACTGGAAAATATGACCTTTAATGTTTATTAAATTGTAAGCAATCGTGATAAATATTGTATCGCGTAGAGTTGCAAATCGTACACCTTATTAAACTGCACTTAATAAAGCCCATGGTTTTTTTTTTGTTTTTTGCAAATTCCTTTTTGCATTATAATGGTCATTTCTCTGAAAGTGGACCTTGGTTTTTTGAAGTTCTTAATAATAATAATACTTTTTTTTTTTTATTGTAATATATACAATTGTGCCTCTAAAAGATTTTAAAAAATTGAGCCAAATAAGATGGAACTTTTTTTTACAACCGTTTTTCAAAAAAATAGCTTAAATCATGACAAAAGTGTGACATTTTATCCAGCAATAAACATGATGTATTTCCTATGTAAACTGGAAAATATTTTGATTCGTTTTCTACTTTTTGTATGAGTTTGCCGAATTCCTGGGTATCGAATTAACTGTTTTGTCCATAAAAGTTACACACGGACCTGATCATTTATCAGCAGTGAAACTTTTAACGCTCAGAACCTTGCAGCGTAAACCCCTAATGTGGTTTCAACATAATATCTCAAAAATTACATTCGGGATAAAAATTCTATGAAAAACAATTATATTTTCTGTCTTAAAAATACGCTGTTACATGAGTTTCATTCAATCCAGCACGGCGACTGGATTTACTCATTGAATCGGCACGATTACAGCAGTTGCCTCTGAAGATCTGTCAGTACACTTTCAAAGATGGAAATAATCTAAAAATACAACAATTGTGCAGTTTGAATTTTCAGCCTGGATGTCAACTTATCTCCCACTTCACAGAATGACCAGATGATAAAAGCTATAAACTCTCGAAAATATCCTTTACTATAATGACATTTGGTCTTCAAATGTTTTTTTTCTTTGAGTTATTAAAATACTCTTAACTTTTGAAAGCCAGATTGTGCGTGTAATGAAGGCTAGTGCAGACTAAAAACAATGCACTATGACTATTGGAAAATATACTGAATCAAAAAATTGCAAAATAAAATTCTCCTAAATACTACATGATATCAACAAGAAAAGCACAAGGCCTTTAAAATGTTTGAAAACTCTATAGTCATACTTTTGTTGTTTGTTCCGTTGACACCACAAGAAAGTCAAACTAAATCAATCAAAACAGACAAAATCAGTCCAGCGACCAAAAGCCAAAGTTTATTCAGAAAACAAAAACACAGCATGATTCAGCAGCATTTCATTTTAAACCCATAAATAGCTTCTACTTACATTTACGGGCACATTTCACTGTGACGTTAAGTCCGCCCTTCCTCGACCTTAATTAAGTCTGCCCTTCTTTGACTAAATTCTTGGCATTTATAATGAGGAATGATTTATTAGAAAACGGCGGCTTTCTTGTTGACTGAAGCGGTGCAGAGTTTGTTTAAGCCAAAAAGTGCTTCACGCTTTTAATAGTTTATAAAAGAATTATGATTAATTACTGTTTAAAATAATCTGTTATGTATATTTAACAACATGGAAACTCTGAGAATGTGGCCAGCAACTTGGACTAAGCCAGAACCAAACAAACCAGGGCTAAATCTGGAAAAAGCAGTGCTGTTAATTATTAAAGAAGACATGTATTTTTCTGTGTATTTGGCTTGACTGATTGTGAGAACAATAAAGAGTGCATTACAGGTCGTTTATTCACACAAACTCATGTTTGAAACTCAGAGTTGACTTTTACCGCTGGTTAACTGTGCTCAAGTCTTCTCTATAAAAGGCACCAGAATGAATCCAAAAACACACTTCTTCACGATGCCACGATTGTCTCAACCAGAGAGGGATGGAGTATTGGCTGCTCCAAGCTGGACGGTGTTGTTTGTGTCTCCAGGGGTTTGGAGTCACCGCTCTACCATTAGTCGTCTTGTGGAGCGATACCAGGCCACTGGTTCCTCTAACGACCGCCCTCGTACTGGTGGTCCCCGTGTAACGACCGCTGCACAAGACCAACCGCCCCGCACATCTCCGTGACAGGTTCAGCCGCCACCTGGTCCACAGCCGAGACCATTGGGACACACTATAGGCCAGTGTCAATGTCGATGTCAACTTTATTTGTATAGCACATTTACAACAACAAGGGATGCCCAAAGTGCTTCACATGCACAATAATAAAAACACACACAAAAACAAAATAGAGAATCAATTAAAAAAGTACACTAGTAAAAAATAGAACAAAATATATACAGTAAGGTGCCTCAGCTCAACTCGTGTTAAAAGCCAGTGCATAAAGGTATGTTTTTAACAAAGATTTAAAGTGCTCTAGTGACTCAGCAGCTCTAACATACAAGGGCAGGTTGTTCTAGAGCCTGGGCCCTGTCACTGAAAAAGCCCCGTCTCCTCTGCTCTTAAGGTGAGACTTGGGCACCTCCAAGAGAAGCTGAGAGGACGACCGCATGGTGCGAACTGGCACATGAGGAGTAACTCACACAAATATGAAGGAGCCAGACCATTTAGACATTTGAAAACCATAAGTAACATTTTATAATGGATTCTCTGAGCAACTGGAAGCCAGTGCAGTGATGCAAGAACTGGTGTAATATGCTGCTGCCGTTTTGTACCAGTGAGCAGGCGCGCAGCAGCATTTTGGACCAGCTGTAAACGTTTGACAGAGGCCAAGTCCAAACCGCAATATAAAGAGTTACAATAGTCAAGCGAGTTGTAATAAATGCATGAATAACTCTTTCAAAGTCCTTGGGAGGCAGAAAGGATTTAACTTTCGGCCAGAACCATCCGTAATCGCCTCCGCGCTGACGGTATTCGACCATATCGTCCATATGTTGGATCAGTGCTCACCCCGCAACAAATGTGTAAACGCTGCAAGAGTTTGCCTGAGGATTAGAAATGGATGTAGGGTTCATATGAAACAGACAGAACTCAAAAATAAAATTATTCTGCCCAACCCCAAAACGCCGAAAGTGTTACGTTTCTTTTTTTCCTTGAGTGTAAATAGAAAGTTGATTTTGTCCCCTTTGTGTCGATGTATTTGAAAAGTCAGTGTCCATTTTAAAACTTTGACCAGATGATACCGCTGAAGCCAAAAGTGCTAAATATTGACGAAAAGCTAAACCAGTTCAGCCCAAGCTTGTGTTTGATGCCTTTTGTCTTGTCACCAATCTAAACAGTCCAATCCTTCTAATGTCCATTCTCTAGGCATAATATTTACTCTGCACGTCCGTAAACAATGAATTACCCCAAGACATCTGAGTTTTGTTCACACGGGGTTAATCGAGGCTGTAGTTTGCTTGTGTTTACAGACTTTATGCTGAAATAGTGACATACGCCTTGATTTGATGAACAAACTTAGCTTCATTCGTGACTTGAGCATTTCTTGTGTTTGGGTTTGTTTTATCATGAATGACTTGAGCTGTGGCAGAGTAAATGTGTCGTCGTCTCGCTCTTTTAATCCATTTACAGTGATATAAAAAGTCCTCCATCAAACTTTGCAGCGCTCTGTCCAAACTTTTCCCAAACATCCATCTTCTCGACTTTTGTACTGGTCACAGATTTTATCGTAGCTTGTTTAGTTTTTTAGCTTTTCAATTCTAGAAAAAAAAACACAATTTGATTAGAGATTGATCCGTGGTGAATATATTAATAATAATTTAGTTCAAATCTGAAGATAAAAGAGGTTGCAGAGCCTGTTAATAAGTCATAAACGGTTCACAGATTGAAAAACACTGACACACACATTCACACAAGACTAGAAAACAAGAGTTTTGGTGAATTATGAGGTAAAACATGTTTACAGTTAAGTCCTATTCGCACGTTCTATATTTATCTTGCGACCTCATGTAAATTGTAATAATTACAGACGCCATCTGACTTTTACTCCTGTGTGAATCGTCCATGTCTGTAAAAATGTCTGTAAAGTTTCCCCCTGAATTTTACCTCCTGTAATTCTCCAAACTCAGACGTCCTCATGTAATTCTAGTCCTGTGCAAATGTGTTTGTCTGTGTTTTCAATCCGTGAACCGTTTATAAATGAATTAATAATAATCTGTGGCTTATTTACTTCCGATTTGAACAAAATTAAAATTACTATTCTTTACGGATTGTTTTCAAATGAAATTGTTGTTTTTTTCTACAATTAAAAGCTAAAGATTAATCAAACTACGATTAAAATTCCGTGAACCGAAAGTACAACAACCTTTTGTCGTAGCAATGGAAGGTCGAGAAGATGGATGTTTGAAGAAAAGTTTGGACAGAAAAGAACGCTGCAAAGTTTGGATTTTAAATATAAAAAAGAGAGTCTTTGGTTTATTTCGTAAGAAATCTGATGTTGTGGATGTGATTCTGATAAACGACTCAACAAACGTGCTGAGGAGCTACATTTGCTGCCGCAGCTCAGGTAAGTTTAGCTAATTCACGTTAAAACAAACCGAAAACACAAGAAACGCTCATTTCATGAATGAAGTAAAGGTTGTTGCCATAAACTATCTGTCGCTATTTCCGGAAAGTCTGTGAAAACAAGAAATTACAGACATTGAATATGTCCGTGCGAATGCTGTAAAAAACTTTTTACAAGAATCTTTTTTTGGCGTCAGTGGGCCACTGAGCAGAAGCCATTGAAAACAACGAGCCGCCATCTTGGACTCATCTTCCAGCTCTAATTATACTTCCATGGTTTGGACAGAATAGAACGCTGCAAAGTTTGGATGTTTGGACCTTATCAAATGATGAGAGAACACTGTTGTAACAAGGCTAAGAAAGTACTCAGAAAAATACATTTTGCATATAAGGTTCTAATCTCTTTAAAGTTAACAGACAGACAATATTATGCCGCGCGAATAGTACCATAGACGGTTCGCACAGGACTAGAAACTCAGACAACGTCTGTAATTATTACAATTTACCTGAGGTCCTAAGGGAAATATTAAACCTTGTGAACAGGACACGAGCTGCATTTTTAGCTGAAACGTGTGAGTGGTTTGTCTCCTGGAACAGCAGAAACAAAACACAAAGTGGACGGACGTCTCCTGTGTTTTGGACACAGCAGGTTTTTATGTAAGAGAGCTCCAGACTGACACAGATCCACTGTTGACTGTAAACATCGTTACGCAAAACTTTATGACCATGTACAGCCTGGACTGCAACAAACACAGCTTTTGTACTGATTAACAATGACAAGGACTGTACTCGACATTTTGAAAAGCTGTGATTTATGACAGCAATCAGTGGTGTTTTTTCTTTTGTTGTTTGAGTGAAGCTTGGATCTTCTGAGTTTTACTTGTAAATTCAACTTGTTGCAGTTAAATGGTCCTGCTGCTAGGACATTTTAACTGCAACAAACGGACTCAAAACATACTTTTTAAGAAGAAAGGGTAATAAGTTCAACTGTGTGTGATTTCAATGTCTGATAAAGTTAGAAGCTAAAGTCTTGTTGTTTATCTGCTTTGCTACAACTGTTGACTTGATTTTCTCTTTTTACATGTCAGTTACAAACCCAGTGCTCAGTAGACTTGTTGTGGGTTGAATTCGTTATCAAACTGTAGTTTATTTTTCCTGTTTTAGCTGTTTATTGAACTCTTACAAGAGAAAATTTCTTTCTCTCTATTAACTCTCACTCAGCATTCACATTTAGAATGATGTCATGTAGGCTGCAGAACCTCTATTAGGAGGTTGTGGGTTCGACTCTCGGGTCAGAACAATCACCATCTCATGATCTCTCTGGGTGGAGTTTGCATGTTTCCTCGTGTCACGTGGGTTTTCTCCGGTTTCCTCCATAAACATGCATGTTTAGGTTAATTGGGCATCACTGTAATTTTCCCCTGTGAGTGAATGTTTGTCTGTCTAACCCTGCGACGAGTTGGCTCTGTCCAGGGTGTTCCCCCGCCTAAGGCCCAAAGTCACTGGGATAACCCTCACCCATGACCCTAGAAAATGATGAATGAATACTTAATTGGCTCATTACTATGAAGCAACAGTAATGAGAGCAACAACAAAAAAGCCCCAAACAAACGACTTCAGACCCTCTATATTAAAGTAATTAAATCAATCAAAATATTAAACATGACTGTCACAGCAGAACGAAGGTTTTGACAAACAGTACAGACCAAAAGTTTGGACACACCTTCTCATTCAAAGACATTTTTTTTTTTTTTCATGACTATGAACATTGTAGATTCACACTGAAGCATCCAAACTATGAATTAACACATGTGGAAGTATAGTACATAACCAAAAAGTGTGAAACAACTGAAAGTATGTCATATTCTAGGTTCTTTTGCTTTGATTTCTGCTTTGCACACTCTTGACATTCTCTCGATGAACTTCAATAGTTGGTCACCTGAAATGTTCTTCCAACAGTCTTGAATCAGTTCCAGAGATGCTTAGCACTTGTTGGACCTTTTGCCTTCACACTGCGGTTCAGCTCACCCAAACCATCTGGATTGGGTTCAGGTCTGGTGACTGTGGAGGCCAGCTCATCACTCTCCTCCTGGTCATTCATGGTGTTTATATCTTCAGTGTGAATCTACAAAGTCCACAGTCATGAAAATAAAGAAGACTCTTTGAATGAGAAAGTGTGTCCAACTTTTGGTCTGTACTGTATTTTAAATAGTATTTGATCATTAATAAAGGATTTAAAGCGTGAAAATATGATACTAGTCTGTGCCTATCAGAAGCAAGGCCAAAAAACCCCAAACCCAAACTGGAAAATTACCTGGAACCTTCTGGACTTCCTCTGATTTTGACTCTTTTGTCTTGTAAATCTTGTGTCTGCTGACTGTCTGAATAGAAATCACTAGAACTGTCTGTCGTCTGGTTCTTTTGAGTTGTAAATGTTCTGTTGTTGACTCTTTACATGTGAATAGGCTCCGTTTGCTAATCCACTTGCCCAGCTGATTAAAGGCGGAATTATCTAGAATTTTAGGATCGATCAAGATTATTTTACCTGTTTACACTTTTTTTGATGAAATCGTCATCTTGTGACTTTCTATTTCTCTTTGTGATCGGGGTTGCCAGATTATTCAACAGTATAATTTGGTGTAAAAGCTTTGAAACAATGAAACAAAGAACAAACAGCCAATCAGGGCAGCATTTGGTCTATTACAACTAAATCTTTATTATATCTATTCAGACAGAACCAGAGGTCTCTTTTTTTCACAAAGTTTTAATTATCTTTGACTTTTTTAAAAACCAAAGTACTAATTAAACAAAAAATTCAGCCACTTTATTCTTTAATGTAATTCTTTTTGGAACTGCAGCTTTACAAATGTGTACTTGCCTGACTTTTTGTGTTTCAATAAATGTAAGATCATTTTCAACATGTGTTGCACAATCTTGTGATGATCTATTTTTAAATCATGTTACAACAGTGTCTCTCATCATTACTTCACCCAAAGTTGTATTTGGATTGATTTCCTGCATGTTTGAGTTAATGACTTGTATGTCCCGCAAGCTGATGCTACAAGAAACCGCGTCTTCACGTACCAACCGTACCCGGGCCCACTGGACCTGTTTCGTATTTCAAAAGAACGGTTTAGTACAAATGTTTTGGTTTTGACAATGAGACAAAAGTGAGTATTGCATCTGTTAATGCCATAGTCTTTCAAAATATCCAGAAAAAATCACAATACGCATTAGAACGCAATCAGCAAGAGCTTTTTGGTGCCTGTTATAGTCCTGGTTCGAACAGCAGGGCAGGACTGAAGTGGGGCCAACAGAGAAGTGACTTAAAAGGGAGACTGAACGAGAGCAGCAGGGTCAGTGTCTGAGTCTGACGCCTCCTGCTGGTGGAGCATTAAACAAACTAAACTGTTCAGATTAACCAATAGAGAGAAAGAGAGATAAAGAAGAGAGAGGATAGAGAAGAGAGAGGAGGAGAAGAGAGGGAGAGAGAGAAAAGAGAGAGAGAGAGGGAGAGAGAGGGAGAGAGAGAGAGAGAGAGAGACAGGAGAGAGGAGAGAGAGGAGAAGAGAGGGAGAGACAGGAGAGAAGGAGAAGAGAAGGAGAGAGAGAGGAGAGAGAGAGAGAGAGGGAGAGACAGGAGAAAAGAGAGAGAGAGACAGGAGAGAGAGAGGGAGACGAGAGAGAGAGGGAGAAGAGAGAGAGAGGGAGAAGAGAGAGAGAGTGAGAGAGAAGAGAGAGAGGGAGAAGAGAGAGAGTGAGAGAGAAGAGAGAGAGGGAGAAGAGAGAGTGAGAGAGAGAGAAGAGAGAGAGAGAAGAGAGAGAGAGTGAGAGAGAGAGAGAGAGAGAGGGAGAAGAGAGAGAAGAGAGAGAGGGAGAAGAGAGAGAGAGTGAGGAGAGAGAAGAGAGAGGGAGAAAAGAGAGAAGAAAGAGAGAGAGAGAGACAAAAGAGAGAGAAACTGAAGAGAGAGAAAGGAGAGAGAGAAACAGGATATACTGTATAGAGAGAGGAGAGAGACAGAAGAAAAGAAAAACAGAGAGAGAGAAGAGGGAGAGAGAAAGAAACAGCAGAGAGAGAAAGAGAGAGAAAGACAGAGGAGAGAGATAGAGTGAGAAAAAGAGAGTGAAAGAAGAGAGAGTCGACCAGAACGTGCGCAAGATAGAGGAGAGAGAGTTAAAGAGAGGAGAAAGAGAAAGACACAGAGAAAGAAAGAGAGTAGAAAGAGTCTTGGCAACAAAGAGGAGAGAGAGAGGAGAGAATGAGAAAGTTGAACCTGGTCATTCATTCACTCGGCTCAAAACAAGAGTCACTGGTGCGTCACTGACACGACTTTGGTCAGAAAACCACTGATAATTTCACAGTTCAAAGCAAAAACCAAACGTCACAACATGTTTTTACACCTGAAGCTTTATGGTGCAGAAGATTATTGAGATTAGTTAAAGCTTTATGGACGGTAGCTGCGCAGAACAGAGAAGATACTGAAAACAAGGTCAAGTACAAAAGCAAGAGTCCTTTGTCTTGTTGTTTTGAATGGTAATTTTGATGCATCTTTTCCTGTAAAGCACTTTGAATTGCTTTGTGTATGAATTGTGCTATACAAATAAAAATTAGCCTTGCCACAAAAAAAAAAGCTTGTGAGTTGTAGAACATGTTTGTGTTTTGTTTGAGTCTTTCATTCTGTGCTGTGAATCATCAGACACATGCATCCAGACAGACTTCTCCTGTCTTTATGAACCAGGTCTGACCTGTGTGCTTTTATCTTATTTACCAGCGCTCATGTTGCTCCCCTCAGCTTGGACTGGTGCCTCCAGATCAGCTGATGGGCCAGACCTGGGCAAACTGTGGCCGGGAGACAAATGCGGCCCGTGTCCTGGTTCAATCAGGCCCCTGCAATGTTTTGAGAAACAGAAATACATGACGAAGTTTAGGAGACAAAAGCTTGGGCTACGACAATAAACTTTGACCCCGGGCTCACACTGCATCCAGTCCAACTCCGGTGCCTTTACTTAACTTGAAAAGTCCGAGAGTGGCTCACGCGGTGTACAGACAAATCCGGCGCTCCGAAAACATTTTTGGCCTGACCCCGGAGTGCACCAGAGTCCTTTTTGATGTGAAAACAAAACACGATAAACAGGAAACCAAGTGAGCGCTGGTGAAGTGAATCCGATGAATTTCATAATAAAATCATTACGTTACCAATAAGTAATAATAAAAAATACGTCAAAATACGACATTTACAGGATTATGTAACACATAGGAAGTAAATAAACCTCCCGTACTTACCCATTTTGCGCAAAAAATCAAACAGAAAATTAACTGACGTGAAATCAGCCCATGTGTTCGGCGCATTTGTTCTTTGTCTACATACACATGTACATGTGATCACATAATCTCTCAAGTTGAGCGTGAACCTCCGTGAGTTTGGGGCCTCTCGAGGTCGGCAGCAGAGCCTG
The DNA here is from genome assembly GCA_038363315.1 of Mugilogobius chulae. Taxonomy (NCBI): domain Eukaryota; kingdom Metazoa; phylum Chordata; class Actinopteri; order Gobiiformes; family Gobiidae; genus Mugilogobius; species Mugilogobius chulae. The sequence continues at coordinate 25,118,886 of CM076397.1, forward strand.
TGGCTGCAGCAGGACTGGTCTCCGGAGCTAATGTGAGTCACCCACCGTAGCAAGACCGGTCCGGACTGGAGGCAGTGTGAGCCCAGGGTTACTAAGCTATTTTTCAATACTAAACTTGAAGTTTTACGAGATTAAAATTGTTGTAAATCTAAAAATCTATTGTGTGTTCTCGTCCAAGTCCTGATAATATTTAGTTATATTTTTTTTATATAATTTCTTTTAAATTTCATTAAACTTCTAGTTTAATCTGTAAAATACCTTTTTTATTGCTTCAATTGTTATCCCTTTTTTTCTAGTAAAATCATAATTTTCTTAAGCTTTGACTTTATTATTATAGGTTTATTAGGCAGAGCAAACCTTTTATTTGTGCTGGTTTTCTATATTCTGTCAAAGAAATGTGTCTGTAATATTCAGAATTTGTTATACCAATTGTTGACCCTCCACCACTGTTCAGGGTTTGAATTTGGCCCTCGAGTCAAAATAATTGCCCAGCCCTGGTTTAGTGATTGGCAGAACTGTTGTCAACTAGAGCTGTAGTCGACCAAAGAAATTCTAGGTCGACTAAAATCTTGTCTCATCAGCCAAGGGGTGTGGCCAAAGCTCTGAAGCTAAAAAGTATGTTTTGATCTGACAAACTGTGCTCACAAACACTAAAACTGGTTTTGGAGTTCATGAAAAGTCAACAATTTCTACAGAAAATGAATCTGACCATGTGTTTATGTAAAGAATGCAGATGAGACCAATGATTTGGTCCCAAAATCTTCAGCTGATTCACTGCTTTTATTGTTCTCTACACATTCACAAGTTGAAGAAAAGGGGTTGAAATTAATGGCATCTATGATAATATATGAGAATATTTTAAGGTTTGCCAATAGAACACGTAAAATTAGTTCTTATTCCAAGTACAGAAGCATTTTTGCAAATTTAAAGTTAGAATGAATGTGTATTTTTCATATAAGATATTTTATGCTTGTTCTATTGGCAATCTTATTATAAACCAGTCAAAACCTACTTTAATCTGTTGCTTCTTTCAGGCTCAGATTCACTTTTTCTAATTTAAGATGATGCACGTTCAGTCTAAATCCTTAAATAAAATAAAGTATCGACTAATAAAAATGTTGGTCAACTAAGAATGCACCGACCGATTAATCGACTAAAGAACTGCAGCACTTTTGTCAACCCTGCGAAATGCTCTGACTTTCTTCTGTCTTTGGTCATTTGTAAATCCCAGCGTGTAAAAACCATCCACATTCTCTAAAACTCTGATAAAGTCCGCTCATATCTGCCTTTAAAATCAAACAGCACTGACGCCGTTCAACTTTTACAAAGGTAATGTTTATTCATATGTACACGTATATATTATTCTATGGCCGATAAAAGGAGAGAATGTACAATGCAAAAAAAAACAACAAAAACTGTACAAATTAATAAATAAACAAAGACATCATTGTTATTTTTACACGACACATCGATGGGTCAAAGAAAAACAAGAGGCAGTTTATTCAAAAGTCGTTAAAATTTGACAGAAAATGAATGGCACCCGATCGAAGTTATTTTGTTTGTAAACCTTTTTTTTTAATCACAAAATGGTGAAAGGGACACGAATATACAAAAAGTACATTTAGATCCAAGTAAAAAAAAATTACATTGACTTCACTCGAACCGACGACGTAGAAACTGCTGGAGAAAAGTTTAAGTCAAACCTTTTGGGGATTTTAATTTAAGTGCTAAATTAAAGTGCATGAACTGAACACTGGAATTTGATAGAATTTAAGTGAGAGGTTCAGTATAATATAAGTGGTTTTAAATACATTTAAATCAGGAAGCTTACTTTATGTTATATCAGTCTTTTCGTAATAAAGGGTTAGGGTTAGGGTTAATGTTTCCCCTTTAATTGAGAAAAGTCACAGAGGTTCAAACCCAAGTCGAGTCCCAAGTCTTAGTCCTGAGCTTTTCAATGTAACGTCCGGGGCCAAACAAATATATCTCTTTTTATTTACTGGTTTAATTTTAGGTTAAAACTACTTCAGACTTGGTGTAATAGTCAAGTTCAGACTAATCATCTTCAAGACCTTCAAAGGCCACAGTGTCCCGAGACAAGACCAAGACCACTGAGGGTCAAGCTTGAGACTTTTATAAGTTGAGATTGGGACAAAATCAAGACTGCGGTCCATCGAGACCAAATCATGACCATCTTTGTCATTTCCTACATTTCTCAGCGTCTATTAGGGATGGAAAATCGATCGAAAACTTCAAAAATCGATCGAAGTTTGCAGCCATCAAATCAAAAGGTCAGAATGGATCAGTTTTGTTCATGCAGCTACTGACTTACACACACATTATAGTTATATAATTCACACAATAATACAAGAATAGTGTTTGAAGAAACAAAGTGTGAACTTGTGCAAGACCTGACTGAACGTGCTTTATTATGTTGCGTTAACAAATGATGGTGGACCTCTATAACCTGGCCAGTCAGATGGTTTATCTCGCGATATTTGTGAATTCACAAACACTAGATAAACCATCTGGCCTTCGTCCGGCTCGATTGGGTTGAGAGTCCGAAACAACGGTGGTTCGGCCCACTCACATCACAGCAGCGTGGTTTTGAGGCCCAATCACATTGTAGCAGGGCGGGCTAACACGGGCCGTTTGCTCCCTGGCGCTGCCGAGTCTGATTCAAGCTAAACAAAGATGGCTGCTCCTATGGATGTTTGTGTTTCTGCTGCTTTTGATGCTGTTTTGGCAGAAATACGGAGTAATTTATTTTTGAAATAAGAACCATATGTGTGACACTTGTTCTATCCCAGACATTGGATACATCATTACGAGTTGTTGCTGTGATTGGCTAAGCTCAAATAAGGTAGGTCGCTCACCCAATCAGCTCCAAGTATTTCACTAAAAGCCCCACCTTTTCTCGAACACTTTCAGCGAGTCAAGTTCCAGATGGATAATGTGGAAGAACTCAAATCGCGTGAGTCAGGTTAGGACCTCTAAATATGGACACTAAATATTACTGTGTATTAGGGATGGGACGATTCACTTAAGTCACGATTTGATTGAGTTTTCAATTTTGCAGCCACGATTTTCAATTTTGTTCATTTATCTTTTTTTATCTTAAGACACAAAATAAACCATAGTACATGACATTTAAAACAAAGCCACTGTTGTTAGAGCTTAAAACTAGTGTTTTTATCAACATTCAAACAGTAAACAGTCATATTTAGTGTCTGTATTTAGAGATCCATCCATCATTCGTTAACGCAACATAATAAAACACATTCAGTCAGGTCTTGCACAAGTTCACTCTTTGTTTCTTCAAACATTGTGACTATTATTGTATTATTGTGTGTATTAAACAACAACAGAGTGTGTGTTTAAGTCAGTGGCTGCATGAGCAAAACTGATGTATAGTCTTTCGATTCGACTGCTGCATACTTCAATCAATTTTAAATATGACACATAACGATGTAGAGTAATGCTGGCCCAGAACCCATGGCTCACATAAAGATCCAGTTGAATAGCCCTGTTTTAGTCAAGTCAAGTCATCAAAATAATAGGTGTGTTCAAGATGCGAAAATCTCTGCCTGGATTGCAGACGAGAGCAGGCGGCTGAGGCAAAGAGGAGGAGATTCAACTTGGACACTTGTTGAGCCGAGAGCAACGAGGCAGCCTCAGATCTCACAGACTCACGGAGCTCTCGCGTTTGTTTGAAGTGTTGCACTGAATAAAACTACCTACAACGTTGTAAATGGAATTCTGTTTCCCTCACACATCACAAACTCACTCACACATTACCAGAGCAATGAATAAAGAGCTCATGATAAAGTTGGCACACTTTGGATTTGCCTTTGTTCAAATGACTTTCAGCTCATCAGGATCATGTATTAAAGGTGCACTGTGTAACTTTCTGGAGGTGAAACGTCATGTACACAATTCAGGAGAATTAGAAAGTTAAAACTGTACTTTGGGACATTCTGAATAGAGATGAATACATTTTTAGCCATTATATGAAAAAAATTAGCTAAAGGAACTGATTTTCTCCGGAAACAGACGTGTTCGGGCCCTCCTCCAAGCCAAAAAATAGACCATTAATAGGCCATGCAAGCCCGCTCAAAGTAAAAATGTAGATTTTTCTTAATTATTTAGTGTAACTAAGACATCTAAATGACAAAAATATGCATTTATTAAAGTTTATTTTGGCCAAAAAGTTGCGCAGTGCACCTTTAATGTTGCTGTGTGTAATGTACAACAGTCTGGGTCTTTTCTGACTCATGATAAACACGTGTGATGTGATAAAAGTCCACAAATACGATAAAGACAGCGGAGGAGGAACTGCAGCGCGTCACGTTTGATCAGAGTGAATCAGCGGTCAATCACCGCACTACATTTCCCATCATGCATCTTGATTTTGTAGTCATCGAGGCGGTGAAGCCGGGAGCAGTTGCTCTTTCCTCGCCTCGACGATTTGTCAAGTCGACTCGAGCCGGATTGATCTCTCGAGATTACCGGGGCCTACGTAGCCCTGACGTAGCCCCCGACCCCGGCTCGAGCCGACTGCACCGTCTTGACCATCTTGAACACACCTAATGACTCAAGTCTGACTCCAGTCCAAGTCACATGTTTAAGTTTTGATTTGTAAATAGTTTCTTGCTCCTGTTTCTGCTTCTCTAAACCTAAAACGAACAACCATCTTTTCTCATTTTCTTCAGCAGTTTCTTTAAAAACCCGACATTCACTGTAACATTTCTTTCTCCACAAATATTGATCCCTTTTTTCTTTTTTAATGGTCACACGTCTCACTACGGAAGGCTTTTATTTTCTTTTTTTTTTTTGGCACGAAATGTCGATGGATTCTGTTCACAAATTTACTGTTTTATTTTTAAATCTTCACGTCGGTCTCACAGTGCACAGCGAAGTCTGAATTTTACTCTCACAGTGTTGAAAACTCTCTGCCTCCCTTTTGTTTTTTTTGTATTTAAAAAGTCTAATATTGCATCCGACATCTAAAGGTGAAAGAAAAAGAAAAATGATAGTAAAATAAGCGGAAATTGTAGTGTCTAAATATTTTATATAATTTGTCATTATGATTAAGACAAATAACTGCGTTTCCGTCCGTATAAAATGCACAGAAAAGTCAAAAATCACATAAGTGAATAACAAAGGTGGATTTATCCTCTTTTCCATTAAAGTGTTGTTACCATGGTTACGAGAGCTGTGTGTCTCTGGATTAAGTTTGCTCGGCCAGCATCGGCAAACAGATTTTGTTTTTTAGCCGAATCAGTGTGTGGTGTAACTGCTGCTCATCTGGAAGATTTTGGACAAAACAACCAGTCTGATGGGGTTATTTAAGGTAAACGCACACCGAGATGCTCTGCCGTGGCAAACTGGACACTTCCATTAGTTTTTAAAAGCATGTTGTGCACACTTTGAGAATCTGCTCGTGGCGACCCTTGACTCTGAAAGTGGACAATCTGAAAATGTCAGTTGGGAACCATAGCATAGTTTATACCAAATACACCTACACTCATGATTCTTACTCATTATAACCGCAGATTGTTGAAAATTCTTCTGCATCAAGTGTAAATTCACATGTAGAAAGTGACGCGTTGCAGGCTTTGTTTATCACATGGGAGATCAAACATTTAGTGAATAACTGAGGTTCTAGAATTCACATTAGTAATTCTGCGAATAAAACCAAATCCACCTCAAACAAGTGTATAGAGGGATTTACAGTCGACGTCACTTTCCGCTCTACTGCGTATGCTTTATGTAGAAAGAGCCGCTCTCCGTCTGGTTAGCTTGGGAAACTTCTTTGATTAAAACAACAAAATGAGACGAGAGCAGCTATTTGGATCAGGCCTGATCAGGTCTGACAGACGTCTGTCTCCTGAAGCTTGAGACGGTGTTTTTCTCGCCGTTTTTTCACCTGAATGTAACATTTAAGGGTCGAATTTCATTCATAAATGTTGATTTAGCGGCATAACTTTTGTTTTCTCAGTGATAAACTCTTGTAGTTAGCTGACAAAGGTGCTTTTTCAACTTGTTTCCACTGTTTGTGTCGATTGCGGTTCTTTCTGCATAATGAGTGCACAGGCATCGCCTCTATAAACTATTACCCGAAATTAAAGATTCTTATTTATTCAATACATCAAACTGTACCTTAATACTAGTGGAAACACAGTTACTGTGGTGATTTTATTGTTGTCGATCAGACACTTTTAAAGGCTGTTTCATAAAACCAAACCAAGATGAGCCTGGCTTCACAACACAATAAGTCAGACTGAGAAGAAAGTCGACCAGTTTTATAGATTTGGAATATTCATTGTCTTCTTCTTTAGCAAAATCATTTAGTCGTTTCTTCTACTTTTAACTTTAGAAAAGGAAGCACTGGCCTCTAGTGGCAAAACACTGCATCTACTGTTTGTGTTTTAATAATCCACCTTATTTTAGCTGTAACTCATTTTCTAACAAACCACATTTCTCAGAATGCTTTGAGTGAGAAGCTGAACTGAAGGAGAAGCCTCTCAGAACCTGACTGATGCTGTTTTGGAGCAAGAAAAAAAGGTCAAATGATTAAAAACATTAAGGTGCGTTTGAAAACTGCAGCCGCTCAAGGCAAAATGAAAGTCAACACTGAAAAAATGTAGAACAAAAAAAAATAAAGAAATGCCGGCAGGAAAATGTGAAAATTGACAAAATGTTTAAACTAGTTTTTGAGCTCTGTTTTCATGCTTTGGGATTGAATTAATTTATGTTTTGTGGGTTTGATTGACTCCAAGCACAACGTCGCACCAGCTAGCTCACTGTGTCTCAAAGCTAAAGATAACTTTCATTAAAATGTGTGGAAGATAATGTTTCATCAGATTTTGAATTTAAGTATGGACAGAATTATTAAAATTATAAGTAAAATTAAAATAGATTTTACACAATAGGTGCACGGTAGCAGAGTGGTTAGAGCTCTGGCTTCCCAATAAGGAGGTCGTGGGTTCGACTCCCGGGTCGGACCATATCAACATCTCACAATCTCTCTGGGTGGAGTTTGCATGTTCTCCCCGTGTCACCGTGGGTTTTCTCCGGGTACTCCGGTTTCCTCCACCTCCAAAAACATGCATGTTTAGGTTAATTGGGCATCACTGTAAATTTCCCTTAGTGAGTGACTGAGAGAGTGAATGTTTGTCTGTCTAACCCTGCGACAAGTTGGCCACTGTCCAGGGTGTTCCCCCGCCTAAGGCCCAAAGTCACTGGGATAGGCTCCAGTCACCCGCGACCCTAACGGGATTAAGCGGTAGAAAATGAATGAATGAACAATAGGTCTCCTTTAAGCTCTAAGTCTTTCTTTTGTTGAGATTTTCAAGAAAACAGTATCTTCTGTTATGATGCGTTTACACCTGACAGCGTCTTTGCATTTTTGCGTCCATTTTCAATGTTAAGTCAATGTAAACCTCTTGAGCGTTTAAGCGTATTTGCGGCGCGTATTGGCGTCTGGGGCGTTCGTTGACGTGCATTTAGGCTTCTGAAAACCTGCGGCGGACGCAAATTCGCTTGAATCTGCGGCTGCCGCTGGAGTTGGGAAAATCCACCTTTCACGCGTTGGACTCCACTCCTGTGACACGTGACATGTTGTTCTCCTCTCACATCAAGGGGAAAGGAGGACTGTTTACGCAAGTCTTTTAATAACTTTTTAACAAAAGGTCGCTTGTTTGGGGCTTTTTTCAAAGACTTGGTCGTTCGTTGCTTTGAGAATCTGTAGACACGACAAAACAAACAACATGGACATGATCTGGACTGACCACGCGCTCACATGAATCTATTAAAAATGCCCGGTGCCGTGTTTAAACCTGCTGTACTGTGTATTGGGCGACACGGTGGCGCAGCGGTTAGCGCTCTGGCCTCATAGCAAGAAGGTCCTGGGTTCGACTCCCGGGCCGCCCGGGGCTTTCTATGTGGAGTTTGCATGTTCTCCCCGTGTCTGCGTAGGTTTCTCCGGGTACTCCGGTTTCCTCCTACAACTAAAAACATGTCCATTAATGCCTCCCCAGACCCTTCCCCCAGGGCTCCCCTGCAAAAGAGATTCTGAATCTCAGTGGGACTTCCCTGGTTAAATAAAGGTCAATCAATTAAATTAAATGTACAACGGGAGGAGTCGAGGAGGACAGAGACAGCAAAAGGACACTGCCTGAAGGAGGAGAAAGTTATGTGATTGAGTAAGCTATGTTTTATAAAGGCAGTAAGCCTCTCTCTCTCTTTCTCCTTCTCTCTCTCAACATGATTTGTCTACGAGCAAAACAAAGCCTTTTGCAAACAAACGGAGCTTGAAGAAGCTCTTTGGGGCGTTAAAAGTGTCTTTTTGTCCCCCAACGCCTTGACGCGCATTGGGGCGTTTTGGACGCCTATTTGGGCATCAGCTTCGAAAATGTTCTGTGTCAAAATCCGCTTTTACGCGCTAATTTTGACACAAATACGCAGTCCGGTGTGAACGCAGCATTAAACTGTGAAGTGAAGCAGTTCAAATGAAGTTGTGGCTTCAAGTTTGGCAAATCCAAGACCCAAAGGATTCAGCTGACTCTAGTGAAGATTCGTGGAGTTTAAAAGACGGCAGGGCAGTTCTATGTATTTTCACTTAATGACATCACAAGGAGGAACTGAGCGTTTTTAGTCAGAGGAAAGAATACAGTCTAAACAAGCTGGATTCGTGCGTTTAAACTGAACTGGGCGAAGCAAAACACAACCTCACGTATGTTTTTGATTCGGAAAGGTCAAAAAATATTGTAACATAGAACCTTTAAATTTAAAAATCAATATTCGTTCGTCGGCCAGCAGTTCAGGAGTTTTTAGAGACAGATGAAAACAGGAAGTACTGACGCTAACACTGAGCTAACCAGGCGACGTTGTGCTTAGAGTCTACAGATGCTAAGCTAAAGTCACGATGATAAAGTATCCAACATGGCGGCTCCAATCGCAAACACAACATTACGAAAAAATTCAAATTAGCAGCACTGTTAGAAACACAAAATAAACATAATAGTAAAAAAACACGATGCCAAATTAAATTCACAAAGCAAAAAAAAAATACACATTGTTCAAAATTGTGACCAAAAATATTAACAAAATGTCACAGTCTGTTTGTTTTTTTATATATTTACAAGTTTGTTCGTCATGGCAACGTCCGAATGAGTAGTGGTTCCAACAAAAGAAATAAAAATAAAATAAAAACTGGTACGAAAATTGACACGTTCCCCGTTTTGGGTTTAGGTTTCCAGAGTCTTGAAATGCGTTTTTGAGAATCCGCAGAGAAAAATCACAAAAAAAGTGGTCCGGAAAAATGATAAAATTCGCCTCCAAAACATTCAAATTCACTGCGTAAGTCGGGCAGCGTCAAAAGAGGCAAAAACTGTCCAAAAACAACGCTCAAAAGAATCATTTATCTTTCAAAAACAGGTTCACTTTGAGCTATATCTTCAGAGAAACTGTAATGTTAGCAAAAGCATTTAAAGGTCCACTGGGTAACTTTTGAGTAGAACGGTCTTGACACTTGTTCCACAGTACGGCATTAGAAGTTAGGCTAGTTACGCTTTATCTCAATCTCACTGAGTTATTGTTTGTAGCATAGTCAGAATGTATTTGTTCTCAAGGGGCCATAATAGGAAAGCACCAGGCAGTGGGGGTCTGGGGTCCTCCCTCAAGAAAATTTTTCGGTTGTTCGGTTTCGGTTGTTTGTAAAAAAGATATTTATAAGCTGTATTTTCAACCAAAATGATGAAATTAACCATGTGTTGAAGGATTTATAAACGGAAATGGTTAGATTTAAAATATTAATCGTATTGCAGTGTGAAAATCAGCTGCTCCACCTTTATTTTTATGCACAGATTTTTAGTATTAAATTAATATTTTCCATGGTTAATCTTTCAAGTTTTGGCAAAATAGCATACAAATAGGGCTGGGACAATGAACGCGTTAACGCAGTGCGATAATTTTTTCCTTTTAATCGCGTCAAAATAAATTAACACACCAATAATTTTACTTGCTCCTCCAGCGCAGCTGCGCACATCTTAACGCCAGATCACGCCAGGACAAGCGCCTTCTGCCTTTTCTTTCCTTCTGTACGTGTGCTTGTGTGACATGCCTGGTCGTGCGTTCCATTCTGAGTCACCATCGCTGCAATCCGCCGCATCTCCCGGGCCGTCCCGTTCTCCCGCGCTCTTTCCTGTTGCATTCTCACCTGCTGCGTTCTTCTCTGCCACTCTCCCTTCTCATCCCGCAAAGCTTCTGTTCTGTACCACTGCTCAGTGTCACGCAGACTATCTGAACGATCTCTCAATCATATAAAATAAATTGCTGTGTGATGAGACAGAAGAGCCTCTTAAAGGGGCAGGACTTCATTAAAGGACCTGTGGATTATTTCAAGATATATTATTTTAAAAATAAATTATAACCTAAATCAATCCAAAAGGCTTCAGTATAAAATATTAGACCTATTTAAGTTAATTGTAGATGGGACTGGTTTAAAAAAAAGGGCTCATATAAATAGGACTCATTCAATTGTCTTGAGATTTGCAATTAATTCGTTAATTTTTTAAATCGATTCCCGACGCTAACATATTTTAAATACAGCGTAATCAATCTGATTATTTGTCACAATCATGCAGACCTAAGTGTGCTCCTCCACGTGACAATCCGCTGTGCCCACAAATCTAGTTCAGGCTAAATTATTTTCCAGGACATTTTTCTCATTTTTATTGCGTTTTTTATGACTGGAAATCGGGCTGATTATTTTTCCAGGACACGTGAGAACTTTGTTTATATGTTTAGGTTTACCATTAGCTTTTGAGAGTTGTGATAAGAGCTTCTGAACTCTCTAATTTTAATGCCATACTGTGATCCTTTACACGCGGAGCATAACATCTCCGTGAAGACGAGAAAGTGTCGAACCTTCTGCAAGAAAAGCAACACAGCTTACCTTTAACTTTTGCTGCTAAACATGTGGTTTCAAGTTGTTCTGTTGTGGCATTTAAAAGTATATGTGCAATCAAAACTGCCGTATTTGAATAAACTTTGATCATTTGAAGAGAGTTGTATCTAATCTTTCTTCCCTGTGATGTTATTTCGGCTTAAAAAACATCATCATCTTCTTCTTTTCTGAACTTTAACATCACCTTCTTGTTTCCGCCTCCACAACAGCGTCGCGTCCTCTGCTGCGACCCGGGACAGAAAGCCGTTTTATCATTGTTAACATCATTATTTGTAAATGTTTGTTCAGAAAATCCCTTTGGCGATCTTGAGTCCCTTCTGCTTCATCCTGGGCAGAGTCGAACTGGCCACGGCTTTGGCTCGGACGGGACGCATGGAGCCGCGTTTCTTCAGCACAAAGTCGTAGTTGGCAGTGGAGTTCATGGCGTAGAAGACGTTGGCGTTGTCCGGGATACGCAGCTCTGGAAAAGAAAAGATACATGAAATGAAAAATGAATTAACCAGTCAGAATTATGTTGGAGTATGCTTCATTTTTAACTTCCCTGCCAATGACGAAAATATCCGTCATAGACCTTTTATTATTTGCGGCGATAGAGGGCTCTCTGATGCACGTGCTGACTTTATCTACAGCCAAAAACATGATGCAGTTTCATAGATTCACCACCAGAGAGAGGTGTGGTTTGAATACAAAGAGCCAGAGGAAGTCGGCTGTGTTTTACGTGATCAGCTGCATGTAAAGGGCCGGCTTTCTTTTCAAACGGATTACAGGCAAAACACCTTGAACTAAAAACATAGTTGAGTAAGTTTAGAGCAGATATTTGATCTTTAAAATGAAGAAAAGACGATCCTACTGGACTAGGACTCTGAGGAGAACGACAATGCAGCGAGTCTCGAGGAGAAAAAAAACTTTCTCCTCTGGACCGATCCATAAGTGGTCAGAGTGAGTAAAACTACTGTATTTCTTCATGTTTGGAGGGTTAATGGAGGGTGTTATCGGCCTTAGAAAGTAGAAAAATGACTGTGCTGCCGTCTATAATGCAGCTTTTGTTGGTTTAAGATGAAAAGATGTTTGTCCTCATTGTTTTAATCATGTAAACCTCATGTTTTTTTTACCCTAAAGACATTATTTCATTGTAGTGGCTCATACTCTTTCACCAAAAAGTAGAACAGAGGAAAACAACACTGACATGAAGTTTGATTTAGAAAAAGGACGTCATCTCAAAAGTTTCTCGTCAAACACTGAAATCTAATGAAAACAACAAATTTCAAATGCCCATAATAAAGAGAACAGATTAATGTAGAATAACAATTATTTTTCTAAATGAAAATAGACACTTAGGTCATGTCATGATTCCAGTTGTACAGAGTTTTTGAGGAGCTGTGAATATTGCTTAAAATTTGCAGGAGGGTCAAAGAGAGAAAAGGACTGGTAGTGAAAGAGTTAAAACAGCTCTATGCAATTTTTGTAGCTAAAAAATTGCATAGAGCTATTATAGATGCTAAAAATCTATATTTTAGTCATAAATTGATACATTTTCGTAAATATAACCAGAAAAATAGCTAAAATTCAGCTCTTTTACGACCTGAAAGTGCAGCCCAAACCTTGGCACAACCTTCAAAATTCATAAGAGACTTTAAAAAAGAAAAAAGTCACAATAAGAAATGAACTGGCAATAGAAATAGTGGATTTGAACAAACAGATGCATTAAATAGAGAAATGTGAAATCACAATATGACTGTTTCATCGACTTTTATATCCACAGTCACTTAATTTATGCTTCCATGTGTTTCTAATGACAAGGCTTTGTTCTGGTAAATAACCACTAGAGAGCGCTAAAGATCAGTTAAAAATGACCTAAATGTAAGAGCAGGAAAAAAGGAAGACAGGAATTTCTGAAGAAAATAATGCAATTTCCAATAATCTGGGGTAATTCAGATAAAAAATTGCCTCTTTTACAACCTAATTTGTGTATCATTTTGTCCTTTAAACATGATTGTCCTTCTCACCGAGTGTCAGCTTTTGTAAACAGTTTTCGGCGCCTCACCCTTGTCCTCTGAGATCTTCTGCATCAGCTCGAAGTCTTCGCTCTTCTCTCTCTCCAGGTTGTGTTTGATCATGGCTTTTCTGATCACAGCTGGAGTTTTGTCCTGACTCGTCACCTAAAACACACACACGTATGAAAGAAGGTCAACACAAATCATGCCTCAAAGACGTTTCTACCTCTCTTTATAATAAATATATTGTGAACTTTACTATTGCGTCATTGTGTTGTTGATGCAGTCACAGTCTATATAAACCTGAAGTTAAATGTGCTGCTAGAGTGTGGTGATGATTTTCAAGTGAAATGCTACAGGAGCCAGGGTCCAGACCACAAACAAAAGAGCGCGAGTCCACTAGAAACTACGGAATTGACCAGATCAGATGAAGAGCTAAGGATCTGAGCCTGACTGAACCCAAAGCAACACGCCTGCACCAGTTCTCTACTCAAGCCCAGAACTATTGACCCAGGAACCTCTCCTGCTCTGGTTGGGCCGGTTACAGATACTGTACACTGGCTAGTGCAACATACATTTGTGAATGAAATTTGACCCTACAACTCTTAAACATTACATTCAGGTGAGTGAAAAAATGACAAGAAAAACTCTGTCTCAAGCTTCAGGAGACAGACGCCTGTCAGACAGTTCAGACCTGATCAAAACAGCTGCTCTCGTACGTTTTTTTTGTTGTTTTTTTTCAAAGAAGTTTAACCAGCCAATTAGACGGACAGTGTTTCTTTCTGCAGAGAGCATGAACAGTAGAGTGAAAGTGATGTCGACCGATAATCCTTCTAAATCAGGGGTTCTTAACCTTTTTGACTTTGAGGCCCAAATATTTATGTACAAAGTAACCTGGGCCCAATCTCATATTAAATATATTGTTTTTTTACTGATTATGTGGCCCTCAAGGAGGTGCTCGCGGCCCCAACTTTGGGCCCAGCCCTATGGTTAAGAATTACTGCTCTAAAATGTTGTATATTTGTGTCTGAATGTTACTTTATTTATTAATGATTAAATTCAATTAAGCTACGTAATATAGGCATTGTTGTTGTGTATTTGTTCATGATAGTTTAATTTTACATGCATTACATTTTTTTACCACAAGATAGAGCAGAGGAGCAAACGAAACACTTCTGTGAAGCATCGAAACATTTGGCAAATGGTTCAAGTCGACACTGAAGCTTCATTTGCCCATCACTACATTTTATACAAGAATATGAAAAAAAAAAAAAGCTAAAGAACTGCTTTTCTATAGAAACAAACATGACGGGCCCTCCTTAAGGCCAAATAACAATCCATTTAGTGGCCATACTAGCCTGCTCAAGTAAAAACGCAGATTTTTTCCAATTTATTTAGAGTAACAAAGACATATACATGACAAAAACATGCATTTAATTTTATTTTTGTCCAAAAAAACACCTTTGACCAGACTCTTTCTTTTCTAAATGTGGTCAGTGGGTTTGTAGCAGCTTACACTCTCTCAATTGTTTATTTCTGGCTAATGGCAACGTCTATGGGATAAATACAAAGAACGCCATGACTTTGTTTACTTCCTGCTTCCAACCAGCATTTTGTGCCGTTTCCATGACGTCATCTGAAGCCCGCAATAAGAAAAACTAACTATCATCTGACCATATGACGTCATAGAATTTTACTAAAAAAAATCCTATCCTTTTCATCTTTTCTCTATCTGAAAATCCTCCCCAAAACGCCGATCTAACCGCGTTCGCTTCCTCTCACCAGGATGCTCTTGTACATGTTGCCGTTCTCCACGTCCAGGCTGACTCGGATGATGCAGCAGTCGTCCACCTGCTGGTTGTACAGGGGCAGGGACAGCGTGGAGTAGTTGGACACGGCAGAGACGGAGCGTTTGTGGTGAGAGCGAGAGGCGGACAGCGGCGTGGAGCAGGAGGCCGAGGGAAGGCCGAGGAGAGAGGACGGCCGAAGAAGGAACCAGAGCCGGAAGCCCCATCCCCGACGTGGTCCAGAGACGAGAGGGACGTGCACTCCCAGAACTGACAGAACGACACACAGGAACAGGATCAGGCAGTGCAAGTGTATCAAGGCGTGTAACGTCAGCAAGTTGTCAATACTTATGTTTCAGATTTCTATAGCTTCAGATTCTCTGAATAACAATGTGTCATTGCTTACAGGTATGCAGGCTTCTAAATGACAACAGTGGCTTATTTAAAAAAGTAGTTGTGAGAAAAAGTATATTGTGGAAAAGACAAAAGTCATTTCATGTAACTAAACACAAACCTCCTTAGAAGTCTCCTAAAACAGATCTCCTTGCTTCGTTCTGAAAGTGCGTCGTAGCCAGAGCTGCGGACAACCCGAATCCCACGTCAAATCTTCTTTTCGTAAATCCGCAGAAAACAACGTAGTCTCCCACGTACATTGATCCCATTTAACATGCTAAGTAGTTCTGGCCACCACGGCCGTCCACATTCTCACATAGTTTCGGCTGGTGGTTCCCAACGCAGAGCCGCATAACGGGTTTTGAAGCAGGCTTTCATTCCGCGGACCCAAATGAGGAGGAGAGGGCCGCATATGAGCGTGAGGAAGGGGGGGGAGGGGAGGAGAGAGAGGGGGGAGAGGAGGGGGGGGGGGGGGGTAACGTTGGGACACCAAGGCTTTTTCTTCATAAATGACTTCAGTGGGGGGGGGGGGCTCGGGGGGAGACGGGGGGGGGGGGGACACGGGGGGGGCTGGGGGGGCTGCAGGCCTGATCTAAATCAACTACGCAGCTTTATAAAGGAGACCAGGCTTTCATAGACTGCGGCTAGTTCTAGTTTGGCTATAAATGTGGAAAGTTCATTCTGGTTCCATTCATTCCTTAAGGGGAATTTGCAGAGAAAATTAATCAATATTTAACAACTGCAGTCCAGAACTTTACAAATTAGGTAAAAAACAAATAAATTAACTGATGGACTTTTTAATCACAATTTTGACTAAGTCTAGATTACAAAAGTTACCGTGGAGGTGGTGTCGGCGGCTGGAGCGTCTCTGCTCAGAGCCGAGACCGAGAGCTTCACTGAAGGAGTCGACGTCTGAACAAAAGAGGAAAAAAGATTTACAATCAACTACAATACTTTATAACTGAACCCAGCGAGTCATCCGGTTAAAACACACACAAACACTACACATGTGTCCAATCAAACTGCTTTAGTGTTTCCTTCTATTTTGGTGCAGATGAAATGAAGTGAACTCTAAAAGCCTGGTGCAATCACTTTCTGTTTCTTTAAAAGTACAAGAGGCTCTCACACAGCAGACACTTTAGTATTTAAGTCGATTAATTAAGTAAATTCTGATATAAGTAATAAGTAAGTTCGTGATAGCTCTTGCCTTGCGTTCGTGGTGTCCCTCCGGAGAGTCGGATAAGAAGCTGGGGTTGACGTCCTCCAGGTCAGAGCCGCTGGAGCTGACTGAGGTCACACTGAGAGCGTCCCCGCTGTCGCCTCCCGCTCTGATACGGCCGGTACTGCGCCTGATCGAAGGATTTAGAGTGCGACGAAAGTGCTGCTGCAGCCGGCTTCAGTCAGCTGACGACTGCAAGACACAACACGACAAACATCACAGCATGAAGCTGAACAAATGTAGTTTTAAAGCCCTGTTCGCACGGCATCATCATATTTACCCAAAGACGTCTGTAAATTTTAAATGACCCCACGACGTCTGAGTTTTTTACAGACATTTGCACAGGGATATTCGATGTCTGTGATTTTTACAGTTTTTACAGACTTTCCGGAAATGGCGACAGATAGATTATGCAACGACCTTTTTACTTCATTTCATAAAATGAGCGTTTCTTGTGTTTTCTGTTTGTTTTAACGTGAGTTAGTTTACCTGAGCTGCGGCAACGTAAATGTGGCTCCTCGTCTTGTTGTTGAGTCCGTTTATCAGAATCACATCCACAACATCAGATTTCTAATGAAACAGCTGCAGAAACAATGATAAAATCCAAACTTTTCCTGAAACATCCAACTTCTCGACCTTCCGTTGCTACGACAACGAGGTTGTTGTACATCCAGTTCACAGACTTTTAATCGTAGTTTCATTACTCTTTAGCGTTTTAATGATAGAAAAAAACGACAATTTCATTTGAAAATGATCCGTAAAGAATAGTAATAATTTTGTTCAAATTTGAAGGTAAAATAAGCCATAGAGTCATTATTAATTCATTTATAAACCGTTCACGGATTGAAAACACAGACATACACATTCACACGACTTTAGAATTACATGAGGACGTCTGAGTTTGGCGAGTTTGGAGGTAAAATTCGGGGAAACTTTACAGACATTTCTACAGACATGGGCGATTCACACTGGAGTAGAAACTCAGATGACGTCCGTAATTATTACAATTTACATGAGGTCCAGAGGTAAATATTAGGCCGTGCGAATAGAACTTTAGTCTACCAACTCATAAACCGGTTTAGTACAAAGTATTAGCTCTGCTTCTGCCACTTGTCTAAATCCCTGAATTGTAGAGTGAAGATCCAGCGCAAAAAATTATGAAGATTTGGTATTTTTCTATCATTTATTGTCTGTGTATCTATTGACCTGTGGTGTTCCCCAGGGGTCAATCATGGGACCCCTTCTGTTTAATCTTTACATGTTGCCATTAGGTCAGTTAATACGTAATAATAATGTGTAGCTATCACAACTATGCAGACGACACTCAGATCAATGTGTCACTAACAGCAGGTGATTATGGGCCAGTGGATTCACAACAGATCAGTGTGTGGACGCAAAACAACTTTCTCCAGCTAAACTCAGACAAGACTGAAGTTATCATCTTTGGCCCACAGAAACAAAGAGAAAGTGTCAACAGTCACCAAGTCAAGTTAGAAATCTGGAGGTAATAATGGACTCAGACTTGAACTTTAACAGCCACATCAAGTCAGTAACGTGAGCAGCTTTTTACAATCTAAAAACATTGCCAAAATCAAAGGTATAGTGTCATATAGAAGTAATTTCTTTAGTAAATAAGATACAGTATGTGAATGTAAACGTACTCGCTCCAGCGCTTCATGATTCCTCCGTTCTTTTTGGCTCGTAGTGTGTTACTGGCCGATTCTGACAGAGGCTCGATCTCACATGACAAGTTATAACTGAAACAAACAAAAAATGTGTTTACGATTAGGTTGAAGAGAAATTTTGTCAAACAGAAAACAATTATCAATACCTTTAACACAGAACAATACACATACATTAGACTTGTTTGCATTATTAAAAGCAGTTTGTGTCTTCTATATAAAAAACGCTAGCTCCAGGTTTGTTCAGATTCAATTTATTTTCTTTTTAAGACGTGTCACATTTACCTCTCGGCCTCGGTGAGCTTCTCGACGCAGCTGAACCACTCTCTGAAGTGACTCTCCTGAGTGAAGCTGTAGTTATTAGAGGCTAACTGCAGCAGTTTGATCTGAGCGATCACTTCAAACTCCTGCAAACACAAACAAGGTTAGAACTCATACAGACTGACTTAGACTTAGACTAGGAAGGTGCAAGTAACTAAGTATCTTTAATTAAGTGCTGTACTTAAGTAGTTTTCTTGGTTATCTGTACTTTACTTAAGTATTCTGGTGCACGGTAGCCAGTGGTTAGAGCTCTGGCTTCCCAATAAGGAGGTCGTGGTTCGACTCCCGGGTCGGACCACATCAACATCTCACGATCTCTCTGGGTGGAGTTTGCATGTTCTCCCGTGTCACTGTGGGTTTTCTCCGGTACTCCGGTTTCCTCCACCGCAAAACATGCATGTTTAGGTTAATTGGCATCACTGTAATTTCCTAGTGAGTGAATGAGAGAGTGAATGGTTGTCTATCTGTCTAACTCTGCGATGAGTGGCCACTCCAGGGTGTCCCGCCTAAGGCCAAGTCACTGGGATAGGCTCCAGTCACCGCGACCCTAACGGATTAGCGTAGAAAATGAATGAATGAATGAATGAATTCTGGTGACTTTTTACTTTTACTTCTTACATTTTTCAAAAGGTATCTGTACTTTCTACTCCCTACATTTTTTAACAAGTTAGTCCATAAAGTATACTTTTTTTTTCCTTTTAAAACACTACAGAGCTGCTGTGCTGTTGTGTGTCAGAACTTTGTGAACGAATTAACAACTGAAAATTGCCAAAAATGGCCAAGTTTCTAACAATTACATATTATCACAAGATAAAAGTCACAATAATTAGAAATAATTCACTGTAAAGCCAGACTCATGCTCCAAAACATTTGCAGATTTGATCTAGATTGGCTAAAATGTCTTAAAATCTGAATTTAATTATTTATTTTTGGTGATTTATCTGGTTAAGATGGTTTTACTTGATGTACCTGGATTATATGACCTGTTTTTATGTGTTTTCTGCCTTGTTTCAATAAATTTGTTTTTATTTCATGCCAAATTATTTGCTAATGAAGTCATTCATTCATTTTTTCTACCGCTTAATCCCGTTAGGGGTCGCGGGTGACTGGAGCCTATCCCAGTGACTTTGGGCCTTAGGCGGGGACACACCCTGGACAGGGGCCAACTCGTCGCAGGGTTAGACAGACAACCATTCACTCTCTCATTCACTCACAGGGAAATTTACAGTGATGCCCAATTAACCTAAACATGCATGTTTTTGGAGGTGGGAGGAAACCGGAGTGCCCGGAGAAAACCTACGGTGACATGCAACATGCAAACTCCACCCAGAGAGATGGTGAGATGTTGATATGGTCCGACCCGGGAGTCGAACCCACGACCTCCTTATTGGGAAACCGCTAATGAAGTCAAACAGTGGCAAATTCATTCAAGCTCAAATCTCTTGAAAACATCATAAATGTCTTGAAACAAGTGAAATAAACTGCCACATTCACAGTTTTACCCGAGAGTAAAGAATAACCTTTGGCAGTGTGATACTTTTTTTTACTTAAGTAAATTACATACATTTACTTTTATACTTTTACTTAATAAAAGAAGATTCAGCGGGACTTTGACTTTTACCAGAGTAATTTTTAACACAAGTAACTGTACTTGAGTAGTGAACTTCAGTACTTTTGCCCTCTCTAGAGACAAGAAGACACAAAAAGACTTTGCTGCTGTATACTTAAAAATTTTGCTGGACTACTTCCTGGTTCACATCTTTAACAGTTTGGGCAAACACGTATCATACACCCAATGATTGTTTAGGCTTTCCAGTTTAAACATATGAACGAGGTCTGTAATTTTCAGACAGAATCTGAAGAAAGAAAAGAGAAAATCACAGGGCAATTACCCAACCTTAATCTGTGAGTGATTTACCTTTCGCCGCTTTTCAAAGTTGATGAGCCCGTTCTGAAAAAACAAAAACAAACATTATTTATACCATTAAAACTTCTCCTTTTGAATTAAAGTGAAGTTAAAGTTTTCTGTCTGCTCCTGACCTCAGTGTAGTCTTTCATGGCAGTGTCCATCATGACCAGGTCTGTCAGAAAAGTGCCCAGATACGGGATGGTCCCCTGCATCACCCCCTGAAAGAGAGAGAGAGAGAGAGAGAGAGAGAGAGGGAGAGAGAGAAGAGAGGGGGGGGGTCAGAAAGAGAGAGAGAGAGAGAGGGGGAGAGGAGAGAGAGAGAAAGAGGGAAATAGAGAGAAGGAGAGAGGGGGAGAGGGAGAGAAATGAGAGTGAGAGACACACACTGAGAAACAAGAAATATTCTTTTCTCCACCAGAGGGAGGAATAGAGAAGACGTTGAACAGAACACTGGTTGATTTTGGTGATTTGCAGTAAGTTTTGGCTATAGGACAGTGAAACCTATTTATTCATCATTATCTTTTAGTTCAGTCGTTACTTTGGCTAGTACAGTTTATCAGTTACTTTCATCTCTCTCTTAAGTAGATAACTATAACAATTACTTTTGTGAAGGAACGTGCCCAGTGAGTGATGACGATAAGACTTAAATAAACAGAAGTCGCTCTCACCAGGTCTCTCTGCTGCTGGTGCCTCCTTTGAGCTCGTTTGGGGTTGATTTCCAACGTGGCAAACTTTGACGTGCCCTCCTGCATGAACAGACACCAAATATACACGTTTACATTAGCGTGGGTGATATGGCAATTCATTAAAATCACAATTTTCTGTTTTCCTATTGCATTTAAGGTAAATAAAATCATCTGTATTTTTAGAAAGTTCTTACTTCACTGTGATTAGCTAAATGCAGCTACACTCACTCAGAGCAGTCTGAGTGGCTGTTAAATTCTATTTTTAATATTAATAAAAACTTTCTGATGTGAAAATATGCTAAAAATTGATGTTTAAATCATAAATTGATATATTTTTGTAAATCAAACCTGAAAAAATGCTAAAATTCACAGCTTTAACCCTTATGAGGTGGAGGGTCCGCCCACGGGCCCGCCCACTTTTTCTTAATTAATTCATTTTGCCCACCATGTTATAAAAATCAACTCTCAAGCTCCCTGGCACGTTATAGATAAAAATCAATGTAAACCCTCTTATTCACGGTCAAATCAACCATTCTGGGATGGATCAGAATCAGTTTTTACTCTAAACTTACAAATAAAAAAATATTTAAAAATTCTTCCTAATTTAATAGGAATTTTAATGAGCTCCGCCTAAACTTTTTTAAAGTTAATACAGGTCCCTAAAACTATTTTTTAGTGAAAGTAGCTTCAGCTTTTGAAGAGGAATTGTCCAAACCCAAAATAACCAAATCTAGTGTCATTCTGTCCAAGAATGTGACACCAGCTAAACTGATTCCTACATTTACCCAAAAGTTTTAGGCGGACTTTAAAACCTGATGTTCTTTTGTCCAAAGATTCTTCTCACTTAAAACAAGAGTTAATCAGAATCAGAGACTAAAACTACAAAGCCTCAGCTTCACAAAGAGTCCAGCCAACTGTTTGTGCTCCAAAGGATCAGAAACAGTTTCAATTTGAATTTTAGACGATTTTAGTGAGACGTTTTAACAAAATGGCCCCCCTCTTAAGAGGTTAATGAAAATTACATCCTTCAAAAATTACAAGAGACTTCAAACCAAAAAGCCGCCTTGAAATAATAAAGAATAAAGAAGCAGACTTGGCCAGTCTGAGGCTGATCAATAAAGGCGGGCAGACACTGTGTGATGTTTTCAGTCGTGGATAAGCAGCGCCTGCTCAGACTGTACGACTGAGTCTCTAGGGTCAAAAGTTCACGATTCATGTCCTCACACTACACGGCCGGATGGTCTTTTATGTGATCTGAGTCTCACACTGTACGTCGACCCACGGCACGTCAGACTCTTGTGTCCAGAAGCACAACATAAAAGATGGAGGAGAAGAAGAAGAATCCGGAAGTGGAGATGCTCCGTGTTTAACAACAAACATTGTTTGTGCATGGACAGTGTGAGAGATCGTGTCAAATGTAGAGATCGACCGATATAGTTTTTTCTTGGATGATGCCGATTTTTAAAATGTTGTCACCTGATGCCGATATCAATGGACGATTTCTGAGGCAGATTTTCTTATTTTAGTTTTCAAAAAACATAGCTGAGATGAGATAGTCTATCCATAAATGAAGTAGTTCAATTTAAGCTATTATTTTTGTCTCATTGTTTAATGAATACAACATGTTTATGCACAATACGGAACATTTTAAAGAGTAAAAGTCCTCCTTTTCAAAACACAGCAAAATGGAGAAATATAAAACAAACTGTATCATTTCTCTCCAAAACTTACTTGGAGCTCAGCTGATCATTGTGAGTGCAGCTAACACTCACATGATCAGCTGAATAAGGCGGATGTGGCCGATATTTAAAGAAAAAAAAAAAAATCAAAACATCGATTAAACGATATATTGGTCTATCTCTAGTCAAATGGGCTCGTGGCTCTGCTTCTACAGGCGATGTTCCACGAGGCGCGACCAGGATTTCAAACAAGTTTCATTTTCTTTCGATCCTACATATGTTGATCAGAAGCTGGTCGTGAGGTGTTAATCGCTTCTCGTTACCAGGACACACGACTGGCCGATCTCCAAAACTGTCGCACAAGTGAAAAATCCTCACAAAATGGTTTCAAAATTGCACAATGTCTGCCCGACTTAAGAGAAGTAGGTTGGAAACACTGGACATTTAATTTTGCTTCTAAAATGGTTCTAAACGATTATTATTCTTTTGTTCTTACAATTAAATTGTGACTTGAATAATCACGATCATTGATTAAGCTAAACATCTTGACATTCCTATTCTCACTACTACTCTGGTACATATCTGAGCGGGTATAAGGTGATTTTACTTCATGATGTAACACTGGAGGAGTAGTTTTATCGTCAGTGTGAGAAGAGAAGTGTCAGAGGCAGATACAGAAACACCACACACGCCCACACACTTCAGTCTTATCACGGGCTCAACACCGGGGCTTTTCCTCAACGTCACGGAATCCCTCAAACTACATCTGACAAACCGCCGACGTAACACGGGCTCTTTCTCAGATAAAGACAAAAGTCAGGTCAATTGGGTCATTCTCTGATTTGGGGGCTATAAAGTAGTTTTTTTTATGTAGCTGTGCAGAGAGCGGTTAAGTCAGCTTCACTTTTGTGTCTGAAGAAACTGGTCTAAAGCTGTGTTTGTAGACAAAAACAAATAATGTGAAACTACTGATGCGTCCAGTTTAAAGCAATTTGAGTGCAGCTTTTTGACTCATTCAAAAACATTTGCGCCTCCACACGCTCTCTCTTTCTCTTTCTTCCCAGTGATATTTTGTGAAACATGAGCTTCATGAGTTTGTGCAAATCCACCTTAAATCCACAGAGAAAAAGTCCAAAATATACAGTGAAATAAAACAGCGTGGAACAGCACAGTGTGGAAATACTTAAAGCTTTTGCAAGAATTTGACATAAAACAGAAATTTAGACACTGCCCTGACAGTGTTTTCTCTGCTCTGATCACACAGGACAGTCCTGAGTCTGACTGACGCTCCTAAAGCCCTAAGTTTTACAGGGACGGAGCTAAGGGGGGCATCTGGGGCTGGGGCCACTAAATCTGGCCTCTATAGGGGGCCCATTAGAGAGCTTTTATAACTGTCTCATGTGTTTTTAATATAGTAAAATGACATCAATATTAAAACTATCACATCTAAAACACATGAAGACATAAATGAAATCTCACCTTCACCAGCAGCTCTCGACTGAGCGAGTAGTTATTGTCGTCAGAGAAGATTTCTGACAGTTCACGGAACATTCGGAAACTCTCCCTGTGAAATGGAAACAGCTTAGGTTAAGCCAGGCAGACAGTAAAAACTAACAGTACATTTCTTTTTTTTGTACGATGAAGACAATCAGGTGAGAAATAAATCCAAAGACTTTCAGACTAAAACTTAAGAATTTATCACATAGAGATCCGAGGCACGTCTGGTTGAGTGATGTATTTAATAACGCCAACGCGTTTCGACTCAATGAGTCTTCATCGTGGCAGTGTAACACAGGTGTTTGACAGCCTCTTTAAACCGTACAAGTCAAGAGACCGGGAACATGGTCACAAGACATTTGTAAATACATTTCCCAAAAATACAAGAACTTTAATCAATGAATTATTAATTTATCAAATGAATATTTGTATGGGAGCAGTGACTTCCTATGACGATGAGAATGACACAACTGTGAGTCACAATCAACAACCTGAAGCTCTCACACAAGCGTCTCTTGAATCCAGATGAAAGGTAAGTAGAACTCAATCAATCAAGTCTTTGGTGTTTGTGGACTCACCGCGAGACTTCGTCCCAGGTCCTCTTCAGGCGGTGAATAGAGTTACACTGAAGCGCTGATAAAATGGCTCTTAACGACGAGAAGTTTTTCAAAATCCGACACTCCTGAACACAACACAAACACAGTCAGAGCAAAGTCACAAACACAAGAGCAAAGTTACACTGTCACATACGTTTTTTTAATCCATCTCATCTAATTCAACCACCTTTATCTTTCAAAACATCGTTCATACACTGAACAAAAACTTAAACACGACACTTACAAAAATGCACAAATATATCGGCCCTTTTAACGACCAGCTGATATTGATCCTCTTTTATGTGGCTGTTTTTATGTTATAGATATGATTCAAGTACTTGGGGGATTTGGAAATAGGCATTTCATTAACTGTAATTTAATTACAAAAAAAGTATTTTCACAGTAATGCATTACATCGAAAAATACGGTATTTATGTTTAGTATTTATTGACCTTTATTTAACCAGGGAAGTCCCACTGAGATTCAGAATCTCTTTTGCAGGGGAGCCCTGGGGTAGGGTCAGGGGAGGCATTAATGGACATGTTTTTAGCTGTAGGAGGAAACCGGAGTACCCGGAGGAAACCTACGCAGACACGGGGAGAACATGCAAACTCCACATAGAAAGGCCCTGGCCGGCCCGGGAGTCAAACCCAGGACCTTCTTGCTATGAGGCCAGAGCGCTAACCGCTTGCGCCACCGTGTCGCGGTGAGTGTTACTATGAGTGTTACCCGTGCGACGTCGATCCACCTCTCAGCAGCCGGGCCCTCTGCGTGTGCTTCAGGCCTGGGTTACTCAAACATGTGGTGATCACACAGTTTGTGACGGAGTTAAACTGAGCCACCGTCGCTCGGATCGTCGGAGCCAAGTGCTCTTTGCCCTTTTTGTCCCTCTGAGACCAGATTCCACCCAGACAGTGGTACGGCACCACCTTCTTAAACAGGTCCTGGACAGAGACAGAGAGAGAGAGAAGAGAGGGAGAGAGGGAAAAGGAGAGAGAGAGAAGAGAGGGAAAAGAGAGAAGAGAGGGAGAGAAGGTAAGGGGAAAGAGAGAGAGAGATAAGAGAGGGAGAGAGAGGGAGAAGAGAGGGACAGGAGAGAAGGTAAGGAAGAGAGAGAGAAAGAGAAAAGAGGGAGATGGAGAGAAGGTAAGGGAGAGAAAGAGAAAAAAGAGAGAAGAGAAAGGGAAGAGAGGGAGAAGGAGAGAAGGTAAAGAGGAGAGAGAGAGAAAAAAGAAAGAAGAGAGGGAGAGAGAAAAGAGAGAGAGGGAACGAAGGGAAGAGAGAGAGGGGGAGAGAGAGAGAGAGAGAGAAGAGAGGGAGAAGGAGAGAAGGTAAGGGAGAGAGAAAAAGAGAAGAAAGGGAAAGAAGGTAACGGGGAGAGAGAGAAAAGAGGGAAGAGAAAGGGAAGAGAGGGAGAAGGAGAAAAGGTAAGGAGGAGAGAAAGAGAGGGAGAAGAGGGAGAGAGAAAAGAAAGAAGAGAGGAGAAAGAAAAGCGAGGGAGACAGAGAGAAGGTAAGGGAGAGAGAGATGAGAGAGAGAAAGAGAAAGAAAAAAGAGCGAGTGAGAAGAAAGAAGGAGGAGAGAGGGGAGAGAGAAAGAAGTGAGAAGGAGAATGAGAGCAAAAAGAGATAAAAAGACGATAGAGATAAAAAAAGAGGGAGCGAGAAAGAGAGCGACAAAGAGAGTGAAAGAAGATACAGCAGAGAAAAAAAGGGGAAAGGTGGAGGAGAGAGAAAGATAGAGAGACTTTACATGATGGATAAATACCTAAATTTTACAACAATCAAGTCTTAGCTTAGCCCAATTTACACAATGGGATTTATTGTCCATTAATGACCAGGATATCTGCATAAAACTGCGTTGGTATCAGTGTCTTTGTGTCTTACCGCGTCCATTAGCGTGAACTGCTCGGCCACCATGATGGGGTCGAACGACAGGAAGCTAAAGGCCGGGATTTCATCTTCGAATCCACTCTCCTCCTGCGTGGCAAACGGACAGCCGATGTGTTCCCCTGAAATGACACGCGCAGACATTACAATTATGCTCTAAAAACATCTACTGAACCTCTGAGTTTTATTGGATTTATGGAGGTTGTGGTGTCGTCTTAGAAAAGTAAATGGATGGTTCTCTGGAGGTGAAAATTCGGCAGCTGGAGCTAGCATCACTTTAGAATTAAACCCACAGCTGTCGTTAGCGTTGTTGGAAAACTAACAAATCCAAGTCCACATTTGTTGCTGTAGTTGCTGAGCAGTCAGTGATAAAGCTGTAGCAAGTTTAGTCCTGATGGAGACCTGGTTCAGTCCTGGTTTAAGACGGCTGTCCACTGCATGATTTTAACCAATGAAAGATTTCTGGATTTCTGTTTTCTAAATGTTATACTATAAGTTGTGAAAAATAAGTAGATAATGTCCAGGGTCTCATTCATAAAGAGTGCATAAAGATCTACTTGGAAAAGTTACTACGGAAAAAAATAAGATTTTACCTAGTTAAAATTATCCAGATTTATAAAAACAAGATCGCGCCTCTGGCCACGCCCCTTCACACCTCCATTTTACATAAACATGAGCTGATAATGAGTGAGTTTGACTGACAGAAAGAGGAGCAGAGGAGAGACGCTGCAGCAGAAACGTCGGTAAGACTCGGGGAAAGTTTATTCAAGAGTGATCTTTGCTTGTCAGAGACACTTTTGACAACACTGAAAACACACTGTCATTTAAAAACACGTTGGTCTACTACTTTGTCGGTACAGAACCACTGATTTGATGCTGCTTGAAAAATCATTAAACAGACGTGAAAGGAGGAAAAGTGCCTAATTCTCATATTGCATTTGTAAAGCCTGTAGTCCACATGCACGCAGAGGTTTGCGTGCTAACGACGTGTCGCGCTGTTGTCGAGGTTTGTGGAGACTGGAGAGGCACATGTGGATTTAACACATCGATGTCCGTGGGTTTGGGAAGAAGTGCGACTGAGGAACAGGGCTTGTGCGTGTTTCCTAAACGTGAGTCAGACTGTGTCCAGTGAACATTTAATTTATTAGACACTGCGATACTGCTGGTGCCGGGATCATACAGCGTACTTTTTAAGGCTCACTTTGTGTGTAAGGAGGCTTTATAAATGAGACCCCGATCATGGCAGAGCTCTTCTGCTGTTACTTTGAGATTGATTGTAGACACAGGAAGTCTCACTCTGCCATCAAAATTCTAAAATGGTTGTAAATGTAATGTTTGTTTGAGTCTCATGTGAGAACTGCTGCTTCCCTCACTACAGACGGTCAGAATGATGCAGTGAACAGCAGACACGAGACACTAAGCCCTGTCATGTCTTGTACGCTCTGCTGTGTTGTTGTCGGTACCGTCGGAGTCTGGCTCACACTGCTGCCGCCGGAGGAAGTGAGCGAGCAGGTTCCGGGCGCGTCTCTCCAGGTCCGACCCGGGGAAGTGCAGGTGCAGTAGGCCAGCAGCTGGTGCAGGCACTCGTAGTTTGGAGGAGACCAGAAGTCCTCCGAGTACTGGTCCAGCCACGCGCCCAGGATCGACGACACCGTGCTGAAACACAAGAAACAGTAGAAATATCAGAATATATAATAGTATTTACTCCAGGGAGGTTTGTAAACTTTGAAATACCTCACAATGTTACAGACATTCACACGGGGAGAATCAGGCCTGTCATTTTCTTGTTCTTAAAGACTTTTTTTCTAGAAATGGCGACAGATACACCTTGATTTATGACAACAACCTTTTACTTCATTTATGACTTGAGCATTTCTTGTGTTTTGGGTTTGTTTTATCATGAATGACTTGAGCCGTGGCAGCATAAACGTTGTTGTGTCAGAATCAGAATCCCATCCACACGACCAGATTTCTTATGAAACAGCCGTAGTCTCTCTCTTTTAATCTAATTGTGATTAAGGATGGCTACCGCTTTTCGATCCGGTCTTTTAACGGTTCTCTTATCGATCCTTTTACTCATAAAAAAATGCTTTTTTTTCTACTAATGATTGCATGTTTTGTCTAAACAAAGATTTTATAGTAAAGCTTCAAAAAACACAATAACAAAAAAACTACTAGCCCACTAAATGTAGGTCTATTTATGTATTTATTATTTTTTGCAGTGTTATTTTTACAGTGCAGCTTCACAGGCTGAATTGAAAAGATTACAACTCATTTGAAAACTGCGCTGTTCCACAATTGATCAGAGTTTGTGAAATGATTTGACAGATTAGCCGTTATACCGCGCGGGTACGCGACCATGTGTATCATCTTTTGAAGCATCTCGTGCTAACGGCCCATTGGCGCTGCTCTGTCCCGGTAAGCCCCGGTGTCGGGCTGTTCTCTCCGTCTGTGTGTCTGGCACGGTGCGCTCAAAGCCCGGACCACTGCACACAAACAAGCACAAACGCGAAAAT
Source organism: Mugilogobius chulae (assembly GCA_038363315.1). Classification (NCBI taxonomy): domain Eukaryota; kingdom Metazoa; phylum Chordata; class Actinopteri; order Gobiiformes; family Gobiidae; genus Mugilogobius; species Mugilogobius chulae. The sequence goes on from CM076397.1 coordinate 25,148,026, forward strand.
GTACTGAAATCGTGAGGCGCACGATCAAAGCAGGACCGACAAGATGCGTGAATGGGACAGATTTTATAAAACGCGCTCCCTCAGAACCGATAAGAGGAGCGATAGGCTTGGAGCTTATCGATCCAGTGAACGATTAGGGGCAGCACCGGGGCTGCGATGGAACCGGGTCTCACCCATCCCTAGTTATGATGATAAAGTCCCTCCATCCAAACTTTGCAACACCGATCTTCTAGACCTTTCATTGCCACAAAAACAGGATTGTACTTCCGGGTTGCAGATTTTATCGTCGTTTGATCCGTTGCAAAGTAGTAATAATAATTTAGTTCAAATCTGAAGGTAAAATAGGCCGCAGAGTCATTACTACGGTTAATTCATAAACAGTTTGAAGTGCACTAGTTTTTACATTTTTGTAACCATCATCATGATCGAGACTTCCAAAGACATTTAACAAGGTCAAAATGTTACTTAGTTCTGTTTTAACATATGATAAATATTTACCACAGGACAATCACTACAAACTACGTCAAAAACTCAAAAATGCAATAATTTGAAGACTATAGACTATATTTTTGTCACACCTGGGGTTACGTAGCCGAGTTGGGGGAGAGCTCACTACATAAACTACATCACCAGCAGAACTGATAAGAGCTCGATGCTTTAACACTAATAATTCAGTGTTTTCTGTCTCTTCTTCCCAGAATCTAACTTGAGAACGGTTGACTGTGTTTACTTAACCTTCTGACACAGTTTTAGCGCCGCATGTAGGAGTGTTTTCTGTCAGGGCCGTGTTGAGACAAACCACCTGAACCTGCTTCACTTATCACTGGATTTCTCATCACATTATCACCGACCATCCCTCCACCCTTCTCTCTCTCCTTTTCTCTCTCTTCTTCGCCTTCTCTCTCCCTTTCCTTCCCATTTCTTCTCTCTCTCTCTCTCCTCTCTCTCTCTCTCCCATTGTTCTTCTCTCTCACTTCCTCTCTTTTCTCTCTCCTTTTCTCTCTCTCTTCTTTTCTCTCCTATCTCTCTTTCCCTTTCCTTTTCTCTCTCCTTCGCCTTCTCTCTCTCTTTCCTTCCCATTCCTTCTCTCTCTCTCTCTCTCCCATTGTTCTTCTCTCTCACTCCCTCTCTTTCCCTCACCCTATATCTCTCTCTTTTTCACTTTCCTTTTCCCTCTCACCCTCGCCCCTTTCCTTCCCCATTCCTTCTCTCGCTCTCCCATTGGCCTCTCTCTCACTCCCACTCTCCATCTTTTTCTCCATCTCTTCTTCTCTCTCCCGTTCCTTTTCTGTCTCTCTCCCTGTCCTTTTCTCTCTCTCCTTCACTCTCCCTCTATCTCTCTCTTTTCTCTCTCTCTCCCATTGTCCTTCTCTCTCTCTCTGCTTTTCTCTCTCTCCTTCACCTTCTCTCTCCCATTGTCCTCTCTCACTACCTCTCTCTCTTTCTTTCTCCCTATCTCTCTCTCTCTCTTCACCTTCTCTCTTCCTATCCTTCCCATTCCTTCTCTATCCCTCTCCTTTTCTTTCTCTCTCTTCTCTTTCTTTCCCTTTCTCTCTCTCCTTCCCTTCCCATTCCTTCTCTCTCTCATCCCCCTCTTTCTCGCTCTGCCTCTCCCTATATCTCTCTCTCTTTCCATTCTATTTCTCTCTCACTCCCTCTCTCTTCTTCTCTCTCCCTCTCTTCTTTGCCTTCTCTCTTCCTTTCCTTCCCACTCTCCTCCCTCTCCATCCTCCTCCTCTTCTTCTGTTTATCCAACGCTCTCTCCTCAGATTTATTAGCTTCTTATCTTTGGGAGGACTGGGTTTTCTCAGCCTATCACAGTGAAATCTCTCCAGAGTCACTCCTCTCTCTCTCTCTGGCGTCGGTGTGGGAGCCATGACGTGTTTGGACGCAGTTCCGATGGCTGTTTTGGGTTTTTTGATACTTTAAACTAACCTTGACAAACTCCCACTCGAATATCCTGCAGCGATTCTTTGTTTGTGAAGCCTGAATATGTATTAAAGGAGACTTATGGTGCTTTAGTTGTTATGTAGTTAGAACATAAACCATAAACAAACTATTTTATTTTACAGCAGTCACATTGCTGCCAAACAAGTGTAAAGCCTAAATATCTTTTGCCAGAGGTGGCAAAAGTACTTACTGTAAGTTCACTACTCAGTAAAGTACAGTTACTTGTCTGCGTATTTAAAGGTGCACTGCTCAACTTTTTGGCCAAAAAGAAAATTTAATAAATGCCCATTTTTGTTGTTTAGACGCCTTTGTTATACTAAATAATTAATAAAATCAGTGTTTTTACTTTGAGCGGGCTTGCTTGGCCACAAAATAGTCTATTATTGGCCTGGAGGAGCCTGAACACGTCTGTTTCCGCAGAAGAGATGTTTTTCATATTATGGAATAAATTATTCATCTCCAGTCAGAAAGACCCAAAGTATAGTTTTAACTTTTGTAAAAGTATAAGTTAAAAAAAAGTAAAAGTAGAATCGCACTTCCAAAAGTTAATCTTTACTCTTGGTTAAAACTATAACTTTGGCAGCTTATTTATGAGATTTGAGCTTGAATCAAATTTGCCACTGAGGGAAGTAAAAATATAAGCAAATAATGTTGCTTGAAATAAGAACAAATTATTGAAACAAGACAGAAAACACATCGAAACAAGACATTTTTTCTGGTGTATCAAGTAAAACCATCTTAACCAGAAAAAATAAAAAAAAAATAAATTCAAATCCAGATTTTAAGCCATTTAACCAGTCTAGAAATGCATTTTCTTGCAGTGCTCAAAGTGGTTTGTGTTGAAGCATGAGTTGGCTTTACAGTGAATTATTTATAATTATTGTGACTTTATTATGTGATAATTATGTCATTGTTAGAATTTTTTATATTTTTGGCAGTTTTCACACAGAGCTCTGATACATGACAGCACAGCAGCTTTGTAGTGTTTTAAAAGAAAAAAAATGTTTATGAGCTTCTAAAGTAACTCGCCTGATTATAAAATGTAGGAGTAGAAAGTACAGATACTTCTTGAAAAATGTAAGAAGTAAATAGTCTCCAGACTTTATAATACTCAAGTAAAGTACAGATACTCAAGAAAAGTATTGACCATTTGCACGTGTCGTCACACTCCTCGAAGGAATGCCACTTCTCCATGCTGGATGGCAAAAGCGCTGTCTGTGCGCATTACAGCAATGGAAACTTTGCCGAAAACTTGCTCGTTTCTTAGTAATTTTAATTGATTTCAATTGTAAAATGGCTGTATCTGGAATATGCTGCACTAGCAGGCAAGATCGAGGTTTTAAGCCTAAACCTGTAGCTTTTTCGTTTACATTTTGATGAAGATAGAAGACGCTAGTGGATGGCAGCAATAAATCAAAGAACTGGAATCCCTCTACATCGCTACAGATTTGCAGTGAACACTTTAAACAAGGTAAGTCAATGCTAAAGAGAAAAAAAAGACCTTTGACAAAAAAATAAATGCAATGAATATCTGAAACAGCCTGCATTATGCGTGGCTAACACTAGCCTCACATGATATACAGCTAAGTTACTGAAAACCAACCTCTTGTAGCTTTTAAATCTGCTCCAGTGTGAGACTAAACCCTGTTTACCACATAATGGTGCAAATCATGAGGAGTAAAGTCAGGCAAACTTGAAGATTTTATTTATTCGGCAAACATAGCAGGAGGAAGAGGTCATAAATCAGCTAGCATTCATTAGCTTTTCCAAATACCTTGCTTTGTGCGTGTCTAAAAGTTGTCCTACTTCCACAGACAAATGTACTGAACATGCGCTAGAAGCATCCACTGCATTGTTTATGGAAAAATAAGAAAATATGTGAGAATTTGTCAGTTTTGCGCTCCCTGTAATGCTGCGTACACGCACTTCTGCCATCCAGCATGGCGCAGCCACGTGATCAAGTGACGTAGGTGCAAATGGTCAATAGTACTTGAGTAAAATAACTAAAATAAAAAATAAAAATACTTAAGTTACTTGTCAGCTCCGTCTTTTGAGAGCCGTGAGGGACTAGGAATGTCACGATGCTAAATTTAAGCGTTACGATTATTGCAAGACAAAGTATTCAGCGAATGTTCACGATTACTGTTGTGATGCTCAAACAACAGTGAACATTCTGAACACTGATAGCAAAGTGACTCATGTTGGCCTCTAAAGTTTGGAAAAGCTTCTTCAAGGTCTAAACTAAGAATAATGTCAGAGCTTAAAACCATAACATACATTTATTTTCTGCCTATAATCCAGGGGTACTTGAAATTCTTTAGGACACCCAGTTTGTATGTTCACAAAAAGAAAAGAGTGAGTTGTGAGTGTGACGGCAGACGTACTTTCTGAGCTCGGTGCACTCGTCCTGAGAGACTCTGTGAGCGTGACAGGCACATTCTGGAGCTTGGCATATCTGAAAAACAAACACACCAGTTATGAGTCTGCATCGTAATGATTTCAGATTATTTAACATTCAAACAAATACATACAGTATATGGCCTAAAGTGACACAACAGTACCAGAGAGTTTACTCCGCCCATAACTGCACTCCAATCAGGCTCACAAAAGTGCCCGGAGGCTTTTTCGATTTTGACCCCGTTCACACAGTTTGACAGTGAAAAAAAGTTGATTCTGCGTTTAGTTTCACTTAATATTGTTTGAATATCTTTATTGAGATTTGCCAAAAAGTATCCAGATTATCATATTTCAATATCGCCCATCCTAACCCAAAGTGACTTTACTTATTTAAAAGGGATTATCGGCTAATATCGCCTGCAGAAAGATACGCTGTCCATCTAGTTGGCTGGGGAAACAACAAAACGGGTGGAGAGCAGCTGTTTTGGATCAGATCTGAACCGGTACAATGGACGTCTGTCTCCTGAAGCTTGAGACTATGTTCTTCTCTACTTTTTTACTCACCTGAATGTAACAGGCATGGATCATATTGTTGAATTTCATTCACACATGTTAAATTTTCTGCCTTCCAGTTGCGCGCAGTTGCGCGCATCTCTCGTCTTGATAAACAAAGAATCCCTCTATAGCAGACCTGGGCAAACTACAGCTGGGGGGCCAAATGTGGCCCGTGAGCTGTTTCAATCAGGCCCCTGGCATGTTTTTGAGAAATGAATAATTTTTATTTATACAGCAAATGTACACAGGAAAGAGCGCAGAGGAAAGTGCAAAGTGCAAGCGGATTGCAGCGATGGTGACTCAAAACATCACGCACGGTCACGCATGTCACTCAAGCACCACGTACAGAAGGAAAGAAAAGGCAGAAGGCGCTTGTCCTTGTCTGGCGCTGAGATGTGCGCAGCTGCGCAGAAGGAGCGAATCAAATTAATCGATGCGTCAATTTATTTTGACGTGATTAAAAGAAAAAATTATCGCATTGTGTTAACGCGGTAATTTTCCCAGCCCTAGAAAAAAATCCATTGTGTTTTTACTTGACTCATTAAGTAAGTTGTTTGATAATATTATAGTTTTGGTTATTTTTTCTCAAAAAATTACAATGAATAAATTGAAGCTATAAAAGAAGCCATTTTATAGATTACTAGTTTCGATTTTACATTTTGTTGAACTATTTATTATTTTTATTGAAGAAATGTGTTTATCCAATAATGAGAATTTGCTATACCATGTTGGCAGTCTGGCCCTCCTCCTTTATTCTGGGTTTGAATATGGCCTAAGTAAAATCCTGCTCTATAGGGCTGGTTAATACAAGATAGTCTTCTACCCACTCCTTTTCGAGTGTCGTGCTATTCGTACAAACAAATATGTAAACAATGTGAAACTTCTTTGGCTTGTGTGTGTTGTACCTGTTGAGCAGCAGATCCAGCACTTGTCTGGTGGTGGCGAAGGATCGGTACGTGCAGAGGAAAATGGTGACGTAGGTGGAGTCTCGGTCCTTAAACGCCGTCACCATGTACTCCACCAGCCTCTCCAGCGTCCCCGCTTTGATGGTCCTCACTTTACACGTCTCGTACAGGCTCAGCGCCGCCTCAGAGTCCACGCCCAACCACCGCTGACCCTTACTGGCCGAGTGGTGTAACTGCACCTTCCGCAGCGTGATGGTGAAGACCGCATCCTCCTCGGACTCTTCCCCGATCTCCTGAGTGGAGCTCTGTCAACAAGAGAGAAGGATTTACTTTTTATTTTCGATCGCACAAAGCAGTTTTCAAAAGGTACACTGCAAAATTTAGATTCATAAATCATCCAGACTCCAGAATTTCTGCATCATAGAAGATCATTTCTAGCTCCAATCTATTTCTAAAGCAGGGATAATTTCTGATTAACATTGAATGCGGCCTGCATGTAACAATTTGAACTACACGTCCCATAATGCACTGCAGCTTAGCGAAGCCACAGGTCCTCCCCCGCTGCTCCGTGTGGCAGCAACACGGCAGAAAGATGAAGGAGAACTCATAAAGTGACTTTTCAACTTTCCACAACTACGAAATGGACAGGGAAGAGGTTAGGGTTTCAGACACAAGAGGAAAAACTGTCACAGCGTTAACAAGCTGCTTTTTTACAACAGAAATCCACAGATGTTGATTCATCTTTCCATAGAGTCAAGTGAGATTCACTGAACGCGTTCACTTTCATAATGAAGTGCTTCATGTGTCAGGCTCCAACCACTTTTTATTTGAAGAAAACTGATCTAATATCTGCGGCGAAAGTGCAAAATTCCTCTTCATTTAATACACCACACATACGCAGCTCCATCAGTATCTAATCGTCATCAATATAACCGTGCGTTGAGACGTCCTGACAAAGGCTCACTTCTGTAGTGTTTTTGAAACAGACTGAAAGTCTGTGTGAAGAGCACAAGACACAGACCAGAAAGGAAAATAAAACTATGGAAATATAAAGGTTTACATTTCTGAGATTGATTATCAAACCTCTAAAATGCGGGGCTTATCATGATAAAGAGGGGCTCATCACTATAAGATGTGGGGCTTATCGCTATAAAGGCCCTGTTCAATATCCACCCTTCCACTCTTGCAGCCCTCAAATGCACGTTCCCGCTGTGAGGTGGTAGTGCATAGGGTGTCCCAAGTGTCACAAACGGCCTTTAGACCCGCCCTCTTCACGCCCTCTATCCGGTGAAGCCCGCATGGAAGCGGACTTTGCTGAAGTGTATTACCCAGAGTTCTTTGCTGCGTGTACAAAAATGACAATGTCGGTTTGTTTGACCACCAGAGCGCAAGCTCTCTGTCTCTCTTAAAGTGACAGTAACGTAAAAATATAAGAAACATTAAAAAATATCCAGAACTGAAAATAAATACAATCAAATGAATTTTGCGTTTTAATAAGAGCTCAAAATATGTCTGTATGAATGTAATATATGTAAAACACAAAATATAATATGAACAAAATAATACTTTTAATACAAACATCTACACTGCTCTTATTTGTTTTAGGCAAAATCAGCAAATGATCCAAACTAAAGTGAGCAGTGGCTTTGACTTTAGCAGCAGTTTAATAACACAGCTGTTTGACTTGATCACGTTCAAGTGAAGTGTGGACTGTCCCATTTCTTACATTTACCTGTCCTGCACACTTGTGGGTGCACACTTGGCGCACGTTCAGAAAATACACACTTCAGTGTAGTGTGTAGTTTGAATATTGGGACAGGGCCAAAGAGGGGAGGCTTTATCAGATCTGCAGTTCTGAACAAAAAGTCAATAAAGATATTAATATTTCTAATCCACATTAGACCAACTTTGTGTTTTACATGAACAAAATGTAAACGACAGATCCATCCACACATGTCATAGTTTATTCTAAATCCATTAAAAAGCCCATCCTGGTCTGTGATCCTGGTTACGGCCTAAGTCCTTCTCTCTCTTTATATTTGTGTATCTGCGGCTCCTTCTGTCTACTCAGCGCCTGCTCCATCTCTGCCGTTGCCATGGAAACGCTCTCTGTGTAATGCGCCGCAGACTGTGGGAAAAAAGACAAAACCCGCTGTTACAGGACGATCTGTTACTGTAGCGAGGAAATAAGACAAATAGAAATGATCCGTACAGTCCAGGGTTTGGGTTTATGTTTGGAGAACTGCGGTTTATCAAAGGATTAGTTTGGGGTTTAATCTGGATCGTGTCAAGATGATCGGAAATGAGTCGTTTTTCAGTGTATTATTGAACGACACACAGCATATTTTCTGCACTGCAATCACTTTGGCTGGTCACATGATCAACTTTCACTAGTCTCCAGCGACTGGTGAAGGAAAAAATATATCTCTGATTTAAAGAGAATCTAAACTCAGAATCCACATTTATTCACTGTCAGACTGTGTATATGGGGTCAAAATTGAATTATCTGGGGACTGGTTTATGAGTTTATTGACTCGGACCCATAAACGAATGGCTGGAGGTCCAGTTGGATTAATTTGAACCTCTTGATATTTCGGCTCAATGCCCAGCCTTGATACATGTGAATAAATGTATGTTTAAGTGAATGTATATGTTTATGTAGATGCAAAGTCATATATTTTGTCATCACAATTACATTTTCTTTGTGAGGATGTAAGCGGATGGTAAAAATACTGACATGCTTTATTTGCAGAGAGGCCTAATGTTAAAGTTTGTTTTGTATGTTTGTCTGAAAGATGTACATTGAAATGTGCATTTTAATAAAATATGTTTAAAAAAATAATCTAATTATCTACTGTTTCCAGGCCTTTTTTGGAAATTTTTGTGCAACTTACTTCTTTTGGAGTTATGTGTGGAAAAACCGCGGGTGTACTGCCACGATGGACAAACGTGTCAGTGCATTTTCAGTTCACGCCGACGTCACAGTGAATTGACACGACAGACGAGCTGCCGAGGTGGATAATAAACTTCTCTGACACCGACTGTGGAGAGTTTGAAAGCGATCATCCGCTGTGTAGTGATATCAGTAATCATTTGGCTCAGCTTGATCAGCGAGTGGTGCAATATGTAACCACTTATACATCGATGCGCAGGTTCGAAACTTGTGTCAGTGGAGTGTCCTCAGCTGCAAACCTCAGGACCAGGACCCGGACTGGCCCCGACACAAAACTCACATCATTCACCAACCTCGCTGTTCATATTTGGTGCTGTCAATCACTGTCTGTTCAAACCCACCTGGTCTTAAAAGGAGTCCGGGCATCTCCCACTTTTGCGAGTCTGTTTGAGGAGCAGTTGAGGGCGGAGTCTCTAAACGCGTGTGTAGCCTCACTTTAACATTTTGGGGGCTGAGTGACGTCATCGGCCGAAAATAAAATTGCTGTTTTAGTGCTTTTTTAAGCTTCATGAGGAGCTGGGTGACCCTAATTTGACCTATAAAAAATCGTTAATATCTCAAAAACGAAAGCAGCACAAACAAAACCTTTTGCATTACAAAAAATAGTTTAATGTTTTCTTGTGTCTGGTCTTATAGGGTTAAACATACCTGTGTTTTAGTAAAATGACTCGTCCAATTTGTCTCCAGCTCCTTATTAATCTCATTAGTCCAGTTACAGTCCTGATCTAATCCTTAAATATGTGACAAAGTGTAAACAGGACACGAGCTGGAGTGATCTCAGCGGAGAAAAGGGAAAGCCCTGGACAGCTGCTCTCGTGCACGCTCCTGGCTCTCGTGCACGCCCCTCCGCTCTCGTGCACGCCCCCTGGTTCTCTGGGAAAATCGATGCAGCTGGACAAACGGCTCATTCAGATCCTGTTGTCTCTGCTTTTAAACATTAACGAGAGCTCAAGGAGAAAGTGGCCGCTGCTGTTCTCTGATTCAAAACACAAGTGAAGGGATGTTCAGGGTTAATGTCACCGCGGCTGTTATCAACTGGAAAACACTGGCAAAAACTCTCAAACTTAAAAAAAGGGCCTTCACCGCAAAAATAAGTATTTCTTAATTACTTAACGTCGTTCAAGCATTTCAAGTTAAGACAATTATCAATTAATTAAAATAATGTGTGTCTCTGCAAAACAAGTCTCTAACAATGTCTAACATTAATCACTACTTTTAAGCATCAAAATCTGCTAAAAATCTATGTTTCAATCATGAATAGATATATTTTCAGAAATCAAACCTGAAAATTTGCTAAAATTCACATTTTTTCTGACTTGAAAGTGCAGCCCAAAAAACATAACTTTCAAAATTCATAAGAGGTTTAAAATAGAGATAGACCAATATATCGGCCGGACGATATTTGGATTTGGTTTGCATATTGGCTTCATTTTGGCCGATATTTGATGAGGCAGTTGTTTAAACAGTTGTCTGCACGAAATTATATGGTTTGTTTTATATATCAAATTTTGCTGTGTTTAGAAAAGGAGAACTGAATTACTCTTTAAAATGTTCTGTAATGTGCATAAACGTGTTTTAGTCAATAAACAATGAGACAAAATAATAGTTTAGATTGAACTGTTTCTCTTTTGGATAGACTATCTGTCTAAAATTGGCCTCAGAAATTGGCTTTGAAAATTGGCAATTGATATCGGCTCAAGAAAAACCCATATTGGTCGAACTCTCGTTTAAAAGAAGTCGCTATAAGGAAACAGACTTTTTCCCTTTTCTTTCCCCTTGCTGCATCTGTCTGTTCAAATCCATAGACTATTTTTTCCAACTTATTACTTTTAATCTGAGAGTTTCCAAATCCAACTCTCTTTTGGAATTAATTTGATCAGTTTTCCAGGTTTGATTTATGAAATGTATCCGATTATATGACTGAAACATGGATTTTTAGCATGTTTTCATGTCTAAAAGTCTCTATTAATGTAAGAAAGGCAGACAATATGGCAAAATCCTTAACACTTATTTTGCAGCAACACACAATGTTCTAATTAATCAATTCTTGTATTAACTTTTTATTGAAGGGCTGAGGTTGCTTGTTTCTCTCTGAAAATCTGGCAACACTGGTCAGATTCTGACAGCTGGATTTAGCTGTTGATAGTGAATTGTGTTTACCTCAAAGACTAAAGGAAAATTAACGATCTACAAGAATTGTGATCAAATCAAATATGTGATCTGGCTCCAAGAAAATCGTGATATACATTTTTTACCATATCGCCCAATATTACCAACGAAATGTAGTGACACATGAACGCAACATATTCTGTGGAATATAAATATCCCCACCAAAGGTTTCTCATGGCATTAAAAAGCAAAAACATAATTCCTAATACACATTCCTAGAAAACATCCCCATGACAGAGTTCTTTGTGACTAAAATCCTCTTGTGTGTAACTGTAAACTGTGACTAAACTACAGTCGGTGTCATGTTCCAGAGGAAAAGTGAACTCAAGTAACATCACAGCACCACATTTACTGAAGCCTCGTCACTGCTATTTCTATTCAAACATGTCAAACACCAGCGTGAGATTCAAGTCAAGATACAATAGGATCAAGTCAGGAGCAAATCAAAAGAAGTCCCATGTTGCAGATTATTACATTTTTCTCGTTTTTACTTTGTGCGATAGTCCTGTAGTAAATATCACACTTTTAATGAAGAAACTAACAAAGAAAGCTGAAATTTGAGTTGTAAAACAGAAAAAGTGGTTTAAAATGTGCTTTACCACCAGGGTAAGTGAAAATGACCTATCTGAGCCTGCGATAAACCACCATAACTTATTTAACCTTAGCACATTATTACTGTCCTGTTACTGTCCCGTTGTCCTCTGCCATGGCCTAAATCTAAATATAGACTATTGGGGAAACTCCCAGTGAAACCCAGGGCAGAAGCTTCAATAGACAGATCAGATTTACAGCTCCTGACACAAAGAGGTCGACACTGCGCTGACCGACATTACAACAGTGGTGACATCAAAAGGTGCAATGATCAGGTTTGTTCTAAAGCTGCTAATAAACTAAACAAAGTCACTTTTCCATCTTTAAAGACACTGGGTGCAGTTTGATTTTTTTTTTTGTCTTGACAAAGCAACCAAGGACTAAAGTGTTTATAGGGATTTTTTGTTGATCAACACGGGCGATGTGCGCGCACCCTGACACCACTCATAGACACAAACAATGGAAACAAGTCAAAAAAGCTCTGTTGTCATTAACTACAAGAGTTTATCACTGTGTGAAAACAAAAGTTATGCTGCTAAATCAACATTTTGATGAAATTCGACCCTACGACTCTTAAAGTTACATTCAGGTAAAAACGCGATAAAAACTGTGTCAAATCAACGACTGTCAGACGCAGACCTATCTAGCGTCTCGTCGTGAATTCAGAGTTACCAGATGAAGACCTTCTGCATACGAAAAATTCTATAGGAGTATTCATTCATCCTGTCTCACAGTGTCACTGAGGATAGCGAGTTTCTCTGCGTGTTATTGTATGTTGTTGCCCGCTCAGAGACGCATGATTTTCCTCCGGCAGAGCGAAAGAAAGAGCGACTCCTCCGATGAACAAAAACTACTTCAGTTATGTTTTTAATGAAGTTGCTGTATTCCACGTGTGACAAAACAAGTGTAATAGAAATGTTCACTGTGTGTCACATGGTGATCACGTGACACGTTGGTTGGCAGAAGTAGTTAAAATGTATTAGCGGAAAGCTGAACAAACACGAAAAAAGACAATGTTTGTTTCTTGCTGAGTAACTCGGTGTGCACAGGTTTGATAAGAGCAATCCATAGAGCTCCTACCGTGTTCAGAAAAAAAATACACCAAAATGAAAGCTTTTAATTTTGGCAATTAGATCCCACTGGGAAAAACAATGAGAGCTAGACCGGAACTAGCTGGTTCTGCCAAACATTTTGACGTCACGTGTCGCTCGGCGAACATCCCCATACAACACACAAGCTTATTCCTAGTTTACTGACACTGTAGCACCGAGCAAACTGCACAGATGCCGGGCAGTTCAACATTAAAGGGAAGTTTTTTTGCTGTGGCAGCCAGAATTGGCGTGGCACTGCTCCACGCACCTATGAATGCAGCGAAAACACTGGACAGGTAGTTGTCCATCTTCTGTCCTGTCTGTGGAGCGAGGGATGAGAGTAAGTGAGTGGTAGAGGAGGAGAGGAGAGGCAGAGGCGTGTCGTTAAAGGTGAACTCAGTTTCTGTCTGTGAACACCTTTTTTACACCGAAGTAAATGAATGAAATAGCAGAAGATCAGAATGTTGTTTATAAAATGCACCAAGGATATAGTTTCGTACAGACCACCTTCTCAATAAAGTCATTTACTTAATTATGTTCTTGCCTAGCCCTTCTGTGCACAACTATCTAAACAAATTATATAACATCATAAAGTAAAGGTATCCACGATGAACGCAAATGTCTTCTGTCCAATCGTAGCGTGTCATCCACTTATTCTCGCTATAGGTCAATAAACGCACTGAGAACACACACGTCTGTATTGCACAAACAAAAACATTCTGTAAAGTAATGAATGAAGTAATTATTGGTCTTTGAATGTTTAACGCACTTTTAATCGCTCAGTTACGGCACAGTTCTCTGATAATGTGGGAAAGTCCTGGGTTTTCCTGAAGATAGAGGACAGTGAACGCATCGCGAGGGTCCGGTTACACAAGAAAAGTGTCTCTTACTCAATCCAGTAATTCAAATGAGACACAAGTTAGACTATAGGATTTTAATAAAGTGAAAAGATGGAGGCTTTAGCTAAGGGCTGTTGTTTTATTTACTGTCAGTAGTATCTTTGTGATTTAGGATTTGTTTCGATTTTGTTAGTTCATCTATAATGACTTTTTTTTTTTTACATAAAACACTAAATAAACCATAATACATACATGACATTTAAAAAAAAGTCACTGCTGTTAGAGCTTAGAACTATATATATATAATTTTTTTATCAACATTCAAACCGTAAACAGTCATATTTAGTGTCTATATTTAGAGGTCAGTTCACACATCAGTTGTTATTACCTGATATCGACTGATACAAGTGAAAGGACTGAAATTGCTTCTTTTTCTCATAAAAAACATAATACATTTAGTGTTATTGTGTTATGTATTACAAGTCACAGCTTAACAACATAATGTGAATAAAATGCCCAATATTATAAGACGTTCTGGATCAACATAAGCCTGTAAAAATAGTCTCATTATGTCCAATTAAAGGCACAATCATGATATTGACTGAACCGATATCACGAAACCGATACTCGATCCAGCTAAATTTCCTGGATCGGCACCAATATCCGATCCCAGTATCGGATCAGTGCAATCCTAACATATTGTTATCAAAGAGGGTGGAGCAATCAAAGTCATTGTTCTCAGTAAGGTTACTTCAAAAGACTATTACTGAAAGACTATTATTTTCACAATTATCCTGGACAGAATCATGTTTTAAAAGCACAGCAAAATAGATATTTTTCCAAAATCGTGCAGCTCTAATTGTGACGAATCATAACTGTGGAAACTTTGGGAGAATACAAGACGTACAATATTCAAATGCTTACAAAAATCTACTATATCTTCAAACGTTCACAAATGAGTCGATAATTCAATTTATTAATCCTGCAGAAGTATAGTTTAGTATAAATAGGTAAAGTGCTTTCTCAAACTAAACAAAAACTATGATTTTTTTAGCCACAACATCGTTAAAATCCCCATGTATCCTTGCATCTGAAATAGCTTTAGAGCTGCATCGAATTCCAAGGAGGAAACAAGCTTTTAATACCAGGTTAACAGCTGGTCCCAATATCAATACCATTAATAATTCATGAGCTTTGCGTAGCTGCAGCTGAAAAGGCACACGAGGACTCTATGTACCCTGGGTTTGTACAGAAATAAAACAAAAAGAGAGAAAAAAGGCGAGTCATGGTTGTAACAGTATCTTTGAGCGGAGCCTGTCTGTCTAATACGCCGCTGCTGTATCCAGAGCTCAGCGTTTTTCACCACATAAGCCGTTTAAATGACATCGACGTGGTTTTAATACGAGACCAGAGGATTTACTACAAGAGAACGTGTCCTAGTTTTGATTTTCAAGGTTCGCTCTAGAGATATGAATGTGTTTTGTTCGATTCCGTTTTGTGTTTTGTCTTGGTTTGGCACAGTTATCACAGTTTTGTCTTCATTTTAGCCACAACCGTAAGACCTTGAAGATAGACTGGTTTGTTTTGGGTCATTTAGCTCTGAGCAGATTATCAAATTTTGGATGTAACCTTGAAAGTGCAACAATATAGAAAAATGTCAATGGCCAAATCCAGCTGTCAAAGGCTGACCAGTGTTGCCAGATTTTCAGAGAAACAAGCGACAAAGCTTTAAAAAAAAACAGACACGTGACCTCAGCTCTTCAATAAAAAGTTAAGTAAATTATTGATTAATAATACATTGTGTGTCTCCGCAAAACAAGTGTTAATGATTTTGACCCAGACCTAATGCAGTGTTTCTCAAAGGTTGGTACTTGAAGACATAGTATACTTGTTTAACTTAATTTGTCCTTTTTGGGCTAAGAAACCATAAGAACTGCCATAAGAACTGCCTGTTTATGAAAGTAAGAACTAAGTTACCACGTTCCTTTAGTCCCGGTTTAGTCAGAGGAACTACCCAGTCAACATGTTTGCGTTCACACATAGAAAGTGGGGCCAGAAAGCTTTAACATTAGCATCTGTTAAGTTGGAATATTTAAATGCGTCATTTGTTGGAGTTAGGGGGAAAAAGGTGTTTCTTTTCCCTTCTACATAAAATGATGATGTACCAAAACTAAAATAATGACTGAAATCAACAATAAAACACAATTGTTCATTGTTATTTCTAAAAATAGTTACAATTTACAAATTTAAACATTTATTTTGGGAGCTTCTGCATTTAATGCTTTTTGTTTCTATAATGAAGTTGTCAAAATATCAGAAAATAAAGAACAAGTTTTCAAACAAAGCTAATGTTGTAAATGTGATTGTGTCACCAAAACGTTCCTTCTCTGACAGAGAGTACCTGCCCCAGTGCAGGAGCTAAAAAAGACACTAAAGTATAGCCCCGGCGATAGTTTTATTTTATTTTTATTTATTTTATGGAATGCCCTTAGGGATGTGCCATCTCGATTTCAATGGGTCCTGCTCTGTGTGAACACAGTACTAGGAAAAAGTTATTACAGTGGGAAAAGGCTTACAGTTTTAGACCCGAATTAGTCTCATTTTAAACTAATTTGAGCTTGAAATTAGGCTTGACGTACTGCTTTGATCTGGTGTTACTTGGAGAGAAAAAAATATATATTAGATATATATATTATAAACTTCCAAATAAGATTGCAACAATAAACTGAATGACTGTGACTAGTTGGCTGTGAAAGAAAATAATTTAAAAAAAGTTTTCTCAAAAATACATGTAAAAACACCTTATTATAGCAAAGACTACATTATAAATGTTTATGAATCAATCAAAATACGAGTTTAAGTAAAGTAGCCTATGTAGCCTTGTAAAAAGACGTCGTGTCACCAAAACACGCAGCATGTGTCGTCTCGGGAAAAGCATTTTATCCACTTTAAAACGAGACCTCTTTCTCTCTGAACCGCTATTTCTGACCAGCGCTCCTCCCCGGCTTCCCTCGCTCCGCTTTGCGCAGAGGTGCTCCCCGGCCTGACTCCTCCGCTGCCCCCGCTGATGAACACTCTACCCCCGTCCCGGTTCTCTCACCTCCAGCAGCGGCAGATCCGGGTCCAGATGCGTGAAACTGTGCAGAACCACGGGGCTGGGGTCCTCGGCCACCTCCAGCCTCACGCCATCCCAAATGCTCCGGACCTTCCACGAAGAGTCGAACATGTCCGCGCGACCATCCCCGGGGCATAGCCAGGCGGTCACGGCCCCGAGGAGCGAGGCGAGGTGTCGGTGCGGGTGTCCAGGGTTTGTCCGGTGTTTACGCGGTGTTTGGATAAAGGCTTTAGCGCCGGAGATGGGTCATTGCTGCCGCTGCTGCTGCGCTGCTGCTGCGGGGGAATCATGACTCAGGATCGGGAGGGATTCTCGTTAAACTCCGCCCACGCGAGACAGAGCTGTTCACGGCCCACGGAAACTACCATCACAACACCGTTACAAAATAAAGTGTTACTGTAGGGCATTAAAGGATAGGCAAAACAAAAAGGCACTAAACGCCCTAACTATATACAACGATTATAAATTATATGAAGTTTGATTGATTAGTGCCTGTTAATGTGTATGGTTTTGAAAATCTAGAATGTTTAAAGTGCAGTGACAGGTTGGACCAAATTTAAGACACTGTGAATGTGATTATATTTATGATTTACAAAACAATTTGCTTTTTTTCCACTATAGAATCAGCAGTTTTATGAGGTTTGTAGTTGTATTTTGTCCAGCAAATATAACAGGTGGGGGCTGTTGCCTGGCAACCATATTGTAAATTTGGGTCAAAGCCCTGATAAATGACACAGATGTTATGATTTGACAAATGATAATATTTTGTAAAACTTATGCTGCTGTTCCCGGCAACTGGGAACTGGGAGATTTCTCAAAAGGCTCTGTGCACAGAACTTCAGTTGGCTTGTGTACAATTAAAATAGCTGACTTCTGTACATAAGACCATTTCCTGTTAGCGTTAGCATTTAGACGCAATCATGTCTCTTTTGTCCTCTGGTGAAATATTCCTCTAATATGTAAAGTCTTTAAAGTGTTTTCTGTAACATTCACTACAACTGTCTGATCTGAAGAATATTTATTAGTTTTAAACTGATGTTTGTGCAAACCTCACAGAAATGAATTGAACAGGAACTGATTGTATGTACAGGATGTACTATTTTGAAGGAAAACAAGTCAACTGCACAGAGCCTATTGAAAAATACCAGTCCCCAGTTCAAAGCGTTCCAACTGAATAAACTCGTATTCAAACATTATTGCTAATGCTAACCTTTAGGCTAAACAAAAGTAACGCTAAATAACCTGTAATCAATGTTTAGGCCTACATTGTTTTTGTGGCAGTTAATACCTCAGATTCATATATTGTGGTGATTATTTATCTTGTATGAGAAGTGGGACTTCCTCGACCAGGTCCCAGTTCACAAGTGGTTTACCAATTCGAGTGGCGTTCCAGCGCAATTGTACAAGTGTGAAGTGGGAAATATCCCAGTTCCCAGTTGCCTGGAACGCACCATTAAGAGGTAGAAAATGATTATCTGGCTGTAACTTGTTGTCTGCTTTGTGTCAATTATGTCTGGGCATCTCCTGAATCTCCTTTGGAACGACTGGAACAAGAAAGGACTATCTGTTGGTAATTTTAGGCCGGAACTAGCCTAGCCACAGCCTGCAAAAGACCTATTAGGAAAAATTAGATCTTAACCACCATCTGACCTTATGGTATGATTATTGTCAGTCTGAAGCTCTTTCTCCTCACAAGCAAGTGTAGAGTAGAGTCACACGCCCACTAACTTACACACACACACACCAGGTGACATATACGTAAAAGATTGCTGCACAATTTGACCGAAACAAAGCTGAAAATAACTCAGAGTTGCAAAACTACAAAGAAAATTGTGGTTGTACAAAATTGGGCACAATTTCCAGGTCATGATTGTTCAATTGGCTCTGTGTACAAAAGTCAGTCGGCTATTTATTTTCAAAAATTCTAACTTTTGTCGGCATGTTTGTTTCCTGTTTAGTTCATTTCTTTTAGGTTCCACTACCTCAACCTCAAATGAAAAAATACCTTAAGATCAGGCAGTAAACCGACTTTCTTTTAAAACATATTAAATACTTTCCAAATTAAGAGAATATTTCACCAAAGGACCAAAGTGTGTATATAAAAAGATGTGTTTATCTATCAATGCTAACGCTAAAGTCTGATCATTTGAAAATAAAAAACGTCCATGCATGATAAACCAGATTTTTTTCAGCTCATCACACGTTTTGGAAACTTTGGCACTCACTTAACGATTTCCTAAAAGAGTTAATTTCTTTCAGTAATTGAGCAGTCAAAATACAGGAACTATACACATATTTTTGCAATGAAATAACTTAAATTCAATTTCCCCATATCTTGTTAATGTATGTATTCAGGTGAAATTAGTCCGTCTACATCAAATAAGGTCCAGTTTATTCATTCAACGTCGTCGTCATCGTCAACGTCAAGCTTAAACACATCTTGATGAACAATTCAGAAAAGCAAAAATCAGGTGTAGGACCTTTAATTGGTTGCATTCCCTTGAGGCGACTTGATGCTTTTCCTCAAAAATATATTGTTTAGCTTAACTCAAACACTTTTATGTTAATTGCATTTTGAATAAGTTTATAAAAACCTATGAAATCACAAAAATACAAGCTGTGTTTGGTTATTTGTATACCATAATGACTAGACTTGACTAGGCTTGACTTGGACTTGGACTTGACTTACAAAACTTGACTGCAAAACAATTACTTGGGGCTTTCCATTTACTAACTATTTACTTCTTTAAAATCCTCCCTGCACACCGAGGTTTGCGTGGCGACTGTCTTGAGATGTAAAAAAAACAGCTGGTGAGTGTTTCCTCTTCCGAGAACAAAGCGTCCGTCAGTGTCCTTCAGTCTCAATGAAATCGCTTTATCTCGGCGACAGAACAATCTCAATCTGAACAATGGGAAGCTTTTGGTGTTTGTAAACAACATGGCTTCCTCTCAAAAGTGGTGCTATTAAAACGTTTTCAACAGAAGACAAAAATCACTCGAAACTTGATGACAATGATGTGTCTACAAGCTAACAGGTCATAAACAAGAATAATCCAAGCAGGGAGAAATATACAGTATAGACATCTTGTTTTTGGTGACAAATATAATCAAACAAAAACATAACAAACATAGGTATGTCAAGATTATTAGGTTAATCGATAACTCCAAACACAACATAATCATAAGAACAAAAGACAATAATCGTGACCATTTTAGAAACACAATTATTCGTTTTAGGTAACTCTTCTGAAATTATAGTGATGGATAAAATGTTGAACTTAGAGAAAAAGATGATATAATAATGATGCAGATGTGTTTTATCTCGCTATAGTAGATACATTTATGATTTTGTGAGCCTTAGGGGTGTGAAATTAGTGCATTAATTGAGATTAATTAATTACAGACATATTTAGAGCTGTGCAATATATCGAATTTAGATAATATCGTGAATGTTGCTTTTAAGATATCAAAAAATTCAATATCGAGTATATCGCGGACAGAAAACCGCTACCCAAAAAAAAGCCAAGTAAAAATACAATTTGAAAAAGTGATGCTGTAAAGTAATCTTTAAACTAAGGGCACAAAGTCATATTTTGCAGTTTTGTTATTGATTTCACATTTGTATTGCAAAAGGTTGTGGTCATATGAAAACACATTATAAACTGTGGGCCAGGGGTGTCCACATTTTTTTTTTCCCACTGGGCCGAATTTGGAAACTTGAGAGCCGTATAAACACGACTCTGAAGTGAATCATTCAAAATTTTGCGTTTGATCTAAATTTAATGCACCAACACATTTTAATAAGGCATTACACAATCATTTTAAGTTTGTATAACATCAAAATGTTTGTTATTTTTTCCATTATAGAAGAGTTGCTCTAATTTGACATTTAATGCTGTACTTTTTGTAATTTGGGTTGATCTAGCGGGAAGTCAGAAGGCCAATAAAATGTAAGAAAGGGGCCACAGCTTGGACAGGCTGTAGGCCAATAATATTTAATAGAAATTAGGATCAAGTAGCTAAAATTAGGTGTAATACAAAAAGTGAATGAGTTATCAAATTCTACAAAGTAAACGCAGCCAATTTACATCAACTAAAAGCTTTGAGTAAACGTTTTAACACATTTCTGTTGGACTGAGGAAATATCGTCAAAATATCGCCATCGAGAAATGCCCTAAAAAATATCCAGATATTTATTTTTGTCAATATCGCACAGCCCTAGACATATTAATCAAGTTAATTTTCTTAATCGCATTAATCTATTTTGAAATCTTTAACTTCATTGTTTCCCAAAGTGGACACAAGGGTTGTTCGGCTTGACAACTTAGCAACAAAAGACTTTTTAAAATCTTCATTTTTGCAATATAGTAATATTTCTCATCTGCAACAATAATGTAAATTATTAAATTGGATGAAAACAAAACAAAAACACTTAAGTGTCCATGACAGGTTGAACTACTCATTCACAAAGACGTAGTTAAGATCAATATATTTAAGGTTTAACTCAACATTTTTCAAATTTCATACCAGTTTGGCCATTTTTTAGCTTAACTTCATTACAATATGCCAGCCGTTCCAAACTTTTCGGTGCTGCGGCCCCCCTATTGGCCTGTAGATTGCCCGAGGCCCCCAGTAATATTTCACACTCCATTCAAATTAAGTAGAATATATATGTTACAGGCAAAGTTGATAATCCAGGCATTCTATAGAATGCCTGGTGTTTTCAGGCAAAGTAGGAAATAGATGTGTTATTATCTACTTTGCCTAGGCATTGTATAGAATGCCTGACAACTTTTAGGCAAAGTAGATAATCTCTGACAAAGCATCATTTACTGGAATACAAAACAAAAACACATACAATTTTAATTAAATACAATCCAAACTAGGGCCCAAGGGCCAAACTTGGCCCTCCAGTGGCATGCTGATGTTAGAGTATTATTTTAATACATTTTACAATTTGGTTTATTTTTCAAATATCAAGTCTATTTCTACAAAACCCCATTAAAATATTATTTTATTATAAATCTAGTGTAATAATGTATTATTTAGGTAAAAAAAAAAAATAACAAAAAAAAGTAATCCGCCCTTACATTTACTATGTCTGAGGAAATGTTTTGGAAAGTCTTGATTGTTGTGGTTCATTGGTTGGTTTCAAAGAAAAATGCGTACGATTTTGCTATGTTTAAAAAAGTTATAAATTTCTAGAAAATTTGTTAAGACACCAATCAAGTGAGTGCAAAAATAAATGGATGAACAATGTCCCTTTCTAATAGCGTGAAATTTTTTTTTTTTTTTTTTTCATTTGTAATTTTATCAAAAATTTTCAAAGCGTTTTTACTATGTATAACTCCATATCCGTTTTTGCATATCTCCAAACAACAGTGATAATATTACTAGCCTCTATTGCGGGAGTGGTTGTGATTGATGTAGTTAGTGTAGTGTTTTCTGTGAGTATTTGGGAAGAGTTGTTGGGGATGGGACGATTGTAGGTTGGTTGGTAGTTGTGTGGTTGTGGTAGCTATGTCCATAATTCAATTGTTTTCTATACAGATTAAAAAATAAAATAGTGTAACGTAGAGCACTTTGGTATAAATGTAATGGTCTTGTTTAAAGACTTTTCTACTTAACAGGCACTCAAAGTGCTTTACAATGAGATACATTCCCAAGTGTAACCACACTGAGGCAATGTGAGTTAATGTCTTGCAAGGACACAAGACAATCATTCCTGTCAGTCTCTCTGTGCATTGTGTTCCAGCAGTCTCCTGATGGGAGCTGGAACACCAATTGAATAGGGCCTGTTAGTACTTAATAAAGGTTGCCATTAGCCTTTTAAAGAAATGAGAGAAAAAATCAAAAAGGAACCAAAAACCATGTCTACACTGACCATAAAACAAAACACCACACAGCAACAAAAAGGTTATGCAGAGGTGTCAACCTTTGATGAAAACTTTTATATAACAAAGAAAACTGATTTTTTGGCTCAACTAAAACAAATTCATAATAAATGATCTTTTATTAGTCTTTTAGGAAACTAGACTTTATATGGCTTCTTTGTAAGAAACATGTGTAACAAATAGATATCACACCCAGCACTCTCATTGAAGGCAAAATTGTCCTACTGGAGGCCAGTTTGGCCTTGAGCCCTAGTCTTGGATAGTATTTAATTAAAATTGTATGTGTTTTTGTTTTGTTTCCAATAAATTTGCTTGTCAGAGATTATCTACTTTGCCTAAAAGTTGTCAGGCATTCTATAGAATCCTAGGACATTTGATATGAATGCCTAGCAAAGTAGATAATAACACTCTATTTCCTACTGTTGCCTGAAATATACAGGCAATTCTATAGAATGCCTGGTTACAAACTTGCCTGTAACATATATACTCTCATATTAAGATGCCAAATCAGCAAAATAATAATGTCTGTGGATTTAAAAGAGTAAATTAATCAAATTAAAAACATTAAAGTTAGTTTCAAACCCAGTTTTCTGTCATGCTTGTTGGGTGGACAACCTTTGGAGGTCCCCTTGCAGAGATCCTGAGTTTGAAATTATCTTTTAGTTATTTCATAATAAAGTACAGTGTTATTATCATAAATTGTGTTCATCCTAGATTTATAACATTATTGCTTTCTACAACTTGAATGCAGCCTATTGACGTAATAATCATCTGAATATCTTTATCAAGATATGCCCAAAAAATATCGAGATATTCATTTTTGTCAATATCGCCCAGCCCTAGTACTGTACCATTTGTACAAGTTTGCTTGTTGTAAGCCTGTTTACGTGGTTCACATTTAAAAGTTGTGCTTGAAACACAAAATTCTGAGACTCAGAATGCTTCAGGCAAAGGAATAAAACAAATAGACACTTCAGAAGTGTCAGTGATCATGGAGCAATAGTTCCATATTAAAGCTGTTCATTCTCACATAAACTCAAACACTCACACTGGTATTAAACCGTGACATTAATGACCCGGCCTGTATCTGTGGCTGAAAACCTCTGTGTAACATTAGCCTGTAATGTTTCGTCACACAGTGCTTCCAGTCTGAGTCATGTAAGCCAAGAGTGCCATTAATAACTGCAGCTGTGTTGGGCCAGTCCCTGAAGGCAGCGCGAGGAGGAGGTCCCTGAACGCACCACAGTGTTACGTCATGTTCCTGTCTCTCTCACTATGGCAGCAGCCGCACTGATGAGACGCTAAAGGACAAACAACCGCAAAGGACAGTTTCACTTGTAATGCTAAAGCTAAACTAAACGAGGAACTTAAAGTGATTTTACAGGTTGAATACTTATTTCGCTAAAACAGTTCAGATCTATTCTAGATATTATATGGGTGATGATGGTTTTTTATTTATATAGCACATTTACACAGACAGATATCTTCCAAAGTCCTTCACACATACCGAAAATAGCCACATTGGGTGAAAAATATTTAACCTCTTATAAGTTCCTAGTTTTAGCTAGTTTATAATGACTAAAGTTTCACATCCTGATTATAAATGATGACATCACACTACAATACCTAGCAACCATGTACACTGGGCCATCTGATTGATAAAAAATAATAATAATAATAAAAGTATACAACAACATACCTACTGTTTCATTTATGTTCACAGCCTAAAACAACAATTGTTCTCGTAAAATATTCAGTGGACTTATCAATGTACGCATTCATCAGTGCTGCTTGAATGAAAATTAATTTTTGTAAAAGAATACTGGATCAAGTCCGTCTGACGCACATATTTATGGACTACTATCATAACACAAGTTTGGTTAACTTGGATCTAGGGATTCACAATATGAAATTTTATTGCTTGGATTTTGATGGACAAAATACGCGATTTAGCGATTAATCACGATTATGACAAAATTTCATATTCATTGTCACTTTTCTTCAAATTTGGGACCCATTTATGAAATAAAATTTTCCTAATGAAAATAAAAAGTTAATGTAACAAAAACTTTAGTTTTAATTTAGAATAAATAAAAAAATAATAATAATATATTGCATCTAAAATGTTTAAATGTGTATGGATTGAAAGATTTAAGACAATAAGCTACTATTTATTTTGTTTTATAAATTTTTTTGGTAAAATTATATTTGACCTTCTGCTGTTTGTCGATACCAGTATTTGACTTTTTAAATCACAAATTAATTTTTCAGTATATATTTGGGACATAACATAAGAACATAAGTGCATATGTGCCAAATGATGATATTTATTCAATGAATTTAGCTGTATCTGATATTTGTTCATCCCTAGCTTCTATAGAGTGAACTGTAAAAATGTAATTTTACTTCTAAAATTGCCACGATTAAAATTTTGTGTTTGATTCTATTGTGACTGAATAATCACGATTATCGATTAACCTAATAATCTTGACATCCGATCTACTTGAATCCCACGTTAAACATCAAACAGACTGTATAATTAAACTTTGACAGCCCAAACTAAAGTAAGCAGCTCACATTAGCATCTTTATGGATAGTTTTGTTTATTCTCACGGCTCAACAGTGAGCTTAATTGGCTCTTTTATAATCTGCTCTATTTAACGATTCTCGCAATGAATTGTTCTATAGTGACCATTCTTGTTGTGGAAAAATTTAAGTCACTACTTTTTGAAAAAATACATTTGTAATACATTTTTTTCTTGCATTTATGTGAGGAAATGTCACAGCTTTCTTGCAGAGTCTTTCCTCAGCGTATTCTTCCCAACTCTGACTATAACAAACAAACTAACCTGACAGACACAACAGTCCAACTGCAATGTGCCTCTTTGAGTTCAGTTCATTTATCTGATGCTGCCGCCTGCTGGACCAACACGGGAACACACCAGCGTGACTTCAGGGAGAAAGTGAAGGACACAGCTGATTAAAACTGTCACTACAACACAACGGGAAAGACAAAAGACGACGAGATGAAAACTCCTAAGTTGATTTAAACACACAAATGCAAAAAAGGTTATCAAAACACAACTAAAACAGGAAAAACTGCTACAAACTGATAATAAACATGAATAACCCCAACTACTGCTGAATATTGAGTTTGTATGTGACATGTAAGAAGAAAAATCAGGTAAACAGTAGCAGAAAAGCAGAAAAAACTACAGCAGCACTTTTGTTTTCGTCACATTTCTCACAGACAGACACGTGCAACAGTAAAAATGTCCTAAATCTTTAAATTCCGACTAGCAAACCCAGCTAGCTGAAGTCTGCACTGTTACCCATGACAACAGAAAAACTACTTCTGCCAAGAAAAAATGCTAAACAGGTACCAACAAATACAACAAAATCATCGGACAATATTGAAAACTGAATTGAGTCAGTGAATCGTCCCATCCCTAATAAATATGTAATTATGTTAATCTATGAATTCTGTGACCTTGTTTTGACACTTTTTCCTGATTTTTCTGCCTCTCCCCTCATAAGATGCCCACTCTCTGGTCATTATAAGAACTCAACGCTTGTACAACAGTCAGAATGTTGTCTGTGTTACGTCATTTGTTGTAAAGTCAGTTGGTGTTGTGTTTTCCACCAGTGTTTAGCAGCTGTGTGGAGTGAATGTTGTTGTCGGTCAGTGAGGTCAGATATTTTGGATAAGCTGCTGCGGACATTGACTTCATTCTGATTATGGATGGAGATTTACAGAATCATGTAGAAGTGCAGAAAACAAACAGGTGTGAAGCACATCTGGAGAAGCTGCTGAACCATTTAAGTGGCAAAGAAGCTATTCTGCACCGAACCGATTCAACCTCTGTATTTAGACTTCAAATTCTGTTTTGGATACGTTTGAAAAGCTTGAAAAATGCTTAGTGCGACTCTGTACCAGGTAGTTTTATAAATGAAAGCTGGCCACACACTACACGACTTTCCAGTTGTGACTAATTAGAATGCGAGTCTTGCCCACACACTACACAACTGGACTGAGAGTGATTCTAGAATGATTGAGACCACACACTACACGACTGAGACCACACACTACACGACTGAGACCACACACTACACGACTGACACCACACACTACACGACTGAGACCACACACTACACAACTGAGACCACACACTACACAACTGAGACCACACACTACACAACTGAGACCACACACTACACAACTGAGACCACACACTACACAACTGAGACCACACACTACACGACTGGACCACACACTACACGACTGAGACCACACACTACACAACTGAGACCACACACTACACAACTGAGACCACACACTACACAACTGAAACCACACACTACACGACTGTGACCACACACTACACACTGAGACCACACACTACACGACTGACACCACACACTACACAACTGGCCACAGACTACACGACTGAGACCACACTACACGACTGAGATACACGACTGAGACCACACACTACACGACTGAGATACACGACTGAGACCACACATTACACAACTGAGACCACACACTACACGACTGATCACACACTACACAACTGGACTGAGAGTGATTCTAGAATGACTGAGACCACACACTACACGACTGAGACCACACACTACACAACTGAGACCACACACTACACAACTGAGACCACACACTACACAACTGAGACCACACACTACACGACTGGAACCACACACTACACGACTGAGACCACACACTACACGACTGAGACCACAAACTACACGACTGACACCACACACTACACGACTGAGACCACATACACTACACAACTGAACTGAGAGTAATTCTAGAATGACTAAGACCACACACTACACGACTGAGACCACACACTACACG
Source organism: Mugilogobius chulae (assembly GCA_038363315.1). NCBI lineage: Eukaryota > Metazoa > Chordata > Actinopteri > Gobiiformes > Gobiidae > Mugilogobius > Mugilogobius chulae. The sequence continues at coordinate 25,175,364 of CM076397.1, forward strand.
ACTGAGACCACACACTACACGACTAAGCCCACACACTACACGACTTAGACCACACACTACACGACTGAGACTACACAACTGAGACCACACACTACACAACTGAGACCACACACTACACAACTGAGACCACACACTACACGACTGAGATCACACACTACACGACTGTGATCACACACTACACAACTGAGACCACATACTACACGACTGAGACCACACACTACATAACTGAGACCACACACTACACAACAGTGAAAACTGTGAAATTAATAATGTACAAAACAACAATGCAACACAGTTTATAATAGAGTACAATTAGTTCTTATTTTTATTTTTTATTTGATTTGATTTTTATATACTTTTTTAGTTATAATTATCTGTTGGTCTATGATTAATAATTTGGCCAGCTTAATACAGAAAAATTATAGTTTTGTGAGGTAAAAGTTTTCAGAATATATTTCCAAAAATGTATTTCAACTGAAAAACTCCAGCGCCTAAAGGGTTAATATATGCTAAAATGCATGTTTCAGTCAAATTTTTGTAAATCAAACCTGAAAAAACCCAACCTGCGACTTTCAAAAAGAAGCCCAAAGTCACTATAAAGAAGTGGACTTGGCAACTCTGAGGCTGAAAGAAGTAGGTTGGAAACGTTTTAGCAGATAGAGAAGTGGTAAATCACGATATGACGATTTTATCACAAAAAAAAAACAGTTCAATTTTTATCCTGATATTGTTGTCCAGTCCTAGCACCTCTTTAAGAAAACGCAACATAATATAAACCACTTAATAATATAGTCATGCACAATTGACCACAACATCAGAAAATTTATAACAAAAATCTGGAGATATTTCAACTATTCTTCAAAATATAAACAATCTGAAACATTGCCAACCTGTCTGACATTCCTCCTCCTTCTTCTTCTTCCTCTGTAAAAATCTACTTGGACTCCGTTGAGAATCCAGCGGATCCACCACATAATTCATTACAAATATCCTCCGTTCACATGTAAGAACAGTGAGTGACCCCGAGTTGGATCCTCTGAGCTAAAAACACTTCTAGTCTCTGATTGGTCAAAACACGATCAATGTGTTTGCTTTGTCGATAAGTCTGTAAAAATTAACCAAGACTGGAAGAAATAGTCTGACTGTGGGGAAATAACAACTGGGCATGCGCAGTTATGACAAATCCAAAAATAAGTCGTTGTAAATGAGATTAAAGAGGAGATATAAGACTTAGGAAGCGACAACGGTTACCATGGAAACAATATCAAATCCGCCATGTTTCTTAAAAAGAATTAGCCAAAACGAGATAAAAAAAAGGGGAACAAAACAACTGAAAGCAATTTACAATTTCTATGGTTTAACATCACTGATTAGTGATGGCACAAAATTTGAGCCTAATAATGCAAAATTCACTTGGTACATTTCTAACATGAGAACAGTGTTTCCTGATTATGTTACTCAAAGTTTCATTTGGATTGATTGCTGTAAATCTTGTTTTGTCCCAGAAATGAGGCTGGAGTGCTTTAGCCCAGCCCACATTTGATTACTTTTATAATTTACACTAAGTACATACATTTTTCTCGTTTTTTGTGGCTGTTTTTACTTTAAACAATATACTCGATATTTAATTTTTAATTATCTTGAAGACAGCATTAACGATAGGTCTGGGCATTATGGCAAAAAAGTATCACGATTTTCCTGGAGACAGATCATGATTTCAATTTGATAACAATTCTTTTGCCTTTGAGGTAAATACAATCATCTTCTTTTTCTAAAAGTTCCTACTTTGCTGTGATTGGTTAAATCCAGCTGTCACTCACTCAGAGCAGAACAAAGATTGACCAGTGTGGACAGAAAAACGTGACGAAGTCTTTGAAAAAAATCCAAAGACAAGTGACCTCAGCATAGTTATTTGAATAATCGATTAATTAGAACATTGTGTGATAATACAGTTTTGGCATTTCTAACACTAATAACAGCTTTTGAAAATATGATAAAATACATGTTTCATTCATAATCAGATATATTTTGTAAATCAAACCTGAAAAGTTGCTCAAATTCACCTGGAACTTGACTTGAAGCTGCAGCACAAAAGACCTCAACACACGACCTTCAAAACTCATAAAACTATTAAAAACAGACGCCCAGATTTGTTTTAAAGAAACCAACTTGGCAACTCTGAGACTAGAAGAGAAGTAGGTTAGAAATAATTGTCTGTATTTTAACAAACAGATGCATTAAACAGTGAGCTCACGATTCGATTTTTATCACGATATTGCCCAGACCCAATTAACGATATTATCTAAAATTCGATATATTGCACAGCTCTAGATACAAACCTATTATTCTCTTATTATGAACAGTTTTGAGTCACTGATGATTATTGTTTATTGTGTGCAGTGTTTTGAGTGACAGAAAACCACTATCTTGTTAGCACACACACTTCCTGTCACAAAAAAACAACAACAACAACCATTTTTCTACACGGTCTTCAATTATTATAGCCTTTGTTTTGCTGACTCATTAAAATAAATTGAGAAGAACATTTCTATCAGTATTAAGAAATTATATTATAAAGTGTGACTGTTGTACTTGAAGTCTTTTTACTCGAGGAAATAACAGCGCAGTGACTTTGTGGTGTATTTATGACCCAAGTTCAAGTCCCCAAAAAATCTGGGTCAAACTAGAAACGCGATCCGAGAAGCAAACCACAACCTACCGCAGACGCTTTTTCTGTGTCATGTCTACAACGTGTTCAGGACAAAATATGAACTAATATTTTGTACTGCACACGTACTAATGAGGCCCCAAGAAAGACAACCTTCAATGTTCATAAGAAAACAAGTCTCTTTTGTCCTTATGTAATTCTAAAGACGTGTGAATGTGTTTGTCTGTGTTTTCAATCTGTGAACGGTTTATAAATGAATTAATAAAGACTCTGCGGCTTATTTTACCTTCAGAAATTATTGTTTATTCTATGATTAAAAGGCTAAAAATTAGTCAAACTACGATTAAAAGTCTGTGAACCGGACAACAGTACAACAACCTCTTTGTCGTAGCAACAAAAGGTCAAGGAGATGGATGTTTGTGGAAATGTTCAGACATAACGGGACAGAACGCTGCAAAAGTTTGGATGTTTGGATTTTATCACCGTAAATGGATTAAAAGAAAGAGTCTTCGGCTGTTTCATAAGAAATCTGATGTTGTGGATGTGATTTTGATAAACGGACACAACAACATGACGACGAGCGATATTTACGCTGCTACAGCTCAGGTAAACTAAGCTGATTCACGTTAAAACAATGCACCGATCCAGCTCTTTCAGTTCCGATACCGATTCCAATACTTTGTCTTTAATTATCTATCGATACCCGATATCAACCGATACTATTGTAAGGACTGAAATTGCTTTTCTTTCTTATCAAAACATAAGACATTTTGTCATATAGTGTAATGTAATTGTTATTTCTAGTAAAGGCCAACAACTGAATCTGAATAAAATGTCCAATAATATGAGACATTCTAGATCAACACCAGCTACACAATAAGTCTTATTATGTCCAATTAAAAGCAAAACTATGATATCGGCTGAACAAATATCATGGAACGGATACCCAATCCCAATATCGGATCGGTGCATCCCTAGTTAAAACAAACCGAAAACACAAGAAACGATCATTTCATGAATGAAGTAAAAGGTCGTTGCCATAAACTGTCATCTGTCGCCATTTCTGAAAAGTTTGTAATAACAAGAAAAGTGCGAATGTCTGTAAAAAACTCACGTCGTGGGGTAATTTAAAGGTTGTATACGTCCCGAGGTAAATACAATGCCGTGTGAATAGTACTTAAGACGATTTTATCAAAAAAATCAACTGTCACAAGGATGAACTCAAAATTATATTGCCCAGCTCTATCTGCCAAGGTTAATAAATAACCAATGCAGAAAGTTAATGGGTCTAGTCCAGGGGTCTGCAACCTGCGGCCCGAGAGGCAGATGTGGCTCTTTAAAGACATCAGTGCGGCTCTTTGAGATTTGCTTGAGAATGAGGGACCATACTAAACTAGGAAAAAAGTTCAAGACAATTCTTTACTAGTCTATTTACAGAATATGTTTATTTTAAATGAGCAGTTGCTTAATGCCAAGGTTCCATACTTTTCAGAAAAAAATCTATGCAATAAACTTACAAAACACAAACACCAAAAGAAAAGGAACATAGGTAATAATTACAAGTTGGAAAATCATTAAATTTGGGTCAAAATGTATTAATTTGAGTAATTTTTTTTTGCTTTATGTGACCAAAATTCAGGCATGCTGCTTTCAGTCAAAAAACGGAATAAATACCAGGTCATACGTTGTGATCCAAGCACAAGTATTACCAATGAAAAAAAAAAAGATTAGTCTCGCTATAAAATACTTACAAAAGACATTTTTGATGTTTTGTTTTACAAAGCATTGTGAAAATACACTTAATAAATGTTCAATATTTTGTTTGGTTGTTTGTTTGTTTTTGTTTTTATTATTAAATGCAGTTGCGGCTCTTACTAACTTTAAGTTGGTTTGAAATGGGCAATTGTGGCTCTTTTGCTGTTCAAGGTTGCAGACCCCTGGTCTAGTCACTCCAGGGATCAGCACTTTTTAATTGTGTGAAATATTTCATTGCAAAGTACATTGGTATTAATAGAAAAAAAACTGCCTCTTGCCTCACATCTGGGCTATATTCTAAAAACCAACCCATTCTGATAAAAAATGAGAAGTAGATAAGTGTTTGGGCGTTTTCTTTGTTTGTCCGCATTAATAATGAGCAGCGGTTCTCCAGGGGTTTAAGACAAGACTGAGCGTGTTCACAGTCTGGAGAGAGAGCTACAACTCCACTGATAATTCAGCTTTACTAAGACACATGCATTTACAACTGCTGGAAAAATACATACACTATTTACACTTCCACAATTAACTGTACTGAACATGCAGTAGAAGTAGCCATTGCTTTCTTTACAAAAATCTGTGAGAATTTGTGAGTTTTCACCCTCTGTCATGGCGCACCCACGTGATCATGTGCTGTAGATGCAAATGGTCAAAAAATACTGTTACTACTCCTGACTACTGACAGATCTTCATTGGTCTTTGCTTTTAACATTTGTGCAGCCCAGAGACACAGAAAGCATTGGTAAGTGAGCAGAACCTGTGCTAAGATCAAGGTTGAATTAAGACCACACATTTGTCTGTACGAGCACAGTGAGGCAGAGACAGAGACAGTAAATCCCAGGATCTTTTCAGCAGCTCTAATTATAAACACGAGGTGAAGGTCCTGTCATTGTGGCAGACTTTAAATCAAACACGTGTCCTCAGAGAACATCAGTGAGGCAGCTGCTTACACCACAAAGACAATATATTTCTACCTGACACAAGATTAACCTGACCAGACACTTGTACTTTCTTATCTGAAGCAGTGTCTAAGTCTTTCGTTGAGTCAATATGACTTTCACGTGACTAAAACGTGTTGTAATAAAGTTTCCCGTCAAAGTTGTGCTGTAAGTTTGAGTAACTTGTGTCTTTCACTTTCAGTATCAGTATTTTAGCTCCTCCTGAACTGATCATTTTTGACAAAACAGAGCTGGAAGAAACTTAAATCTTTTTGTGTGTAAATAATATAACTTTTCCTTTCCACTAATTGTTAGGGCTGCTCGATTATGATGAAAATAATAATCACGATTATTTAAAACATAATTGAAATCACGATTATTCAAGCGATTATTTGCTTAGAGAGACAGCGTTAGTAAATTTATAGAGTGAAAAGATAAAATTAAATATGTGACGAGTCTCCCTGAAATAAACAGCTGAAATTGTACTGAACAATTGTTTCCAAATCAAGGAAATAAATAGGGCTGTGCGATATTGACAAAATAAATATCTCGATATTTTTAGGGCATTTCTCGATGACGATATTTGGACGATATTTCTCAGTCCAGTACACGTGTTAAAACGTGTACTCAAACCTTTTAGTTGATGTAAATTTGATAGCTCATTTACTTTTTGTATTACAACTAATTTTAGCTACTTGATTCTAATTTCTATTAAATATTATTGGCCTACAGCCTGTCCAAGCTGTGGCCCCTTTCACACATTTTTTTGGCCTTCGGACTTCCTGCTAGATTGACCCAAATTACAAAAAGTTCAGCATTTAATGTCAAATATGAGCAATTCATCTACAATGGTCAAAATAACAAACATTTTGACGTTATACAAACTTAAAGGGACTGTACTCGATTTTTTTGCAACAAGATAACTTAAAAGCAATTTCCCCCTAGCACTGATGCCTTGTTAATGTATCTATTCAGGTGGAAATTAGTCCCCAAAGTCCTGTCTATGTCTAATAAAATCCCGTTTGTGTGCAGCTTTTTCTGTTTTTGTTTTTAGCATTGTGGCTAACTGTTGTTAGCATAGTGACTCACCTCGCTGTTAAAAGCTGTGAAAAAACATTAAAACTCATCATGATGAACAATTCTGAAGCTCAGAATGCATTAGCTACGTGAGGAAATCATGTAGCCTGAAGGAAAAAGGTTAAAATTAATTATTTCTGTTTGTTTACATTTTTAGGATGCAAAAGTCAGTTACAGTCCCTTTAAAATGATTGTGTAATGCCTTATTAAAAATGTGTTGGTGCATTAAATTTAGATCAAAAATTTTGAATGATTCACTTCACAGACGTGTTTATACGGCCCTCAAGTTTCCAAATTCGGCCCACTGGTAAAAAAATTGGGACACAGTTTATAATGTGTTTTCATATGACCACAACCTTTTGCAATACAAATGTTAAATATGACATTTGTGCCCTTAGTTGAAAGTTTACAGCATCACTTTTTCAAATTTGTATTTTTACTTAGCTTTTTTGGTAGCGGTTTTCTATCCGCGATATACTCGATATTGAATTTTATGATATCTTGAAAGCAACATTCACAATATTATCTAAAATTCGATATATTGCACAGCTCTAGAAATAAATGAGCGCTAATGAACAGACTTATGGTCAATAATCACGATTCCCCGATTACAATTTTTTTTAACGATTACAGCAATAATCGTAATTTAAATTGAAATTCGATTAATTGCACAACCCTACCAATTGGTATATTGCAAAATTTGCACTTTATGACCAAATCACACTATTGTGTATATTGTCTAGAGCAGGCGTCAAGCGCCCTCTACCAGACAATCTTTGAGGCTAAATGAAGCATAGTGTCTTTTGTACAAATGCAGGGAATAATTCACTGTGAACTACACTATAACAGCGCAAGTCTTGTTTTATGACTTCAGCGGGACTGCATGGTTTGAGCTTGCTGTGCACTTTCCTCTGCTCAAAACAAGTCTGGCTCAACATGGAGGACCAACTTAAAAAAATTGTCCTGTTTTGTTATATTTATTCTAAGGATTGGCGAGATTGCTGTATTGGAATCTTATTGGACGATCTTTGTGATTTTATAGGTATTCTTATCATGATACATTTTATGTGAAAGCTCCTTTCAAGACACCCAAGAACAATATACAGTTAAAAACATCATTCTAACTGGCCAATAAAGAAACATATCCGGGCCAATATTTGTAGAGAAAGTTCTCTGAAACTATAGATGCATAATTACATCATATTACCACAGAATATTTAAGTAGGACTGGGTGATATGGCAAAAAAATTTAAATCACAATTTTTTTAGAGCCAGATTATGGTTTTGATTTTATCACAATTCTTAGACTATTTTCTGTTGCCTTTGAGGTAAATAAAATTATCTGTTTTGCAAAAAGTTTCTACTTCACTGTGACTGGCTTTAGCGGTCAGAAGGACAAAGGCTGACCAGTGTTGCCAGATTTTCAGAGAAACAAGCAACCAAGCTTTAAAAAAAAACTCAGCACTTCAATAACATTTTTTAACATTGTATGTCGCCTCTAACCAAGTGTTAATTAATATGCCATATTTTCATAGTTTTTCTAACATTTATAATTACTTTTAGACATGTTTCAGTCATAAATGTACGACACAAATTTCATAAGAGACTTTAAAAAAAGAAGCCGAAACTGTGAGGTTAAGAGAAGTAGGTTGCAAAAAATACGCTGCATTTGAACAGACAGGTAATAAACTAATATGACCATTTCATTAAAAAAAAGAGAATTTAACCCTATATTTTATAGAAAACTACATCATAACACTTTTTACGATGCGAAATAAAAAGTGTTAAAAGAGCCCAAATGTCTCAGGAGAGCTTGAGTCGGGTCAGGATTCTAAAGCTGCAAGTGCAGGTTTTCCACTGAGAGGCAGCAGAGAGTCAACATTAAACAGCTAAAAAACACCCACATTGACCCATTTCTCGTTTCTATATTCAGCTGTTCGATAAATTATATTGTTCTGAGGTGTGTTAGTTTTGCTCACCAGGTGGTCCAGGAGGGTCACGTGGAAATCAAACATACAGGTCTGAACGGGCTGGGCCAGAGCTCGGTGCAAACTGAACTTCACCTCCATCTTTCAACAAAAAAATAAAAACTCTTCAAACTGTCCACGGAATCACAATATCCCAAAAGTGAGATTACTCTGGGTCAAAGTGTCTTGGGTTGTGTTGTTGGTCTCTCCGAATCTCAATGGGACTTTCCTGGTTAAATAAATAAAAGATTTTGCAGAGACAGTTTCATGTACCAAATAGGTTACAAAAATATGAGAACATGACTCCGTATGTTAAAATATTGACAATCTGTCACTAAAATTACAATTTGAGGAAGTGTCATGAATACTAAATTAGGCTGGGCGATATATCTCGATACACGATATACTGTATATATCTCGATATTTTTGATTTGACATTTTTAAGTGAAATAATTTTTTCTAAGCCTATAATCTGCTGATTGGAAAGTAGAAATGTGAATTTACTTTGAATAAATTAATGTGGGTCATGCATTTTGCTGAGTCAAATTAAATAAAACTAAATTCTATGCACAAAACATAAAATTTGACTTTTACAACAAACAGGAAATTTTATTGATATTGTCATTCTCTTTGTCACTTTTCTTTGTAACTGTAAACTGCTTTCATCAATTTCATCAGGTCTTTTTACACAGAAAAAGAATATCATGATATTTACGATTCGGCCAAATTCATATATTGTCCAGTAGATATATCGATACACGATATATATCGATATATCGCCCAGCCGTAGTATGCAACTTACAATTATTTTGGTAATTGATTAGTTGGGCATTTATTCTTTTGATTACCGTAATTTCTGGATTATAAGCTGCTACTTTTTTCATGAGCTTTGAACTATGAGGCTTATAAGGCAATGCAGCAAAATTATAGATTCTCATAGACTTACTATTAACAAGTGTGGCCTATATATGTACTTTATCGTTTTTCTTACTTAAATCTAGTGGGTGTGGCTTATATTCAGGTGCGCTCTATAGGGCAGAAATTACAGTAATCACAAAAGTCACTTCAATACGATATTTTGGCTGAATTTGTGCTGACATTATAAGTCTGGAACAGTAATTCTAGCCTGAAGAATGACTCAAAATACAGCGTTTTGCCATAAATTTTGGTTTTGAAATTAGTATCAACATTAGGTTATATTCTAAGTCTAAACGAAATCGCGAAGGCTGCAGTTTTCAAACCACATTTTCCATCAAAAACAAGAAAATATATAAACATTCTGTAGCTTAGATCTGCGCAAACATGTTTTCAAATACGCTCACTCAAATCGAATCAGAAAAATATACAGAATTTGAGCCAGCGGTGGTTTGAAAGTTTGGAATATTCCGGTTGTTCTCCAGGTAAATCCAACTCCACACAAGTCAAGACAAAAAAAAGAAGTATTTAAGTATTTAATCCACGTTAGCGTCTCTTCTCTTGGTCGTTTTGGTGAAGAAGTGAAGGTAGAAGCAGCAGTTGCAGTTGTAGTAGTAATAGTAGAAGTAGTAGTAGAGTCTGTGTTGTTCTGTCAGTGTCTGAACTTCGTCTGAGGCGGCTCAAGCTTCCTCATTTCACAACCTGCTCAGCTGTTTCTCTCGCTCTCCCTCCCTCTCTCCCCTCTCTCTCTCTCTCTCTCTCTGTCCCTCGCTGTTCTTTTTTTCTTCCTTCTTTCTTTTTCTCCCTCCCTCCGTGTTTCTCTCTCTTAAACGATTGTATAAGTTTCTAACTTCTTTTTTTTTCTCGTCTCTCATTTTCAATCTCCTCCTCTCTCTGCCTGCCTTTCTTTCTCTCTCTCCTCTCCCTCTTTCATTCTCTCTCTCTCTTCTTTTCGGCTTCTCTCTCCCTTTCTCTCTTTTTCTTCTCTCTCTCTTCTATACTCCTCTTCCCCTTTTCTTCTCACTTTTTCTTCTCTCACTTCTTTCTCCCTCTCTCTTTCTCTCTCCCTTCTCTCTCTCTGCACCTCTCTCTTCCCTCTCTTTCTCTCTCTCTTCTCCCCCCTCTCTTCTCCTTCTCTTGCTATCTCTCCGTCCCTCCTTCTCTTTTTGCCCCCCACCTCTCTCTCTCGTTCTCTTCTCTCTCTCTGCACCTCTTTCTTCTTTCTATTCTCTCTCTTCTCTCGCCCCCTCTTTCTCTTCTCTTGCTTTTTCTCTCTCTTTCCTCTCTCTCTCTCTCTCTTCTTTCTCTTCTCCTGAATTGCTCTCTCTCCCTCCTTCCCTTTTTGCAAACCCTCCACCTTAAAATCTTCAATCTTTTTCTTCCTCTCCTGCCCTCTCTCTCTCCCTCCCTACCCGCCTCTCTCGGTCTCCCTCTTTTCTCTCTCTCCCTCTTTCTCTACTCCTCCCCTCTCTCTCTCTGTCTCTCTCTTTCTTTTTCTCTCTCTCTTCCCTCTCTCTCTTTCTCCTCTCTCTTTCTCTTCTCTCTCCCTCTTCTACCTCCTCTTTCACCCCTCTTTCTCTCTCCCTCTCCCTCTCTCTTCCCTCTCTCTCTTTCTCTTCTCTCTCCCTCTTCAACCTCCTCTTTCTCTCTCTCTCCATCTCTCTCTTCTTTCTCTTCTCCCTCTATTGCTCTCTCTCTCTCTCCCTCCTTCCCTTTTTGCATACCATCCACCTTACAATCTTTCTATTCTTTCTCTCTTCTCTCCCCCTTCTCTCTCTTTCTCTTCTTCCTTTCGTGCTCTCTCTCCTCTCTACTTCCCTTTTTGACCCCCCTCTCTCTCTCTCTCTCTCTCTCTCTCTCTCTCTCTCTCTCTCTCTGCTGTGATGCAACACAAGACCAGACATGAGCCAAGAAACCAACAAACTCACCAGATCCTGTTGTGTTGCTAAAGGGCAGCTGAAGTGTTATTACAGTGAAAACAGCTCCTACACTGACTTTATGATGTACAGTTACATAATGCCAAAACGCAAAGATGCTTGTACCAGATTATTGCGAGGTGTGTGTAATGTATCGAATATTTTTGTTAATTAATCTGTACTATGCCTTCATAATCGGCCAATATGTTGTTGTGAGGAACTATTTTGTGGCGCAGTAATACGGTCATGTACTTAACTGTTACATTGGCTGTTTTGAGGCAAATCTGTACCAATTCTAACTAAACATAAAAGAGCTGCGACTCTCCTGTTGAGTCTTCTTACACTTTCCAACTTCAGGTAACACTCCACAACAGACACGTAAAATACTGTTACACAAACGTTCTTAACCTTTTTGACCTTGAGGCCCAAATATTCATGTGCAAAGTAACCTGGGGCCCATCTCATATTAAATGTATTGTATTTTACTGATTGTGAGGCCCACAAGGAGCTGCTCATAGCCAAACTTTGGGCCCCGACCCTATGGTTAAGGACGCACTCACACTGGCACAATCGAACCGTGCCCAGGCCCAGATGGCCTCTACAGCGCGGTTCTTTTGTGCAGTGTGAGTGCAAACGAACCGCGCTCAGACTCGGCACGGTTGTGTCTCTGGCACGGTTACTCAGGTACACGCACACGCACAACTTTAGCATACAAGCTCACTGTGACCTCTGATATTTGTCACAAGAAGAAAGAAACTCTGCACCAAACTCTGTGGAAATGCGCTTACCTTGAATTAGCATCATGAGACCCGGAGAGAAAAGTTGTGAAATCGATCGTCTACTGTTGCTTTTGCTGCTCCACGCGACTTTTAATCCAAAGCTTGGCGGAGGAGCGCGCATCATAGGTAAAACTAAAAGATATAACGACCCGTAGGACTTATTTTCGACACTACTGCATTAGCACCTCACTGCTTGATCCACTCTTCAATGCGACATGTAAACACTAGAGGATGACGTCACCGGCCTGTGGCTCGGATCATTTATGCAAGTGTGAGTGCGGCCGGCGCGGCCCAGAGAACTTTCTGCAATCTGGCTTGAGCGCGGCACGATTACAAAGCCCTAGTGTGAGTGCGCCCTAAGAATTACTGCGATGGTGAAATGCAGTTTTAAACGTATCTAATTATTATCTATTTAACAAATCTCAAAACGCTTCTAAACTTAAAAATGACTTTTAACGAGGCCCCTACTCTTCTAAATGTGATCGGTGGGTTTGTACCAGCTGACACTCTCTGAATTATTCTTAACTTTAATTTCTTTCGAGCTAATGCTAACGGCTGTGTAATAATAAACGAGATAGCTGCATGTAAAATACATGACTGCATTAACTTCCTGCCCCCAGTCAGTCTGTTTCCGTGACATTATCTGAAACTCAGCAAAACCATAGTTGGTTTAAACCTTAATTTAAGTGAAAACATAAACAATGTGTTTTTTTGTTTTGTTTTTTGGCTATAAAGAGGATCCTAAGAATGCCAGGAATGTCACACCATTCAACTTTTAAATCTAAAATCTAAAGTCTTTTTCTAAGTCTTGGAAAAAAAATGTTGTGATTTTAGTAACCAGAGCTGGGCACTGGTCCACACACAAATAAAAAGACTCAAGTTAACTATTTCCCAATGTAACCAAAACATCAAGCAAACCCAAGAATGTTGCTCTCTTTCACTTGCTAATGAAGCTGCTTAAAGTTTAAAAAATATATGACCCAAAGTGTGTGCGTGTGGCTAAATAAACAGCGCGCGGACACACAGAGGTCGGCAGGGAATCGCTGGGAAACGCTTTAAAATTCACAGACCGTCTCCGGACTGTGGAAGAGCCGTCGTCATGGAAACGTGGAGCCAAAGCCAAGACCGGAGCGACGCCGTGCACTGTCCTCCAGCCCCGCTCCCATTCGGCACAAGGGCAGTGACATACAGCTACAGTAAAAGTACGCCGCCATCTTAAAACTGCAAATAAACTCTAACGCCGATCGTAATCACAATCACAATGTCAGAAAAGTCACAGTTACGTAGTTTCAAGTTCAAGATTCAAGTTTATTACAAAATTAAAGAATACAATAAAAACACATATGGTCACATTCAAGCTTTGTAAAAGGGACACCCATTCAAAGCTTATAAATGGGGCCCTGAATCATTTCCGTAAAATTAATAATAAACCATTTTATGCAGTTCTAATGCTCTTCAACTGCTAAGTCTACCTTCGCTAACTATCTTTAACTCGTTATTTTGTCCCTAATTTGCATAAAACTATGTTAACGTCTTATTAAATGTGATTGTAGATCAAAATACACACATGGCTTATCGGACCTAATGAAAATCTAGATCAAACAAGTAGAGATAGACCAATATATCATCTGGCCGATATTTGGATTTTTTTTTTTTTTGCATATCGGCCATAGGCCTCATTTTGGCCGATATTCGATCAAACAGTTGTTTAAACAGTCGTCTCCACAGTAGAGCTGCACTCTCAGTGATCAGCAGAACTTCAAGTTAGTTTTGGAGAGAAATTATACAGTTTGTTTTATATTTTCCATCTTCCTGTGTTTTGAAAAGGAGCACTTTCTTGAATTGCTCTTTAAAATGTTCTGTAATGTGCATAAACATAATAGTTTTAGATTTTTTGGATATACTATCTTGTTTCAGCTATGTTTTTGAAAAACTAAATTAAGAAAATCGGCCATTGATATCGGCATCGCCTGACAACATTTATAAAAATCGGCATCGGTATCGAGAAAAAAAAAGAAAAGAAAGAAAACATATCGGTCGATCTTTACAAAGAAAAGTCGTCAGCCAAAGGGGATTTAATGTTCACTGTGTTTCCCCAACAAATAAGATTTGAGTTTTCTTTTAAAAATGAATAAAGATGGGAAAACCTGAATGTTTCTGTTTAGCTCATTCCAGACTTGAGCCTTTACTAGTAACAGTAAAACTAGTGCACTTCAGGTTCCTTTTCTTACAGTTCAACAGAGACTTTCCTCTCGTGTTCTGGTCACGTGAAGTTGTAGAAATAATGAGCTGACAGAGTCTGTCATTCAGTCTATAAACTACACTGTACATCACACAAGCATTGTGAAGTATATTGCACTCAGTTAGCTTCAAGAGCTTTCATTTATTTTAAAAAAGGGTCAGAAGGACTATTAAACTTGGCCCAAGATATTGCTTGGACAGCTTTCTTTTATAAACGTTGTAGTTTTCCAAGATAACTTGAGTAGGTGTTACGCCAAATAATGTTGACTCAAATAATGAACGCTACAAAATTAGAAGAGCTTGTAAGGGCTAATTTCAGTCAGGTTCAGAGAATTAAGGTTAATATTCGATAGTAAAAAAAAAAATGGAATATTGGGGCATCTATCCACCACACAATCTACTTCTATAAGAACCTTTAAAACCTAATAAACTATTCAAAAACTGAACCGTATTCTGTGATGGAAAAAACATTAGAGGCCATTTTGTTTGTGTTGTTTACAGTGGAACATAAACTGACCTGTTCTGTACCTGCTCCTCCTCGTCCTGTCTTTGTCACGAACAGGAAGTCCACACCAGCACTTCCTGTCAGCTCCAAAAGTGCGAACATAAAGCTTTGGAATGAATCGGGAATCCTGATTAGTCTAACAATAAAGACCTAGCAAGAACTAAAACTGGTGCAACATCACAAGGACAAAGTGTGTTACTTACACACACACACAGATCGAAATTAGGAACAGTTATGTAAAAGCTTGTAACAATTCATTTTCAGTGTTACAATTATTATATATTTTGCGGTTATTTACGATTAATAACAACAAACAAAAAATAGGAATGTAATGTTAATGACGATATCGTGATATCGCAATACCAAGATTGGCACGATACTGTGGGTTGTCAAAAAAGTTATATGTACCCCGATACTAATTAGGTTTGTAACGATGCATTGCATGCGTAAAAGTTACGATTCCGCATTGTAATCTCAATGCGGCTAAATGTGCTTTAATAATATTATTTAAACAACCCTGCAGATGCGTCCCATTGGTCTGTGCTACACATCGGTGCTAAATAGCCTACAAGAAACAAATGACTGTCCCTTCTCACAGATGCTCACGACCTGCTCAACACCGCTTTGATAGCACGAGCTGCGCAATGTCAAAAACTATTTCTCCGCTCATTAAACTTCCTTAGTTTGTGAGAGAGACGAGGTGTGAGCGTAGACTGGGAGCGAGGCGCAGCACACATCCGCATGCACGCGCACACAGGGGAAGAGAAAAGTGCGGCAGGACAGAGACGGTGGTCAACACTGTGTAAGTGTTTACAACATGTAAATGTGACAGAACAGATCGTTAGAAACTATGAAAACACAAAGACCCAAAACTCACATGTTTAATATGACAAAGCAGAAGATCTGTTCAGCTTTGTGTTGTGTGTTGTCTAAAATCTACTCACTGCAAGAGAGAGATAGATAGGTAGAGAAATAAAGAGATAGAGTAAAATAATTCAATAAATAAATAAAACAACTAATAAGACTATTTTGCAATTTACTTGTGCGTTAAAATAATAATAATTAAAAGGCAAAATTACTGTCAGATATTTAAAAACTTTTTTGTCTCAAATAGGATTAATGACATAAAATGTATTAATTATTATTTTTTAATTGTAAAAGAACCGTGATGAATCGAATCGTGAAATTCCTGAATCGTTACACCCCTAATACTAATCCATGCTCAAACTTGCATCCATGCTCGATACTTGTTTGAACAATTTGTAATTTGTTGTTGTTTTTTTAGCAGTCTTTTTGTTGCTTTTTTACTACAAACGATATACTCGATATTACGGTTTTTGCATTATTAATTTCGATATATTGCACAGAACTGCCCTCAAACTGAACTTTGTTGGTCCTCAGACATCTGAGGAATTGTCCAAAACAGCAATAAGCAATGCATTTTAAAGTGACATTTAAACATCTACCATTTTCTAAGACCAAAATCAAGCATTTCACTGCCTAATATTGGGATTTTAAACCTGAATAAATGTCATGGGGCTCAAATTTTCTGAACCCTGGATGTACTAGAATCTGACTTATTTAATTAATCACAAGTAAATACAGACGAGTGAGCGGGGATAGGTGGTAGGTAAAGACAGGACTTTTTTGGCCACTCAAGCATCATCTGCAGGACAATTAAAGATTACTCAAACATGCATGAATCATTAAAATACAGCACTGACTAAACTAATGTCGAGAGAACACATAAACTCAGATTTTACATAATAAGCAATACAAAAGTAACTGTTCCACCGCGTAACAAAGGATCTTTTCGACGGGTCTTGAGAAGTCGTCAGTTTGTGCAGCTGTGACTGAGGCTGATGTTATCTGTGTTTAAGCCACAGAGAAATGCCTTTGTCCCGCTGACTACAGAGCCGCAGCACAAAACAATACATTACTCACAACGCACACAGACGCACACACAGACGCACACACAAACGCACACACGGAGGAGACAAGAGCCAGGCTTAGGAAAACACAAGTGCTGCTGCAGAGTTCAAGGGTTCAGGAAGTGAGGAGCACAGAACTAAAGGTCGATAGAGCTGCACGATTAACCGCGAATCGAAATGGCAATATTAATGGATGCAATTAGCAAACTGCAAAGGCTGCAATTTATGAAAAACCTCAATTTTTATCTCAAGTAACAAATCTGCAGTTTTTATCTGAGCAAAATTATTTATTCTAAAAGATGGGGTCTGTAAACACATGGTTGAAAATAGGTCTGAGCTCGGGCTGTACTCCATGTAGTATCAGGAAATGTCGGGACAAACTCGTTGGCAATACGCGTATTGATGCAGGGAGTTGTATCGGGACACTTACACTCATAAGTTTTACACTTCTGAACCTGGACTGCTGCTTTAAAAGGAACCCCGAATATTTACATAAATAGATCGAAAATACTTCGCGTAGGTATACTTACTAAAAAGTAGAACTTAAAGTAAACAAATATTCGCCGTTTGACGTAAAATTGTCATGTTTACAACAACTTCCTGATATTACGGGCGCCACCATCTTGAGGTGATGACGCAGAATCGTGTGGCGCACTGGCGCAGTGAGCGTCAGTCGTGAGACGCACACAACAGCTGCAACAGTTGCCGTTGATCTGGTTAACAGGAGCGTCAGTAGTTTTTCGTCGACAACACATTGTAAAATGGTACATTGTGTGGCTTTGGGTTGTGATTTCGTCTCGGGAGGAAACAAGGAGAATGCGGTAAGCTTTCATAACTTTCCTCGTAGTTACACGATTCGACGTCATACTACCCATAATGCACTGTGTTGTAAACAATGATGGCGTCTTCCGTGAAAAATATATTTCTTAAAAGTTTAATAAAACGGTAGATTTTTCAGATTATTTTCGTGTGTATTTATATCTTTGATCATATAAGGAAAACTCGAAAACAAACATTAAAAAATTCTCGGGGTTCCTTTTAAGGCTGAAACTACTGAGCTGAAAATTTACTTATTCGTAGGACACTTGGGTGTAACATTAAGATCAGTGTGAAAATACAAGGCTTCTGCATTTTGTTATTCTACATGATCAAAGTTACATTCTTAACTCAACTTAGTCTGAATAAAATGAGACATTCTGCATCAACACCAGCCAATAAATTAGTCTCATTATGTCCAGATAAAGGCACTATGATATCGGCTGTACCGATATCATGGAGCCGATACCCGATCAAACAAAATTTCCTGGATCGGCACAGATATCCAATCCCAGTATCGGATCCGTGTATCCCATTTTTTTCTGCAAGAATAAAAAACCCATTTGGCAGATTTTTTAATAATATTTTCTGTAGTGTATTAAGGAAATTGTATCAGGATATGAATCAGGATACGTATTCTATTGGAAGGCTTTTACAATAGCCAGGCTAGTGATGCCGCTCCTACTTATCCCTCAGAAAACTATTTGCTCAATGAAGTCCCAGTAATCTAAAAATATATTTCACCTTTTTTGCAAGTTGTCAGAGTGCAGGATTCATTTTTATTTCATATTTGGACGAGCATTGTGCACACCATCTCCAACGCACCCACTCCGTTAAAATGAGCAAAGCATCTGCTTCACTATTAGATCATTTTAGTTAAAGGAGACCTATGTGTTTTTTTCATATATTTAGCAAGAAACTGTGGCATAAGTAGATCAATAATTCACATTTTGTTCATTGCCATACTTAAAAATTTGTTAAAACGGCTTAGAAATAGGAACAGGTCCATTCACTTCCTGTTCAAACATGCAGAACTGATAAGCCTTCATTATAATTTTTTACTTTAATAGGCCACAAATTTAATTTTTGAATAATTGCAAGTAAATGCAGACAAGTGGGTGGGGATAGGTGGTAGGTGAAGACAGGGATTTTCTGAGTACTGTAGCATCAGCTGCAGGACAATACAAGATTACTTAAACATGCATGAAGCAATCCAAATACAACTTTGGGTAAACTAATGATGAGAGACACTGTTGTAACATGGAGACTATTATGTAAAGATTTTACATAATAGGTCTCCTTTAAAATCTGCTAACTCAAGATCATTTGTCCTTATTTCATGAAATTTTAACTTTTTTGTATTTCCAATTACAGTACAATAAAAATACAAGTTCAAACTTAACTCAATAGTTTCTTCCTGCTCTGACAAACTGACTTAAACTCTTGTATGTGATGAATACAGTATAAATCCTGCTCAGACACATGTGAAAAGCAGCAGCAGCAGAGTGAGAGCGCAGCTGTAGACGGAGCCGCTGGTGCTCTTTGCGTCTCTGTTAAAACACTTTACATTTCCAAGGACAAGCCTCCAGCTCAGCTCTCAAACCAAAGAGCTGCAGAAAGAGTCGCCGGGAGCAGAGAGAGAGAGAGAGAGAGAGGAGTCTGATTTATGACATGTTCAGATGAGTTCAGTGAAAAGACGAGGGTTTAGTGAAGTCACAACAACACTGGCTTATCTCTCATCACAAAAACAGAGAGAGGCTGGAGGCAAAGACAAAGGGGGATTGTGTGTTGTGTAGGCGTCTACATCGGTCACTACACAGGCCTTGGCGAAATATACTGTATTTCTTTTTTTTTTTATCACAATTTCATTTGAGCCAGATCATGATTTAGATTTTATCAGAATGCTAGACTGTATGTTTTCTTGCCTTTGAGGTAAACACAAGTTCTTTCTTCACTGTCCGTGGTTAAATCCAGCTGTCAAAGGCTGATTAGTGTTGCCAGATTTTCAGAGAGAAACAAATGACCAAGTCTTTGAAAAAAAGTTAAGTTAATTTGAATATTGTGTGTTGATATTGGGATAATTTAGAGCCTTCCAACACATCCCAATACAGAGGTCATGAAACGATATGTAACCCCATATACATATATGTATCCCAATATTATTCCCTCAATACAATGAAAATCATGATATATTTACTGACCAAAATGAGAAAATGTATGAAAAAACTATAGAAAAGTATTTTTGTTTATCAACACGGGCGATGCGCACGCACCCAACCTGTAGAAAGAGCCTACGCACATAGACACAAACAGTGGAAACAAGTGGAAAAAGCTCCGTTGTCAGCTAACGACAAGAGTTTATCACTGTGTGAAAACAAAAGTTATGCTGCTAAATCAACATTTGTGAATAAAATTTGACCCTAGACTCTTAAAAGTTACATTTAGGTGAAAATACTGTGAGAAAAACACTGTCTCAAGCTTCAGGAGACAGACGTCTGTTCGGTTCATAGTCATACCTGATCGAAACTGCTGCTCTCATCCCATTTAACTCTTTTATTCAAAGAAGTTCCTCAGCTAAGCAGATGGAGAGCGGCTCTTTCTGCATAAAGCATACGCAGTAGGAAGACATCAACAGAAAATCCCTCTATCTGTAAAAATGTTTTCTACATGTTTTTGAGTACAGCCCTCCATAAAATCAGAGTTAAGAATGTAACATTGATTATGTAGAATAACAAAATACAGAAGCATTGTATTTTCACACTGTTAATGTTACCTACAGGTGTTCTATAGGCTAGTGCATTGTATAACTTACATAAAAGCATGTTTTTGTAATTTATATTTCTTTGTTGCACTGTAATTTATGATAAAATTCAGTGTTTTTAGTCTATCACCCCAAACTGTTTTTCTTGCCTTTTTAATTATCATTGCGGTATCATAATTAGTATCAAGAATCAAACTTATTTCTTCATTTCAAAATTAAATTTTAAATTTATCATCGTAACAATACTAGGCTCAGACAAACTCTTTTCAAAAACACAATATTCGTGTAATTTCTGTTCAGTCTGATACTTCTCCACAGGGATGTTTGGAACCTTTATAAAGACCTGTGATTACTAAATGAATCGATTAACTTGTTTCTTACTTCTCACCTCCTGAAAGTTACACAGCGCACCTTTAAAACCCATAAACAAAGGCTGTTTAAATGCCCTGCTCAGCCCCACTGGAGCTGAAAACTCCCTGATCGATCCTCGCCTCTAAACACTTCAGTAATTCACCAGTTCATTAACAACAACTAAACGATATCGCGTAGAATCTATAAACCAGGACAATACAAACTTTATTCGTCTGCTGTGAACCCAAGGCTGCTGCTTCTTTGTTCAAGTCGTCAGCTCCATGTGTGATGTTTTATTAATGTTCTGTCTCTGTTTATGAGCTCAGACTTCAGACAGGAAGTCACTCACAGACGCAGCAGCCGACAGACATTATTATTATTTTAGTACCAATGATTAGACGATATCTAGATTATGATACATTTTTCATGTTAAAGTGCTTCTTAAAAATGCAAAAACAAAATTATTAAATTCAAACTTCGTCATGTTTTGCTCATACCAATGCATTAATCCGATGCTTTTAGGCTTTTAGACAGCTGTTGGAGCGAGACATGGCATATCTAACAGCAGTCAGACAAGCTAAAACTAGATGAATTTTTGTGAAAAAAATTCATTTATTCCTGCATCGATATTGTTCAAAATCAAATGTGTCTAGATCGATAACAGTTTTAGTATTGAATAATGTCTGATTGAGTCTGCTGTGCAGGGCTGCGTTGCCCTGAGGAGCTCAAGAAGAGCATGCGCCAAAAACACGAGTTTGTGAATTAAAAGTCTTCGTGTGTTTCATGAGATCGCTCTTTCAAATCAAATCAAATCAAACTTTATTTATAAAGCGCTTTTCATACATTCAGTGTAACACAAAGTGCTTTACAGTGCATTAAAAACACCTTTGTTCCAGACACACCGATGTATGAAAAATTCATATAATTTAAAAAAAAAAGACTGGTGTCCAGTATGAAACGGTACACCACCAGCCCTAATATTATATTTATTTTTCCTCGTTAAAAGCCATAAGACAGACGATGCATCCCTAATTCATAACCACCAACTGAAACCTGAGAGATAAAAAACTCGATGATACTAAACAACAGAAATGTTTCGTCTGGATTTTCCAAGCAATCTGTATAATCAGAGTCTGCTTCTCAATAACAAGTCTTTAAACCTCATGCGACAGATTATTGCTTTTTCTAATGATTAAATTTGGTGTGATAGTCCTTGTGGTAAATATTGATCCTATTTTACATCAGTAAAGTTGCAGCTTATGAAAAAAATGACAATTAAAAGTATAAAATTACAGGAAGTAATTTGAGTTCTCAAACAGACTCCAAAATGCAATGTAAACAATTTACACACAACTGGCACAGTTTCCTTGGAGTTTGTATAATGTTTTATCAAAACAAAAGTGTTAAAAGGTATTATCATTTGTCATTTGTAACTATAAAGTTCAGCATTCTAAATGTCAGCACTGTGTTCAATAAACAGCTAAAACATGAAAATAAACTAGTTTCATAACAAATTCAACCCACAACAAGTCTACTGAGCACTGGGTTTGTAACTGACATGTAAAAGAGAAAATCAAGTCAACAGTTGTAGCAAAGCAGATGAACAACGAGACTTAGCTTCTCACATTTATCAGACATTGAAATCACCACAGTTGAATGTTAACTTTTTTCCTAAAAAGATTATTAGTCAGTTTGTTGCAGTTAAAATGTCCTAAATCATCAACTGTTGTAGAGACAAGCTTGCCACGAAACAAAAAATAATTGAAGAAATGCCATCATCTAAATGTTCTAAGCATTTTGGAATAAATGAATCAGTGCATAACTCTATATAGATTTCCATATTTACACATGGCTAGGTACATGTGAATTACCTCTACCAATGTCATATTTGGACGAAAAGACAATCATCTCAAAACAGACAAACTGAGTGAAATCTTAAATATAATCATGTTCATATGTTTAAGTAAAAAAATCAATCAAACGCCCAATCGCCACTTTCCCTCCAATATATTCTGAGCACAACCCAGCGCATCAGAAGACAATAAAAGAAATAGTGCAATCATCGCCATCATTACCAGTTTGCCGTCAGTAGAAGGATATTAGTGATAAAAATAGCCGTACCGCTCTAAATATGGACTGTGTGGAGCTACAAAGACACGGAGGAGCAGACAGTCTCGTGTGTACACCTCCTCACACATCTGTCCACAGCTGGAGACTCAGACAGGCTTTGAAAATCGCCCTGACACCTGCAAAACCAACTCCTCCGAGCCTATTAAACACGCCATTAGCATTATTCAAATGAGAGAGACGGACTGGGAAATTCAATTAGGTGTTGTCGTCAATATGCTGGTTTAACAAGAGAGATAACAGGTGACTAATAATTAGAAAAAAAAGTGCAGATACATTTCCTTTATACTCTTATTGAAAAGTAAACAACACATTTTATTTAACTTTATGTTTAATTGGCTCTTTTTTAAGCATTTTTATGTCAAACTATATACTCAATATTCGTACTTCTTGTT
This sequence comes from Mugilogobius chulae, assembly GCA_038363315.1. Taxonomy (NCBI): domain Eukaryota; kingdom Metazoa; phylum Chordata; class Actinopteri; order Gobiiformes; family Gobiidae; genus Mugilogobius; species Mugilogobius chulae. The sequence continues at coordinate 25,198,506 of CM076397.1, forward strand.
CTGAATATATTGCCCACCCATAACCCCAGGGGCGTCAGACTGGGGGGGTAAATGGTGCTAGTTTCCCGGGGGCCCAGGGCAGGGAAGGGCTGTGAAAACCATGTCATTTTGCTTGTGAGATAAATAGTTCTTTCTAAACGCAATTTTTTGTGATAACAGAAAGCTCCAATACTTCAATAAAATGTAGCAAATGGACTTTGGGCAAATAATAAACAAATATAAAAACTAGACAGATTGTAATATTATTACAGTTAGCAGATTTTAGTGAACAAACTGCCAGATTTGACAAAATTATATCAGTTCAACAAATGTACATAGGTTTGTGTCAAATATTATCAATATATCACAACTTGTCAATCCAGCAACTTTATAATGTGTTGAAAAAGTCACAAGTAGGGATGATCCGATCCAGCTTTTTCAGTTTCAATACTGATTCCGATACTTTGGCTTTAAGTATCTACCAATAACCGATATCAGCCGATACCAGTGTAAGGACTGAAATTGCTTTTCTTTCTTATTAAAACAAGACATTTTGTCATTTAGTGTTTTGTAACTGTAAGTTACAGAGCAAGCCACACATTTTTTTTTTTTTTCTATTATTCAGGTTTGCTAAATTAATAATCTTGGTAAGACCTCAGAGACGACTGTTGTTGTGATTTTGGGCTATACAAAAATAAATTGATTTGATTTGATTTGACAACTTGATAACTTAATCTGAATAAAATGTCCAATAATATGCAACGTTTTTTGATCATCACCAGCCATTAAATTTGTCTCATTATATCCAATAAAGGCACAACTATGATATCGGCTGAACCGATATCATAGAACCGATACCCGATCCAGCTAAATTTCCTAGATCGGCACCGATATCTGATCCCAGTATCGGATGGTGCATCCCTAGTCACAAGGATTTTCTAAGTATTCTTTTGGCATCATTTAGACAAGTTTATTTTTTTTTTTTTTTTTTTTTTTTTTTTTTTTTTTTTTTTTTAATATAAGACTTAAAATAAAAAAAAAAAAAAAAAAAAAAAAAAAAAAATAGCTTCAAACAAGTTAGCTAAAATGTTCAAAACACATTCCATTTTATCCTCATCTTTATAGTGAATGCAGTGGTTCCAACCAATAGTTCTGACACAAAAAAGCACATAAATGTCTTGTTTTGTGGTCGGTTACGGCATAGAAATCTTCAGCCTGCAAAAACCTTAATAGCAACACTTGGAAATTATGTGTGGAATGTAGAAACTAAATAAATACATATACAGAATGAAATAAAATACAAGAATATGTATTAGGGGCCCATCAACAAAGTTTGTATGTGAGACCCAGAATTTGATGCTACGCCCCTGCATAACCCTAAATCTACAGAGTATTGAAGATTAAGCAGCTCAATAGACGAGTCAACACTTCAACCCAGACTGAAAAAAATGGCTGACAACCTTTAAACTACCACCTAATGACATCATATGGTGGAATGGACTGTATTGAGGTTAAGAGACAACCACAAAAGCATTGCTCAGATGTGTTACTGAAACAAAACGCAACTCGAAGCATGATTTGGTTAGATAAAGACATTCTGACACGGCTATAAAAGCTCACGTGAGTCATTTTTGCGTAATGTAGCTAGGACCTTTAAAGTCCAGCAGCACCACGCCTCATTAGCATAATTCAAATGAACCAGCGGCTCCCATTTACATACGACCCCGATGCACTCACCTGTTTTTCCAGCATGATCATTCTCCCAGTCGCATGACCTTCCTGGAGCGGTGTCCTCTCTTGGTTTCAGGCCGACACCGCGCGCCCCTTTCCCGGCCACAGCATCCCCCAAATCCCCGTTAACCTCCGCGCTGGCGCTGCTACAAGTCCTCGGCTAATTTTCCACCAAAATACGTCTCCCGTCGCCTTCTTTAGCACTTGCATTCACATGAAATCATTACAATGCTTCTGTTTTATCCACGTAAATGCTTTTCCACTTTGAAGAAATTAGAAAAATCCAGTTTAAAGGCGTTTAGTGCGTGCTAGTTAACGTTAGCTGGCTAGCGATGCTAACGCCGAATCAATTTTTATTTGTCTCCGCGTCGCTTCATCCATCGCCCGCTCTGATCATGCCAGTTTCCCGGTTAACATCCTCGGGGGAATGACTGGAATATGTTCACAAATGCGGGTTAATCCACAGAAAAGACCCGAGCTGTTACTAAATGTCATCCCAGAAAAAGGAGAGTGAATCCCGGGGAAGATGTGGAGTGATTTGTCCGTAATGGATGCTGCTGATGTTCGGGGGATCTCGCCTCCTCCTTCGCTGTTTCTGTTGCTGAGACTGTGGGCAACGCTCAGGCAGAAGAAGATACTGGCATTCAGACTTCTCTTAAAGGGGACACATAGGCTATAGGCTAAATTAACTTTAAAAGAGATATATTGTGTGGTTTGCTATGTTTTATTAATAAACCGTGACATGTGTAGAGTGTATTGGTTAAATGTAAAACTTAAATTTGATCTAAAACAGCTTAGAAATAAAAGATGATTTATTGACTTACTGTTGCAAACTGCAGAACTGATTAGCCTCTCCTCTTGTTGCAAAAATAATCCAACAAAACCATTACTGTTTTTGATGCTTTTGAGTTCTAGATGATACATTTTCAGTAGTTGCATGAATCAATCCTAATTCAATTTGATGTGACTTTACAAACTGGGTTTACTTAAGGTAAAGTCAGAGAGAGATAATGTGTTCTTGCCAAGCTTTTAGTAAAAAAAAAAAACTATAACATATGCTGAGCAGTAGCCTATCTTTTGTTAAATAACAATTTGATCTGAAACAAATACAACTTAAGAAAAAAAGCCCAAAAAATGTAATTGATGCAAATGGAGGCGTAATCTGTATTATATGTATAATTATGTAAAAAAAAAAAGAAAAGAAAATTATAAATATATATACATAAAACATTATGACATAACCTCAATCAATAACCAGCATGGATTTATTTAAAATATCAGTAACTGAAAGTGATATTATCTTTTACATGGCACAATTCATGGCAATAAATAAATAAATAAATAAATAATAATAAAATAATAATAATAATAAATAATAATAATAAAAAATAATAATATAATAATAATAATAATAAATAATAATAATAATAAGGGTTAGATATGTTTCGTGTATCATGGCCTGAATAAAGAAGAACCTCTTGATTTGACGTTTCGTTTTTCTGGTCAAAGTAAATAACGGGGCACATTACTGGAGCCACACAGTCTCATTGTAACAACCATGTAATAACATGTTCAGTACAAAGGAGAAGCTCGCCCTCTTGTGGTAACACTTTAACAACAGTGAAATAATAAAAGTACAGTCACTCAGCAGAATGCATGGCAAAATGACATTAAACGTTCGCAGCTATTTAATAAGCCTGTTTGTTTTTTTGTTTTTTTTAAGACTGTTTTAACCCTGTTTTTATTAAAGGTGCACGATGCAACTTTTGGAAGTGAAAAGTCAACACAATTTAGTCGAAAAATAAAGTTAAAACCACATAGGGATCAGTGTTGGGTAAGTTTAAGTTTAATACATTGTATATTACTACAGGGAGAAAAATGTAATACATTTGTATTAGAATATTACTGTCTCAAAATGTAACTGAGTTTACACTACAGTGAGTTACTTTGAGCTAATCACACATTTGTTAAGATATTGCACAATACTAAACCTGTTACATATACTCCTGATTGCTGGTTAATTTATGGAAATGTAATATCACAACACATTTTCCTCATAATATTGATTCACCTTTAAGCCAAAAGACAGTGTTTTGGTTCTGAAGTGTTGCTTTCAATAGACTATAAAAGCAATTAATTTATCTGAAAGTAACTTTAGTTATTCAGATTTTAACTGTAATATATTATCAACATTTTAAGTAGTAATGAGCAAGTAATGAGTTACACTACTTAGTTACTGAAAAAGGGAATATATTACAGTAACTAGTTACTTTTGTAACTTGTTACTCTCAACACTGTTAGGGATATTCTGAATAGGGATAATATGTTTTAAGCCATAATGTGAAGAAAAACAAAACAGCTAAACAGATTTTCCTTGGAAGCATACAAGAGCAGGAACAGTTCATTTTGTCAAAAAATTTAACGGTGCACCTATAGACGATTGTAGATCAACTGTGTGACTTGTATTGAAAAAAAATGGATTATGATTATAGTTTAATACCTTAGCTTCACAGTCAGGCAGGCACAGTGAGCACTTCTCCTTTGCCGAAATAATCCATCCCACAATCTCACAGGAGAGAGATCGGGATTAAATACATGAATATTCACTGTGTGCACATAGCTATTAGGGCGGACACAATAAAAGGACACTGTCCATGTACAGCACAATGACATATGTTGTAGGTTTTTCAGAGATTGCATTGTCAAATTACACTGTACTTTGCTATGAAATGTATCAGATAAAAAAATCACAAATGATTAGCCTGATGTTGTCAGTTTAGTTATAATAGTATAATATATGACTAGACCCATTCACTAATGTAGGCCTAGGCCTATAACAACACGTCATGGGACATTTTATATTCCAATATTCTATAGGCTAAACATTTTTGCTTAGGCCAAAAATGGAGGGATCCAAGAATGACCAACCAAATTGAAAATGTGTGAAATTACTTTTAAATAGACTAATGTCATGACAAAGTAGCTGTCCTTGAGCACAGTTTGGACATAATCACATTGTATAACGTGAACACAACCTATAGATCCAAGAGGCAGCTTTTATTTACTGAAGGCAAACTCTCTTATATTCTCGCGATACTTGACGGTGTTTTACGTAAAGCATCATGGCGGCCCGCTGCGGCAGAGCGTTGGCTAAGGTCGGCTGGACTTTGCTGGACCCTCCGCTGTCTCTCCGGGCCGGTACCGGGGTCAGGCTCGCGGGGAACCGAGCCTACGCCACCGGGAGCTCCAGGGCTCGGGCGGGGCTGGCTCTGTCTGCCCGGACGGCGGCCACGGGGGCGGGCTGCTGGGTGCCTTTCTGCTCGGAGGAGGACTGGGACTGTACCACACCGTGAAGCAGTGGCAACAACAGCACTTTGCACAGGAGGAAAAGTCTGCACAGGTGAAGAAATAAAGGGAAATTAATAGTGCATTATCAGTATTAACCATCATGTAAAGATTATAGTCATGTTAGATCATTATGGCTACTTTATAAAAACTTACTTTTCCTTTGTTTCATTCACACATGTCTGAGTAATCCTGCACAAAAGATCTAAATCCTCTTTACACCCAGTGATGTGACCCTGCCAGTCATGGAAACCTGGAAAAGTCACGGAAAACTTTAATCTAAAGTTTTGGAATTCTACTGGTTTTGGAAAAGTTTGGGAAAATTATAAAATATTTTAGTTAAAAAAAAAAAGGGAGATGGTTTAATACAACAGAATTCTGCTTGTGTTCAGCTAAGACAGAAAAAAAGTGCAGATAAAATAAACATTTGACTTGTTGCAGGGCCTTTATTAAATTTATGATTAATGATGATTTAATGATAATATGATTTGCAACAGAACATTTTGACCTCCGTTGCACATTTGTTCAAATTTTTGCATTTCATTAAATTAACTAGTTAGGCCTACTGTACAGAAGGGCTTGACAATCTAGGAAAAAAAAAATCATAAATTCTCTTGTTCGATATCAATTTAAATTTTGTTTCACCTTTTCAAAAACAAAAGAAGAAAGCCTACATGAACATGAACATAAACTTTTACAATGTCTATTGACCCTATTTTGTCCCGCCTACTTTTCTAGGACATGCACTTCCTGTTTAGCTGCATTTAGCCTGTAGATTTCAGTCGATGGGTTTATTTTAACTGTCATTACATTTAATTAAAATTGCTCCACAAGACAGACAAACAAACACGTTAGCTACCTTAACAGAGCTAAACAGGAAGTGCATTTCCAAGCCAAGTGGGCGGGACAAAATAGGGTCAATATATATAGACATATATATTAGATTTTTAGATCATTGTTCTGCCTCAATCTTTGACTTTTGCTCCAAATCACACATTTTTACTGACAAAGTGGTTTTCAATCTTTCGATTCAAAACATACAACCAAATAATTGACAATTTGATTTTTTCAATTTCTCGATTGATTGCTCAACTTGCTTATGGAAAACCATAAGTTAAAATCTGCACAAACCTTGCCCTGGATGTCACTCTGGATGTTATGCAATTGTACAACATGTAATAATAATAATAATAATAATAATAATACATTTTATTTATACAGCGCTTTTCTAGACACTCAAAGACACTTTACAGTCGAAGGCAGTTAAACAAAGGTACAATACATAAAAACAATCAGTAATTACAGCATTAATCAAACATTAAAACAGATTACATGTACATAGACACATACTGAACTTTATGAAGACCCATCCTGAAGACGTGCGTGCTACCAACTGGGCCGACTTATTTTGTCACAAACTGCTCTGTGTTCATCCAGAACAGAAGCTTGTTTTACAATAGGAGTTTTAGTTGTTTTGCAACTTTATATTTTTGCTTCACCTGAAGATAGGGCCAGGCAGTATCGTGATGAAAGTCGAATTGTCAGCTCTTCTCTGTGACAATCTGCTTTTTTTAAGAAATAGAGGTTATGCACTGACATCAGTTTGCTTAGCAACTTTAGAATGAGTGGCATTTCTTCAATGTATTTCTTTGTTGTCGCGGCAACAGCTTGTCTGATAACAACAGTTGATGTTTTAGGACATTTTAACTGCAACAAACAGACTCAAAAACATCTTTTTTAAAAGGTAAGAAGTTCAACCGTGTGTGATTTCAACGTCTGATAAATGTGAGAAGCTAAAGTTTATCTTCTTTGCTACAACTGTTGACTTAATTTTCTCTTTTTACATGTCAGTTACAAACCCAGTGCTCAGTAGACTTGTTGTGGGTTGAATTTGTTATAAAACTGTAGTTTATTTTCCCTGTTTTAGCTGTTTATTGAACTCCATTAACTCTCACTCAGCATGAACATTTAGAATGATGTCATGTCACCTGCACAACCTCTATAGTCATATTGTAATTTCTCTTTTTTAACGCATCAGTTTGTTCAAAAATACAGAAAATTTTGCAAGTCCACTTTTTACAGCAGCTTTGGGCTTCTTTTTTATCTTCTATATAAGGTGAATTTTAGCCATTTTTAAAAGTTTGATTTATGGAAGTTATCTATTCATGTAATTTTAGCATATTTTTAAAAGGCATTATTAAAGTTGGGGTAAAAACTTTACTGGTATTTTTTAGTTATAAATGACCAGTAGTAAACTTTGTGTTTTCTACTTGAGTATAAGTATATAATAAATGCAGCACTTTATGAAAAAACAGACCTCTGAGTACTGTTTGAACTGAATAACAGAGAATTGTAGTTCTCCTCAGTAACAAAAAGCAGTGCTCTGATTGGCTTTAGTGAAAACAGTTGAGGCGCTGATTTATTTCTAAATACAAACACATTTAGAGATAAAAGAGAAACGGGAAATGAATAAGGTATTTGAGCGCCATCATGTGATCACAGCCAGTTGTGTGACAATAAACTTGACCGGCTCTTCTCTTTCCAGGCTGAAGGTGGCGCTCTGAAGCTGGTCCTGTACCAGTATAAGACCTGTCCTTTCTGCAGTAAAGTCCGAGCCTTTTTGGACTATCATGGGCTTCCGTACGAGATCGTGGAGGTGAACCCGGTCATGAGGAAAGAGATCAAATGGTCCACGTACAGAAAAGTGCCTATTCTCATGGTCGATGAAGAAGTGGTGAGGAAAAAAACATTCTAATAAACAAAGTCATAGGATTTTGCATACAGTGGGAAGGAAAAGCATTGGCACCCATTGGAAAAACCTATATTTCTAAATCTAAATCACAGCACTAATTCGTTTTTTTGAGGAGCCTCTGCACCCGGAGCTGTGGTCGGCTGTGGCTGCTGGGCTCTGGCTCTGGCTCATCAGACTCTGTAGGTTTGGTCTTGACCTCCTCTCTTCTCGGTGCCTTGAGCTGGGGTCCTGTAGCAGGTGGCTCCTCTGATGGTGCTCTCTCATCTGGCTCATCTCTACCCAATCAAATGTATCCTAACGTATTCTAATGAAGCCAAATGTATTTTAGCTTATGGGGAGAGGAAGTGTGTGGGGGGTTGTTTAGTCCTGCTCATTGTTGTGATTATGGGTGAGTTGTGTTTCTATGAGGTGGTTCGGTGGGTTGGATAGGATTGTTTTTAATAAATTGTAAGTACTTTGTTACTTTTTGAAAATAATCATAATGCTTTGGCTTCATAATATAGAGCTTTTCATGACATTTTCAAAACGCTTCACATTATGCATTCTTCATTCACTCCACACTCAGTGGTGGTAAGCTGTTCACAGCTGCCTGGGGCAGACAACATCGGCTGCGCTGATCATCACCAACCATTCACACACACACCAAATCTATACTAGGCAATGTGACTGAAGTGCCACAACGACATATTTGCTTTGTGTCATGATCTTATAATGGCTTCTGAGGTTCCAGCGGTCTCCCATCCAAGTACTGCCCAGGCCCAGCCTGCTTAGCTTCTGAGATCTGACAGAATCATGCTTGACAGATATGGCTACAAGCTGGTATGAAAAGCACTTTATAAAAAAAAGTTTGTTTTGATTTGATCAATGCACAAAAACAAAAGTTTTCATATTTTTTATAAAACATTAACATTGACAATGTTTACACATCAGTGAATGTCTACACCAATGTTTACTCCATAAAAGCAGGATTTTTTTTTTTTTTTTTTGCTGCATTAGTTTTAACAGTGTTTTTGTCAATTTAGACTTAGGTGCAGATTACAATTTATGATAAAATCATGCCGAAATTTTAGTATCAACCCTATTGCCAATCCTTTTTCCTCCAATGTATTTTCTGGTGCTAATGTATTTGTTAAAGGATGAAACGGGATATTTTTTTTTTCAATATTTACTTTGGTGGATATGGATTTAAATGTGAATACAGTACTTATTTACCACTACTTACTTCTGCTTTCCTGCTACATTTAAGTTTGAGAATCAGCTTTTTAAGTTTTGACTGTATATTTTATTGTCAGACATATCAGATTATAGCTCCACTCACCTGCCACCACAAACAGAAACAAGCAGTAGAAAATGAATGAATAGTTCCCTAAGGATCTACCAGTGTTGTTCTCACTCAGTTTGATAATGTAATTTAAATAATATAAAACCTGCCCTCTCTTTTTGCAGCAATTGAACGACTCTTCTGTCATCATCAGCTCAATAAAGACTCGCCTCATCTCAAAGTAAGCACATTTTATTTATTTATTTTACGAAAAAATGTAAATCTTTTTATCCTGACCGCCAACCGTTAAAATTCACAAGTAGCTTTACAAAAAAGAATCCCAAAGAACTACACAAAGATTTCACAGAACGTCTAACGATAAATTCTGGTCTGTTTTGTGTTTTGCAGGGATAAATCGATGTCGGAGATTCTTCGTTGTTACCCGGAGCTGAAATCCAAAAACAACAGTGGCAAAGAGGTGGTGGAGTACATGAACAAATACTGGCTGATGCTGAGCGAGGCCGACTCACTGCAGCAGTATCCAGAGAAAGGCATGCAGAAGTAAGCTTTTCTTTGTCCACAGGGTTCGTACAGTCATGGAAAACCTGGAAAAGTCATGGAAAATGAAAATCCAATTTCCAGGCCCTGGAAAAGTTTTGGAATTTTACTGGGTTTGGAAAAGTTTTGGAAAATGACAACAAACAGGGCTCCAGACTAAGGGCTTATCCCACTAATAAGCCCGGAGCGGAGCGGAGATGCATGTAGTGGGATAAGCGCCATCCCCCGAATGTGAGCCTTGCTGGTTTCAGCTGTGTCTCCCTCCACCTCAGCAGACCAGACCAGAGTGGAAGGAGGAGGAGGCTGATGCTAGTTCAGCTCCCGTGCGTGTTCTGTCCACTCCTGTCCTTTGGCCCAAAGCGCTCTACACGTTGTGATCCACGGAAATAATTACATGGGATTCATCTAATTTTGTTCACATTCACGTTTTTAAGAAAAGGCATTACGCGCGAGCACACGCGGCACCGCTAGCCCGATGCGATGTTAGCTTCTATCAAAACTTTTTTCGAGTTTTCAAACGGCTTCGTGCGACTCATTTGAGCAGCTGCTTTGTTACTAAATGCGCCAAAACTCTTCTACACTAACTCCACATTGTGTCCAGACAGAAGTCAGTTTGTGTAAAAGTTTAACAGATGCTAAACTATGATGCTAACACAGCTAATCTGATGTGCTGCTGCTGTGTTCCACCTGTTTTAACCTGCCACTGTCACACAAGCACAAAGCACAAATATAAACTCTCTGTCTCTCTAGGCTGCTGTCAAATACAATTTAAATGTTTTTATTTAGGACTCTAGATTAAGTTAGATTAGATTAGATGAAAATATAAATTGGAAGGACTATATTAAATTGAAAATAAATGGTCTAAAAACATCTCAATAATGTATAAGGCAAGATATTTTCTTGATCATAGATCATTACATGTTCTATTGTCTACTTTGGTTTTGCCATATCTAACCTATTGTGCTGAGATTTGAGGAAACAACTATAGAAGTTCTATTTTGCAAATTATCCGGTTACAGAAAAAGGTAATAAGAATTATCAAAAATGTGGTTATCTTGATCACACTAATATATTGTTTTTGAAATGAAAATACTTAAGTTTAACGACATAGTAGAATACCAAACAGCTCAACTTATGTTTAGAGTGAAACAGAATTCATTACCTAAAAATATACAAAAACATTTTGTTGAACAGCATAATATTTATAATCTAAGGGGCAATGTAAACAAATACAGTTTATCTAAATTTCATACAACATTGAAAAGCTTTTGTATCTCAGTATCTGGTGTCAAATTATAGAATGATCTGAGCCTATGAAGCAATTTTCCAGCATGATGTCATTTAAGAAGAAATATAAAGAAATGATAATGAATTATGAAGACATTGATGTGTTAGTAGGCTATATGTTTTGTTTTTTTCTCTCCTGTTAATGTAATGACCATAATAATATGTAACAGGAAACTGAAAAACGTATAAATAAGTTATAATTAGGAAAGGGTGTGGGATTAAATAATACTTCTTCCCACTCCTTTTTGAACATGTAAACTGATATTTGTGTAGCTTATATACAACATTTCTATTTTGAATTGTGCTTACGCAGTATCATAAGCAACTGGTGACTTATGTTTACATGTCTCTTTTTGCATGTTTGAAATAAACAAATCAATCAAGTAAGTTAAGTAGATAACCACACATTTTACTCAAATACTTTTAATTAGGCTAGGTATAAAGGTGTCACATAAATGTCAAAATGGACAAAAAAGTAATTAATTAAAGCCTTATTTAGAAGGATTCTATAAACAGTAGCTATGTTTAAAAAAAAAGCGCTGAAATTACTTCACAAATTACATACTTTCATATCTCACATCTTATATTTTTATTTTAATTTTCAAAGAAAAGAAATTCGTGATGGTTCCCAAAAAAGTTAGTCTGGAGCCCTGAACAATACTCCGAGTTGGGATAATTTGCTTTGACACAGTCCTACTCTTGTTTGGCTATTACATATAGAAAAAGCACAAGCTAAACAGAGTTCCTGTTGTAATTGGGCTATATTGTAGCTGAATCAAGTTAAAACATTTTCATTTGTTAAGTAACTTTATAAATCTGTCAAATTAATATATTTAGGACTTAAGTTAATGAAAACAAATATGTAATTGATGTGTGAATAAGTCGTGTGAATAGGTCATGGAAATGTTGACAATTGTTTTGAAAAAGTCTTGGAAAAGTCATGGAAAATCATAAAACACAATCTGTACGAACCCTGTGTCCAGTTAATGTTTTCATCTCATTGAGCCTTTCTAAGCATGTTTTAGTCAATTAACGGTCAAAATGTGGTGACTAACTATTTTATTGACAACAAATCTGATGTAGTTTATTAATTTTGGCCTTTTGAGGTTTAAAGTGAAATGCGAGTCTTATAGTCTGCTAGTCACGATTAGCCACTACCGCTCTAACGTACATAATGTGTGAGCTCTGAAAACCTGAACCACCTCCAGCACACGACGAGGTAAGAGTCATGTTGAGAATTGTTACTCAGGCCACGCCCTCCTGAACTTGGACTAAATAATCTCCTCTAGTGAGTAGAAGGCTTCAAAGTCATTTTAGGTACCGTATTTTCCGGACTTTTAAGTCACACTTTTTTTTAGTATATATAAAAATTAAATGTGAATTTAAAATAACTATTATTATATTACGGGTTCCGACCGGACTCGAGCTGTTCTTGCTTTTCAAACGAGGAACAAATGTCGTTTCATTTGCTGCTGTTCCACCAGTGAGACGTGAAACTGTCGCCTTCGAGGTGCAGCTACTTGCGGAGCTAACATTTGTAAAACTACAGACCTGGCGGCTGCAGCCTCACGAATCACGCTCAGGAGAGTGCATAGGGCTCCATTCAATGAAAATAACGTGACAGAGAGTGTTGATTCGGTCTGATTTCAAGAGGAGTAGTTCTTTTGATCATGATCGCTTAAAAGACAAACACTGATGTTTGTCTGGTGGTGACTAGTAAACAACCAAAACTCACAGCTGCATTTCCTTGTTTCGCTCGGAGCACTCGCAGACCTATGGCAGAAGCACTGCGGGGGAAAAATTTCCAGAGGTATGAATGAAGGACTGCTGTTTACGCACAAACTCGAAGAAACGGAAACAGGCAAAACAGGCAGTGGATTTAGCGGAAAGAGATGTGTGGAGCTTGCTGCAGGTAAGACACAGCTACACTCGAGTCACATCGCGATTGTTGAAAGTCAAATGGGCACAATACTTACTGCAATGATTTAGTGATAATATAAGAGCTGATTAATGCAGAGTTTAGTCATGTTTTGATCTGAATCTCGTAGTTTTGCCTCATGCCAGTGATCCTTGGCCTCTGTGCAATCTTCGTGTCATAAAAAAGCAGGAGCAGGATGGAAAAATGTGTGCCGCGTCTGTTTATGGTGCCGGATTATGTAAATTTCTTTCCCCAAAAAAGTGCGACTTATACTTCGGTGTGATTTAAATACTTTTTTATTATAAAATATACATTTTGGGGCTTCTTCGACGTACACTCCAGAGCGACGTATAGTCTGGAAAATCCGGTAATTGAAATGGAACCTGGAGAGTACACACACTGCCCTGAACGGCAGTTTATTTTGAAGTGTTACATCCTGTATTTCCTGTTGCAGAGAGGAGATGAAGTGGCGTCAGTGGGCAGACGACTGGCTGGTGCATCTGATTTCTCCAAACGTCTACAGAACCACGGGAGAGGCATTGGCTTCGTTCGACTACATCGTACGAGAGGGAAAGTTTGGCTCCTTCGAGGGATTCTTCGCCAAATACGTAGGAGCGGCGGCCATGTTTCTTATATCCAAGCGACTCAAGAACCGGTAAGTAACAGATACGGCAGTCAGAGTTGGCTACTGTTTTGTCTTATTCAGTGTGTTTTGTTCTGCAGACATAACCTCCAGGACGATGTGAGGCAGGACTTGTATAAAGCAGTAAACGACTGGATTTCAGCATCGGTAAAAAGCGGAAGTTCATGGGAGGAGACCAGCCCAACCTCGCAGACCTGGTGAGAACCTAAAATGTTTACTTTTTAAACTAAATCATGGTTCCAGAAGTAAATGTCTTTCCTTATAGAAGTTCTGAAAAATTAAATTAGAACTAGGGCTGGGCGATATGAACAGATAAGTATATTTCTATATATTTTTTCATATCTCGATAGACGATATATATTACTCGATATATTAAAGATTTTTAAAGTGAAAGTACAATTTTTCTAAGGCTATAGCTGAGGATTAGAAGGCAGAAATGTAATTTTACCCTCAATTTAAGGTAAAGTTCATTTTGATGATTCCTTTTGCTGAGTAAAACTAAAATAACACAAAATTCAATGCACAACACAAGTTTAGAATTTGACTAATACAGTATAAGAAGTATAAAGTTTAATTGATCTTCTCACTCTCATTGCCATTTTTTCTATATCTGTATCTGCTTTTTATCAGTTTTATCAGCTCTTTTTACTCAGAATTACATTATGTCCATATTTACGATATGGCCAAATTTATATCTGTCCACTAAATATCTCGATATACAATATATATCAATCATCGCCCATGAATGAGGCTAATTAGCCTATGCAATTCTTATCAAGCAAAGAGAAAGGCGACACGGTGGCAAAGAGGATAGTGCTCTCGCCTCACAGCAAGAAGGTTGCGGGTTTCCCCACCAACCAAAACATGCAAGTTGGAGTATATCCACCTGTAGGGATGGTGATATATCGGTATCGGACCGATATCGAAAAACCGGTAGATATTTGGTGCCAGTATGTTTGTAGAAGCTTCTCTAGTCTCTCTGTGCACACATACACACCAGCCTCAGTTTGTTCTAAAAGCTTCATATTTGCTGTTTGAACAGACTAAAGAATAAAAGTATATACAAACAATTAAGCTAAAATAAGTCTTTATATTTACGTAATAATAGCACAAAATATTTTTTCCCAGATAAAAAAAAATCCAGACAATATATGTCCCTCTTTTGAATTTCTGTCTTGACAGATTAATTAGCCAATCAGAGACACGCATCTTCTGCCGTGTGAAGACCAACATGGCTGCTTTTGAAAAAAATACAAGGAAAAAATATCACGTGGAACTGAAAACATCACGGATGTGTGAAGTTAGATTTCGGTCTAAATGACAGACGACTAATCAGCGTCTTTGTTTAAACTGCGTCGCGCAAATAAACTAACCTGATTGCCCGGTACGATGTAGATTTGATCTGAAACGCAGGCGTGGGGCGTGGTGACCAGACCCACTCTTTACAGTTTACTGAAGTGTGGGTTCTGGATCCCAGGCTTTTTAGTTTGGTCTCACCTTACCTCCCTTTTTCTCTCCGTCCTCTGCACAGTCTGTGTTCGGCGTCCTGCGGGTGATGGAAGGACTGCAGGCTTTCGACGACATGATGAACAACACCAAAGTCAAGCACTGGTACAAACGGATGGAGCGCGCCACGCAGAACCACGAAGGACGACAATGAGAAAGAAAACTCACACTCATTATTATCAAATTCTTTATCATCAATTAAACGACTAATGAACAGAGACTCAAAACTGGTGGTCTTAAAGTGACTAAACGCACAAAACCTTCTCTTAGTAGATCTCCTGCACCACAAAGACTAAACTTGAAGTAACAATGGTATCTAATGACAACAAGCCGGACAATTTAGGTTTGGGGTTTATCTTTGTCGTTAAGATCAATACTGTACATCTTTAAAGTAAATCTAGGCAACGAAAGCATAAATCACACACATTTTTGGACATCTGATTCACTTCTCTCCTTCTTATATCATTTAAACGTTTCCCTGATGATGTTTGTGTGAAATATATTTGACTATAAAGCCCTGTACATGTAACGTTTACTCAGACTTGACTGTTTAAACAATCTGATCTTGAGGCATAATTGAAAACATGTGCCCTTTTGTACATGACAGGAGCTATTTCTCTCATTATAATTGTTGGTTTAACTAGTTTCTGCTTTTATTAAACCACAAAGACTGTTTTGCATCACATTTACGATTGTTTTCTCCTCAGTCTACTCTCTTTCTCTCATTATTTAATAAATTAATTAAACATGGAATCATCTATACACAATCGGAAGTAGGATTTTGGATTGCTGGCAAACAATGGTTAAATCACGTGTGTCGCCATTGTTAAAATCAGACAACTGCAGGAGCTCTATTCAAGTGTTTTTTTAGGAATTCTTAGCTTTTACTGAAAACAACATGATAAAGCATTAGAAGTGTGTGGTGTCA
The DNA here is from genome assembly GCA_038363315.1 of Mugilogobius chulae. Classification (NCBI taxonomy): domain Eukaryota; kingdom Metazoa; phylum Chordata; class Actinopteri; order Gobiiformes; family Gobiidae; genus Mugilogobius; species Mugilogobius chulae. Next base: position 25,214,414 of record CM076397.1, read on the forward strand.
TTAGGGCCATAAGCTGTAACTAGTTGCTGGAGTGAAATGAAACAGAGCAGAGGTTCTAGGTGGCGCTAGCCTGGCTCGTGTTCCGTTGCACACTGGTTGAAAATCGCCTTCTGTATTACCTCATCAAACTTACTTTAAACAAGATTCATTTTCATATCAGACATTCGTTTTCTCATATAGCACTTACAAAAATTATTTTCAAAAATGTTATTCATAAAAGTCAACTTTTGGACAGAATTCACATCTCCCTCTTCATTAAATGACTTGCATACATTTTTTGGTTGTAAAAATGTACAGTTTAATTAAATTCTGATTTCTGTGAAGTTAGTTGGCCTTCTTTTTTTTTTTTCATTATGCAAAAACTGAAGTGTAAAAAAAAAGTGTAAAATAAATCTATAAGAACTTGACAAAGTAGTTTGTTTGTTTGCTTGTATTTATTTTATAATAGTTAATTCAGTTTACACTGAACCAAACTTGGTTATTGTTGCTTCCATTTTCCATGAGCTGAACTCTACTAACACAACTGTGTTAAAGAGTTAGTGAGAACTTCTCCTTTGCCAAGATAACCCACCACACAGTCCCACATGTGTGGTTCCCAAAATGGGGGTCAGGACCCCTCTGGGTGTCGCGAGATGATTTCGAAATGTATTTTTTCAATTATGCCTTAGTATTTAATCTGGTTTTTGGGGGGATTGGGGTTATATAAAGCATTACACTATTAAAATAAACACAATTAAGCCTAATTTAAATGGTTTTGTAACTTAAATTAATCTATCTATCTATATACCAAGGCTGTACATGGGGTAGCCTAGACAGGGCACCCTTCTCTTTCCCTCCTTTCTCTCTCTGGTCCCATGAATTAATACAAAAATATATAATTTTTGCTGTGGGGATTGTAAATTGGTTGCACGATTATTTTGGGGGTCCCAGGCTGAAAAGTTTGGGCTGTCTTTTAAGATATTGATTAGACCGCATGAATAATACACAGACCACTGAGTGAATATAATGACTAGAGAGAGGGTGGGACCTGTTGCCAGGGCAATTGCAGCGGCCATCTCTGATTGGCCAATTCTGATTGAAAATAATGTAAAAGATATTGCTCTTTTTGAGACATAGAATTTCTTTATTTTTGTTGTCTTAAGTCAGAATAAGTAAAATTTCCAAAGATAAAACTTGAATTATTTCACTTTGCTTCGTATGCCTACATTGGTTTGACTTTCAGAATAAAAGTACAAAAAATATTGAACTTTTGTCTAATTTTTTGAGACATACCTGCATATGCGCACCTCCAAAAATATATCCACCGCCACTGTTATCTATGAACCTAATAATTTTGACATTCCTATTCAGGGGCGTAGCACCAAATTCTGGGCCCCGGGTACAAACTTTGTTGATGGGGCCCCTAATACATAATCTTGTGTTTTAAATATTACGTACGCTCTTGTTCTTTATTTATTCATTTGGGCTTCATTTCCTTTTAGAATATTCTTATACAGGCTATTGATTTGTTTTAGTAAATAAAAATGAATGCTTTTTAATGCCATCTTTCAAAATAATTGGGTTGGAACCACTGTATTCGCTCGCATAAAGGCAAGGATAAAATGGAATGTGTTTTAATCACACTCTTTTACATTTAGCTTACTTGTTTTAAGAAATAAACTTGCCTAAATTATGCCAAAAAATATACTTAGAAAATTCTTGTGACATTTTTGACACAGCAGAATGTTGCTGGTAGTGATATATGGACAAAATTCAACATAAATGAGGGCTTTGGCCAATTAGTAATCATCTTTATTTAGGGATTGTCTTTGGCCAAAGTCCATTTACTATGTTTTAAGAAGTGATGGAGACCTATGATGTCACAAATAATAACAATGAGAGGAACCATATCTATCTCACTAGGAAAAATGATATCCTTTTGGGGGCCCTTTCCTGCCCTGGGGAAACTTGTACCATTTACGCCCCCAGTCCAACGCCCCTGTTCCTATTTAAAACAGACTAAATCCATAATCTAGTGAAGTCAGCCAGAGCCAAGTCTTGTACAAAGATGTTTATTTCTGATAGTTTATTGCAGATACATAGAACACTGTGATGAAGTTATTTATGAATATAGACATAGACATTCGTGTGCGGTTACATTTGTACATTTAGGACATTTTAGGACAAGAAGCAGCATCAACAGAAAGTGCTACAGACATCTTTTCTGCTTTAATCTCAGACTGAGTGGAAGAATAAAGATCGTTTTATTACTGATTTAGTGTCACATTCTGCATTGAAAACTGAACTCACACAAAGATCCGGCCCAGGAGTCAAACCCAGGACCTTCATGCATCAGGTAGGAGAGCTTAACGTTTTCAGCATTTTCTCTCGCAATATAACAGAAATTTCACTTCAGAACAACAAAAAAATACAAATAATTTCCTTCACATTTGGTCTTTGTTTCTTCAACTTTTCACGCTAAGTACATTATTTGGCTTCCCGAGTACCACCAGATCTAAACAGGTGCAAATTTAATCTAAAATGAATGCGACTAAACCAATTCTAAAATGAAAATGAATTGTGGCTAACGTTGTTTGTTACATTTATCTTCTCAAGAAGGACAAATACATCAAATTTACTAAACTGAGCAAATATTGAAACTGCAAAGGTTTGCAAAAACATCGCTCTAGGTCATTGTGTGTCAAAGCTAATGCAAATTTTTTAGTAAAATATAAACTAAACTAACAGCTTAATAATTTAGCTTGGGCAGAAACATTTGGAATAATACTAATTTTAAGTAATTTTCCTAATAAAAATCCGGTAAGCCACATGAAGAATGAGCAAAACGCTTTTAAGACAGTTCAAAACTGATACAGCGCATTTAAGTATTTATTAATCTCAAACTAACTTCAAAAAATTAGACAGCAAATACTGATGCTAACCCTGAGCTAACACTCCTAGCTAAGTGCTGTTTTGCACAGAGCTCATATCAAATCTTTGCTATAACTTTCATCTATATTTTAGAGATTTTTGGAAAAGTATATATTAAATAAATCCATGTGAAGAATGAGCAAACGCTTTTAAGACAGTTCAAATCTGATACAGCGCATTTAGGTATTTATTTATCTCAAACTAACAAAAATTAGAGAGGAAGTACTGATGCTAACGCGGAGATAATAGTCTTAGCTAAGCGCTGCTTTGCACAGTGCCCAACCTTTGCTATAACTTTCATCTATATTTTAGGGATTTTTGAAAAGTATATAATGAATATTCCACATGAAGAATGAGCAAAACACTTTTAAGACAGTTCAAATCTGATACAGTGCATTTAGGCATTTATTTATTTCAAACTAACTTAACAAAAATTTGACAGGAAGTACTGATGCTAACGCTGAGCTAACAGTCTTTGCTAAGCACTGTTTTGCACAGAGCCCATATCAAACCTTTGCTATAACTTTCATCTACATTTTAGGGATTTTTGAAAAGTATATATTAAATATTCTCAAAGACAAATCAACACACTTCTAATTTATATTTAAAACTAACTCTAAAGCATAATATTTTGTAAACAATACGAACTTCTTCAACAGATGAAAACTTTGCTAATCCATGGAAGACAATGCAACGGTTTGTCTTTGGGTGAACTAAGCTACATTTTATTTATTGCACATTAATAATTATATATATTTATTTTTTTTTTATCACAGAATATCCTTTTCTAGTTCAAAATACATACACTTTTCTCTGGCTATGGCTATTTTCTTAGATATATTTATTTATATAGTGGGTGATGTATATATACTGTATTTGCTATGGCTTTTTTTTTCTATTCAAGCTAAATGTGGGAATATCAATAGAATATTTTGCTAGTGCACACGTTTCACAGGTTGCACATGCGTCGGTGATATGTGAGCGCCGCTACAAGCCAACGACTATTCATTTGGTCAAAGAAAGACACACAAGTATATAAACATAACGACATAATGATTCTAGAAATGTCTGATATGTGGAACAGCGAAAGTGACAATTCAAGAAAAACTGATTGAATCTGATAGTCCTGCTAAAGTGTTCAGTTTTACTTTATTATATATAAATTCACTGCTATTCCACGTATCAAAGCCAGTAAAGAAAAGTTGTAGTAGAGAATAACTATTAAACTGCAAAAAGGACCAACTCATCGGAATGTTAATATTGATTTAAGGTTTTGACTACCCATGTGTTCACTTAGTTTGTTTGTGTAATATTTTTAATAGACATTGAGCAAACTGTCATCTTTGAATGTGCGGTTGGGCAATCGGCTTTTTTTGATGGAATCATCATATTGTGATTTCCTGTTTCTCTATTTGATGCATCTGTCTGTTCAAATACAGACTATTTCTTTCAGCACTTCTCTTATTAGCCAGTTGCCAGGTTGAATTCTTTTTAGACCCATTTACTGTTAGTAAACAAAGATGGCTGCGCAGTGCGCACGCAAACTGGTGCCCTGAGTATTCCCAGGCTTTTCAAGCTACGAAGGTGTATTATCATTAAAAAGATCGCAAAACTCTCTTTAAAAACTCAGTTTAACGTACGGCAAGCAACTCCAGATCAACGTACAGTTAGCTACTGAATGTTAGCGTGACGTTAAGTGTCCCAATATTCAGCGGTCTGATATTTACTTATATTTGATGAAAAAACCTCGTGTACACAAGAGGAAAACTTTGAGCATACAAATCCCTTGATGAGGTTGACTAAATAATTTGCAGAAAAGTTCGGGAGGTGAGTTACTACAACATTGCTTAAGATTTTTAATCAATTTTAATAATCAACAAAGTGAAGAACTATAGAGGCATTTTCGGTTGACGTCAGTTTTCGCCCGACTGCGCATGCTTTATGCAGAAAGACCGGCTCTCCATCTGCTTACATGGGGAAACTTCTTTGAATAAATAAGAGCAGCTGTTTGGATCAGGTCTGAACCAGTCTTACAGATGTCTGTCACCTGAATGTAACTTTTAAGGGTTGTAGGATCGAATTTCATTCACAAATGTTGACTTAGCAGCATAACTTTTGTTTTCACACAGTCAGACTTGTAGTTAGCTGACAAAGGTGCTTTTTCGACTTGTTTCCACTGTTTGTGTCGATGAGCGGCGGCTCTTTCTACAGGCGGGGTGCGGCGCATCGCCCGTGTTGATGAACAAAAAGTTTTTTGCATGAAAGACTCCGAGCATATACTTCCATGACTCTGAGGCCATGTACTGTATTTATTTTGTTAGTGATCCCTCATTGTTCTTATAGCCTAGCTTAAGGCTAGCCGCTAAACGCTATAGGAGAAGAAATCAGTTATAAAGAGAGTCAACAGGTGCAAACCCATGGAACACATGAGCAGAGGTCAAGGCCTTGTCATTGTTGAGTTTTCTAACCGTTTAGTATCCCTTCGAAAGACGTAGGCTCTGAACAGGTCTAGTTTGTATGAGATAGGTTACCATGGCTATGTTCTCTAGTCAATATAACTCATTGGTATCATCGTTTATGAAAAGGAAAGAACATTTTTACTGGAATAAAATTTGACAAATGTGGAGTAAAAGTCTATTCACAATGATTTTAAGTTTGTTTTAACAAAGTTGGTAGTTGAACCTGTCATGACTTTAATGAGGCTTCAGTCTGTATAAACACTACATGCTGTGCCTTTAAGTTAGTCAAAACCTTCTCGAATCAATAAAAACATTATGAAATCCAGTGACACATTCAGTCGTTCCCTTTTGCAGCTTGAACAGAACATGATACGTGTTGTTTTGGTCCGAGGCAGTGCGCGTCTGTCACAGTGATGCATAGAAAAGCTATAACGTCTATAAACTACAGTCGTGTTTAACTCAAAGGAAGCAAAGGCCACGAAGCGAGCGACGTAAGAGCGACGCTTTGACTGACTTCAGGGAGGAGGCGCCATCTCGTGTCCAGCCTGAACCGGTTCATTTGAAGCGGGTTTGGACACTGCTGAAGCAATGTGTCCACCGGTTCTACACAGCTGTACATTTTCACCCTGTTCGTCCTGAATAACACACTGGGAGAAGGGTCCAGTATTATGCTGTTTTGAAGCAGCTTTGGGGATGATTTGTTTTGTCACAATTTAATTCTTGTCTTGCTAAATGGATAACAATTTTGATTTTTTTTTAGACTTTATTGAGCCTCAGAAAAAAGTTAAATACAATATATTCTTGGTGAATGGGCCTCAACACTAGAAGAATTTCCTGGTTCCAGAAGTACAGATTCACATTCTAAACTCCCATAGAAATTTAGAAAAAAAAATTTAAAATGTCGCAGGCTAGCCTAACCTTGCTCATGTCTGACTGATAGTGCTAACTCTGAATTGAGCTCTACCCATTATCAATCTAGAAAAACCTCTGGGTGGAAAGGACGTCAGGGCAACATTTGAATCTGATTGGTCAAAGCATCTGAACTTGAAAGTAACCAAGAAGTCAAGTTTCTTTTGCTAGGGTTAGTTGAGAGAAAAGCACAAACGTCTTCCCATTCAAAAATTTTGGCAAAAATTCCTCTTATTCTGCTAAATCAGTTAGGCTGAGCCATGTAGCCAGGGTTGTTTTTAGGCCTTGTCCACACGAAGACAAAACGATCATGATTTTAAAAAAGAATTCATAAACATGGAGTTTTACGTTTGAGAGCATCCATATGAATCAGTAACAGTAGCTGGTGTAATGCCTGTAACTGACCAGAGTGTGGACTGTGACACTGACACAGAAAGTCACAAAACTAGAGGAAGACTTGATACTGAGTGGGCAGAAAAATGTAGAATGTAAAAAAGAATTCTTTTAAACTTAGCAAATATTCTGAATGAACAACCTGGATCTAAAACCGAAGGGAAAGTGGATTTATGCTTCAGATGTCTGACGTTATGGTGAAACGAGATGCAGATTTTCACAGGAACATCATATAAAGGTCAGTACATTCTGCAGATACAGAGTAACTGCGGAGACGCTAAACCAGAGTTTTAAAATCTTTTCACTCTGGGACCTGGTTTCAGAAATGTTTGTTTTCAGTGTCCTAAAACTCCTGCTTGATGTGGACAATGTGTGGTTTAGTTCAAATATTAGTTTGAAATGCCTGAGCTTGGATTCATGTGGACAAGGCCTTAGTCTAAAAAACATGTAAAAGTTTGTAGTTTATAAAGCTGCAGAATCAGATTTTAAATAAATTTGTAGTTCTTATGTTAATTAATCACCAAATAGCAGATTAGCCCTGAGGAAAAACTTTTAATATATAATTTATTTTTAATTAATAAATTATCCACGTTAAATGGTCTCAACTTCGTAACGTGTTAGATGAAAATATAAGTGTAGCACAATAAAGGACCCTTCTCTTTCCTCTCCCTGCTCACCCATGTTCAGTTGTGTTATATTTATCCGTGCAGTGCACAGAAGTCAAAGTCCTTAAAGGCGTCCTGCTGCTCTTGCGTGAGCGCCGTGGGAGACGAAGGCGGAGACAGCTCAGGCCTCAGAGCCGTGAAGTCACTGTCAAAGTTACTCACATCCAGGGACGCTTTTATCACCGGCAGGAAGGGCGGAGTCAGCTTCTTTGACAGCAGCGCGTCCCAGTCAATGCTCTGCAACAGGGAGATGAGCAGAGGAAGTAGAGTAGTGAAAACATACAGTATGTTGTCAAGTGAGTATTTCCAAATAATATTACTCATTTAAAAGTACAAAGTGGTTCACGAGAATACACAAGTAAGAAAAAGAGAAAAAAGTATTGTATTTGGGAAAAAGTACTGCTAAAGTTAGAGTGGCAGTGCACAAAATCTTGCTTTTCTATTAAAGTTAAGCTAAACGCGCTGTCAGAGACTTACTCCACCCAAACTGAACCCCAAACAGACTCGCAAAAGTGGGAGATGCCCGGAGGACTTTTAAGAGACGCCCAGGTGGGTGTGAACAGAAATTGATTGACAGCACCAAATATGGACAGCGAGCTTGTGAGTGATGTGAGTTTTGTGTGGGAGCGATCTTGACGTGCAGAGAAGTTCACAGCTCTGAGGCTGTGCGCAGGTCGAGTTGATTACTTGCGCATCAAAATTATGATGTGAAAAAGTGAGTATTTTTTAAAAGTGAAAATTAGAAAAATTAAACAACAAAATGAGGATCAAACCTACACATCTTCACACCACGTGCCTCACGTTTATCTAACTGAGCCACACGACTGATCATGTTGTTTCGCAGCGGGCAGCCGCTTTCCAGCTTGCCTTTGCAGCGGAGTCAGAAAGAGGAGTTTAGATAACACACCTGGGCGGCTCGTCTTTCGCGTCAACTCAATGTGATGCCGGCTTGAACTGAAAATGCACTGACAGCGTTTGTCCAAAAAAGGCCCGGAAACAGTAGATAATTCAATTTTGACCCCACGTACACAGTCTGACAGTAAAAACAAGTTGATTCTGCGTTTAGTTTCTCTTTAAAATGAGAAAAAGGGAAAGGTTGTATTTGAAACAGTGGTGCAAGATACACAAAATGGTTAATACACTGGAAAAAAAAACAAACCAAACACTCAAACAACTATAATTGTAGCTCAAGTTAATCATATGTCTATCATATCAGACTGTTAGGAGGCAACGCACCATTGGTTGAGTAGGTGGAAATGGAGAGGGTAATATGGCCCATGAACACCTTTAGAAATGTGGCTTAGTATGTGTTTTATTAATTATTATATGTTTAATTTTGTTTACTTAGATCCTTCTTTAATTATCTACTGACCTTTAAATCAGAAACCGCCAAGATCAAAATATAGTTTTCAAGGGAGTCCTGAGGAGTTGAGAGGGTAGTGAGGGAAACTGGAAGCGCCCAGAGGAAGCCTACACAGACACATGCAAACTCCACATAGATCAACCCCATTTGGGAATCGATCTCAGGGCCTTCTCGCCACTGGTTAACGTGTATTATTAGGCAGATAATACTGCTTTATTGAGATTTACCTCAAAGAACTTCTCTCCCTTGATCTCGTTGGCGTCTCTTTCTCCAGAACCGAGGCGTTTTAAAGGGTTTCTCTTCAGCAGCTACAAAAGTCACAGTTGTTTTTTGTTTAGTGAAGTGACCAAAAAGTGTATTGTTGGCCTGTAACTTTACCTTTTGCAGAGTGGCCACAGCGGTCGGAGGGATACAGGCTGGATACTGGATGTCATCATTTACAATACTGTCAAACACCTCCTCCTCATCTTCACCCGGGAACGGAGACTGAAACAGACACAAGCACAAAGAAATAAGAACTGAAAAACTGATCGCATTTGTTACTTGGGAGATACCGTATGTTGTTTATAAATAAAAGTAATATAAAAGAAAATGTAATCTCACAAACGAGAGATGAAAGTGATATTTATGTCTTTGCTGTGGTTCATTTTTTGATTCATTCATGCTTTGTTTGATACTTGAAGCTCAATCAAGACATTTTAGGCATACGGCAAAATTAAATCACGGTTTTTTTTGGAACAATACGATTTGATTCATCAGATTTGTAGACAGTTTTTTCTATTGTCTTTGAGGAATTACAATTCACTATCACAGCTAAATCGTCTGTCAAATCTACTGTGTTGCCATTTTCAGAAGAAAAGCAAATCAGCCTAGATTAGAATTGTCTTTGCTCTAAACAGTGTATGTGTTGTTGTTTTTTTACATTAGCGACTTTTAGACATGAAAACATCTAAAAAAAGTCAGTTAATAAATTGATATATTTCATAACAAGCCTGAAATGCTAAGATTCAGAACTCAAAAGAAGCCAAGTCGCTATAAAGACTTGGATTTGGCACTCTGAGACTAATAGGTTGTAAAAAATGTCTATATTTAAACAGACGTTGCAGCAAATAGAGAAAAGGGAAATCACAATATGACGATTTCATCAAAAAAGCAGCTCATTTAACATAAGGTTCAATGCAGTTAACTATCAGTGCAGAACCACCCAAACCTTCTGACCTGCCTGCAAACCGCGCCTCGCTTGCCTCCTTGGCCACATCTTCAAATTACCCAGAAGTCATCTTATATACAGCATTAGCGGTCCAGTCTCAACTCGAAGCTGATCACCAGAGTGAGCACCCATCCTGAGGTCTTATTCATCCATCCTTCTATCTATCATTCATGATCAATAATTATCCATGTGAAACTAGTGATATCCATAGATGAGGAGGAGTTAGAACAATTTAATACACATTTCTTTTTGGACTGTTTTGGAAAGCTTTAATTTTTGTCATTTGATCCAACCTAATGAAGTCAGGGGATCACATTAAATAAGAAGTCCATCCTCACTCCACGAGCATCTCAAAGATGAGCACCCCGAGGCCCCACCAGTCGACTGCTCTAGTGTAGTTATCGTCTGTCAGAACCTCCGGCCAGAAACTCCGGAGTGCCACAGAAGGTGGAGGTGCGGTCGCCGTGGCCCATTCCTGAAACAGACAGTACAGAATATATAACTTATTTTATCATAAAAGCCATGTTTTTACTGGCTGACTTCAAGGGAGTTGAAGCTTTATGTTTGTGAATAATAAATACTTGCATAATTTGCTTACACAATGACAAATTTAAGCTCATAGATCTGTTTGTACCAACAAAATATAATTAGACTGTGTCATTCTGTCAACAGACATAAGGACATCTCACAATAATTATTTGTTTCTCAGTCACAGGAAGGACAGGGAGATCACAGCAGTGTGTGTGTGAATAACATAGATCAGGGTTTACCTTCTTTACAAAGGCCAAAGTCAGTCATCTTGACATATCCATCTCTGTCCAGCAGGATGTTGTCTAGTTTCAGGTCCCTGCAAGTGAGAAAGGTGATCTTTTAGTCACGTGACCTCACAGTGTTGTGTGTAAAACATCTTTATCACGTGACCTCACAGTGTTGTGTGTAAAACATCTTTAGTCATGTGACCTCACAGTGTTGTGTGTAAAACATCTTTAGTCACGTGACTCACAGTGTTGTGTGTAAAACATCTTTAGTCATGTGACCTCACAGTGTTGTGTGTAAAACATCTTTAGTCAGTGACCTCACAGTGTTGTGTGTAAAACATCTTTAGTCACATGACCTCACAGTGTTGTGTGTAAAACATCTTTAGTCATGTGACCTCACAGTGTGTGTGTAAAAGAGCTTTACCTCACATTGTGTGTACCTTGCAGTCACAGTGTTGTGTGTAAAAACTTTAGTCACATGACCTCACAGTGTTGTGTGTAAAACATCTTTAGTCACATGACCTCACAGTGTTGTGTGTAAAACATCTTTAGTCACATGACCTCACAGTGTTGTGTGTAAAACATCTTTAGTCACATGACCTCACAGTGTTGTGTGTAAAATCTTTAGTCACATGACCTCACAGTGTTGTGTGTAAAACATCTTTAGTCACATGACCTCACAGTGTTGTGTGTAAAACATCTTAGTCACGTGACCTCACAGTGTAAAAACTCACCTGTAGATGATTTTATTCTGATGGAGGAACTCGAGCGCCAATACCACACAGGCTGAGTAAAACCTGCAAAACATATTCACTTCAGCTCAAGTATATTTACTGGTATCATTAATATAAACAATAAATAATCTTGTATTTATAGTTTAAATTTAGGCTGCCGCAAAATCGCAGCAGTGCTACCAAACTTCACACAGGCAGAGACGATGGTGAACAATTAACAAAGAAACTATTCATGGTATTTATCAGACTTTATAAATGGCAGAAGAAAATATTTTACTAGATTGACAAAGCTCCAGATGCTTTGTGAAAACTCACTGCAAGAAAAGTATTTTGTAACCACAGTTGCCACGTAAACTGGACCAAAGTCAGGCCCGGATTTACCTGGTTTGCTCCTCAGTGAACGGGTCGGTGTGGATGTGGATCATCAGATCTCCTCCGGGCAGATACTCCATGACAAAGCACACATGGTCGTCCGTTTGGAAACAGCCGAACAAATTCACCAAAAACGGGTGTCGAGACGCATTTATCATCTCGAAGATCCGCTTTTCACTCATGAGGCTGAAACAACAAACGCTCGGTTCAAAATGAAGCCATGTTTGAAGATGTCACTTAGACTCACTCACCTGTCGACTTCATCCCTCGTCACGATTTCTTTCTTCTTCAAGGCTTTAATGGCGTAAAGTTTTCCCTTTTTCTGAAATTCGGCCAACAAAACCTGCACACGACAACTTAATCAAGAACAAAGCGACTAAGGTTAACTGAGAAGAAATCTAGAAAAAAAGAATTACCTTTCCAAAATGTCCTCTACCCAAAACAGACACATATCTAAAGTCTTCTCTCTGCATCCTACAAACAACATAACGTTACATGTGAACAATGCCTTGACTGAGCTTTACAATAATTATCTGTGTGTTTTACTTCAAAGCAGTGATTGGCTGGTCTTCATTTCCTTCTGAATCGCTCAGAGACAGCTGCAAAACAGAAGACACAATAATCATTAATGTTTCTCAAAAATGTTATGATTCTGTAGCTCTTTGATTGGACCATTGATGCCACTTTATAAATACAGTCTGAAACGTGCTGTAAAACTAAAAAGATGGTTAGCATTTACAAAAGATGTGCAGTTTTGTACCATGTTTTCCTGTAGTTCGGAGCCGGAGGAGGATTCTCTGTCCAGGCCGTTGGAAAGAGGAGGATTGTCCGAGATGCTTAGATTGATGATTGGAGGTTCACTGTTGACAACACAAAACAATATAAGCAGCTGACACTAAATATGTCAGCTTACAGATTTTCATGGTAACAGAGAAGTCAGCCTAAATTACTAATTCAAAGTCTATGAGGGGATCAGCTTTCATAATACATATAGCCTAATACATTTGTCTATGGAGCAAATAATGGCAAATCATGCAAAATAATACATTTCTTTGTTGTCGTGGCAACGGCTTGTCTGCTAACAACAGTTGATGATTTAGGACATTTTAACTGCAACAAACAGACTCAAAAACATATTTTTTAAGAAGAAAAAGGTAATAAGTTCAACTGTGTGTGATTTCAATGTCTGATAAATGCGAGAAAGTTTTTTGTTTATCTGCTTTGCTACAACTTGATTTACTCCTTTTACATGTCATTTACAAACCCAGCGTTCAGTAGACTTATGCTGGGTTGAATTTGTTATTGGACTGTAGTATCTGTCTGGTTTTAGCTGTTTATTGAGCTCTTACAGAAGAAATGTCCTTTCTCTCCATTGACTTTTCATTTCTTGACAGACAGCACATTTAAAATGCTGTCATGTCACCTGCATAATCTCTATTCCGACCATTCTGTGTTAAAAGTATGGTCCAAGTTCACAAAATGCAAAGTCTGTCCTCTCATGTTGTTTAAAATATCCAATACAGAGTCAAAACTAGAAAAAGTTCCACGCTAGTCACTATGTCAAGGCTCCACCAGTTGCAAGTATCACTACCTGTAGCTCCTGCACAATAAAAGCCTCAACATAATCCCGCTGAAAGAACAGTTTTATTATGAAAGAGTCAGACAGCGACAGAGCATCAGAGACTCTTCCCTTCAATATCGGCCTGTCAAAAGTTCATTGGTTTTGCTCAGATGTTGCGCGTTGTCGTGGAGACGTACCCAGCGCACTGATATGATATGTGTGTGATTTAACCTGCCAAACTATGTGTGCGTATATACGAATATAATGCACGTCAGTTAACATTGACCATGGTATAATATTTTTTATGTGCATTTTTATGGGCACAAATTAGAAACGTAATAGACAGTCAGATGTATCATCTACTTATCCATCTCATATTCATGTTCTGTGACTCACTTTGGCAGTGTGCTGTGGTTCTGAGGAGGCGGCTCTGTTGTTGTTGTTGTTTTCTGGAGGTTGGTTGTGGAGTTGTTTGTGAAGAAATCGGGCGTCGTGTGAAAAGAGGAGCCGAACGTGGAGAGCGGGCTGTAGCGAGGCAGGATGCTCATCATGAGGTGGCCCCAGGTCGCAAAGTTCATGTTCATCTGAGCCGCTCGCAAAAGTTTTTACCTGAAAATCAAATGGAAAACATCAACATTTTCAGCCACAGAATTAGGACCACTGACAAGAGAAGCGTTGAAGAAGTTGGGAAGAAATAGAAGACGGACAGAAAATGTTTTTAGACCTGACGCAGTTTTGTTAGTCCTAGTTTAGTTCTGTGTAAGTCCTGGTCTGATAGCAGTCCTGTGTGATGCTCTAATGACCTTTATGCTTGTCGTAATATTTATTAATATTTATTTGTGTTTCTCTTTGATCAAACTTACCTCGTTCTTTTGTGAAGATGCAGCGCTGTCTCTCAGTTTTGGCTGTCGCTCAACAATCGTGTCCATGAAATCAAACTGGAAAAAAAGAAGAAATATAAACCTTTTATGTGTATGTTTGTACTGTATGTTCTTGGCGGTCCTCATTTGGAGAAGGGCCTGTTTGAGGGTCAAGATGGGGTTTTAACGTTAGGGTTAGGGTTATTTGGGTTAAGGTTAGGGTTAGGACTAGGGGGTTAGTTTGGATGGTTAGGGTTAGGGTAAGAGGCTGGGTAATACATTATGCCTATGAAGGTCCTCACTAAGATAGAAAAACAAGTCTGTATGTATGTATTTATTTTTTTTTTTTTTACTTACTTATATTATTTATTTATTGGATGAGACTCAGTTTTCACAAGACGAGACACAGGATTGGGTTCACAAGAATATCATAACATAAAAAAAAAAAAAAAAAAAAAAAAAAAAAAAAAAAAAAAAAAAAAAAAAAAAAAAAAAAAAAAAAAAAAAAAAAAAAAAATATCAAACATTTAAGTAAGTTACTGTTATTGTAAAATAACAGTAAATTACTAGTAGTTGAGAAGCCAGCAAGAGTTATCTACACTAGAGATAGACAGATATATCGGTCAGTCAATATATATATTATTTTTTTTTTTTTTTTTTTTTTGCAGATCTACCACAGCAACCATCAGCCTTATTTTGACTGATATTTTATCAGGCAGTTGTTGTCTGCACAGTAGAGCTGCACTCACAGAGATCAGCTCCAAGTTAGTTTTGGAGAGAAATGATGCGTTTTGTTCTATATATCTTTATTTTGCTGTGTTTTGAAAAGGAGCACTTTCTTCAATTATTTTTTTAAATGTTCTGTAATGTAGTAGTAAGTACTTAAAGAAAATTGGCCTCAGAAGTCAGCCTTGGAAATCGGCCATTGATACCAGCATCAGCTGATAACATTTTTAAAAACTGGCATCGGTATCGGCCAAGAAAAAAACATATCGGTCGATCTATAATCTACACTAGTTTTACTGTTTCTTCATCTAACAGTAATAATATTGACTGTCGTTTCTATACCCAAATACCCACATCTGGACCTGCAGTGTACCCAATGGTATAGCTGTCTTTTATAGCGATGCTTTTGTGGTCCTTTTTTGTGTATCCAAATCAAATGTAATCTTATGAGATATTTTTTAATATGTGTGCAATTGTATCTCATCAGATTGTGTCCCACCAGTACCAAAAATGTAACCAGCTGCTTGTAAATGTGAGTAAGCAGGTGTATCAGTGTCAGTCTCTTTCTCTCACCTGCACATGGAGCAGCCCCTGAGGCTCCAGAGTCAGAATCTGGTGATGTTTCTCCATCATTTCCTCCAAACGTACAAACTTCACCGCACACATGATCTGAGGGTCTCGACAGAACACACTCAGCTCCAGCTCACGGGACTGAAACACACAACAGAGATCTATGAGAAAAATAGTTTTCCGAAAACTGGTTTACAGCTCCTCAAGATGTGTAGTTTTTACCCGCTGGAGCTGCAGACAGAAGCTCTGGTCCCAGGTCAGTTTCCCGACCGAAGCCCAAGTCGTCCGACCGACCAACCTGCCGTCCAGACGCAGCACGGCGCTCACCTCTGCAATGTCAGACATTTAAATGAATTAACGTTATATGTACAGGGCTTTAGAGTCAAATAGATTTCCACGAACATCACGAGACACTGACCTGACTGAACTGCCGTTGCTTCGTTCTGGGGACTGGTTTGCTGAAGAGAATTTAAGGCGCGCCGCAGTAAATCTTCACATCCGAGCAGCGTCACTTCAAGTTTACCTGACGACACAGACATTTTATTATGCAATTGTTGCTATGTTTATGTTGACTTTCTTTAGATGTGCTTTTACAACAGTTTTTTGTCATATGCAGCAGTAAAGAGCTGCCAGGATTCACAAAAGTGACTTAAAACTTGTCAGTCATTGTTTGTGACTTAAACTAAATTCATGTTCTGGATGATAGTCCAGTATTTTAAACACATGGAGCTTTTTTTTTTCAGATGACATCAAGGAAACTGTGCAGGAAAGCACAAGCACTTAAAAACTCTTTTGTGCCAGTGTCTGTTAGACTACTGAATATGAACAATAGAGGGCTGCTGTATTGTCTTTTTCTTTTTACTGTGAATTTAATTTATGTGAAATGTATATTTATGAATTTGTGGCTTTTATCAAAGAACTGTGCAGGGAACTGTGTATGGACGGCAACGCGGGTTGATAGCCCAAGACAAATTTCCCATCCTTGGGACAATAAAGTTCATCTTGAATTAGCCTGAAATAAACAAAAGTCAGCAAAAACAAATTTCTCTGAGTGATCAGTCTTTGCAGTGCCTTTGAGTTGGATTTAACCAATCACAATAAAGTATAAACTTTTGGAAGATCAAATCATTATTTACCTCCCAGACAACAAGAAAACAAACAGTCTCCATGAGTCTCATTCAGAAACATTTGTTCCTCCACACTCTCTCTCTTTCCCTCTCCTTCAGAAACACGCAACTGTCAGGGCAGTGTCACAGCAGAGCTATTTAACAGACAGATCGTTTCTTTGAGCAGCATTTCAAACTCCCTGGAGCTTCATTTTGGTCTTTATTTTGTGCAAATCCACCTTATATCCACGGAGAAATGGTCCAAAATGTACAATATATTAAAACATTAGAAAATAACAGTGGCGCAAATCATGCGGAAATCTTCAATGTGATGTTTACAGCTGTGACTTTTGTCTGAATGTGACATAAAACCAGTTTACACACTGCCCTGAAAAAAGTGTGTGCAGCAGTGTTTTCGCTGATCACACAGGACAGTCCTGAATCTGACTGACGCTCCTAAAGCCCAGTTTTACAGGGGCAGAGCTAAATCTGACCTCTATGGAGGGAAAGGCTTTTTGATTTACTGACTTATGTCTTTTAAATTATAGTAAAATTACATCACATAATGAAAATATCACAAAACTCACCAAAATGCAGGAAATTGAAAAATTTTCCTGGGGGGAATTCCCCCACACCCCCTGAATTACATCAAAACAATGTTATATAGAAAAATATTTTGAATGGAGGGCTTACAGTGTCTGATTCTATTCATTAAAAATGTACTTTGTCCCCTGGTGGTGGCAGTAGGTCGACTCATGATGTGGCTCTTGAAGGATGACAGCTGAAAAATTCGGCTCTTGGCCTCTGACCAGCTCGCCACCTCTGATATACAATATAGACGATAACGATATCATTACTAGTTATAAGTTAAATATTAGATGACTCTATCCATGCTTGCCCAATCATGATAAAGGTAACCGTCACTACCGTTTGAACCACTATATTATTATATTTTACTTATATTAATCTCTGGATGTACAAAAGCTTTTCGTGTTTGAACTGATTTAAGGTCAGAGATTCTTCAAAACGTTTCTCTCCAAATGTAAATGATTATTATTGACCGCGAGCCTCTAGATCTGTTCCAGTTACGTAACACGAGGCTGTTTCTGTCTGATTCTGTTTTGGCTGAACTCTCCAAAAACACAGATTACACTGGGATTATCGTCCATGGCGTATGCTCCACTCAAGTCTGGCTAAAAAAATCATGACCCAGAGTAATATTTTAATAATACTCTTTCATTTTGTGAGTATTAGTTTGCAATGGAAGTACAAGGGGGGTTTATATGTTGGTCCTAAGTCTGGGTAAAATAAAATAGCAGCATTGTAAGGTATGTATATGTAAACAATAAGGAAATATATTTTTTAATTACAATATCTCTGCTTTAATATAATCTATAGAGAATTAACTCAGGAATCTGTTTATTTATGCTTTATTTTTCGCAAAGCAAAAAGTCTGTTCCCTTTCTTAGACAGAAAGGACAGCAAAATGTACCATTTTCTAATCGCACTAAATAATGAGCCCAATGCTCCAACGCTAACAAACCACCTTTGTGCACTGCAAAAAATGCTTCTCTAGATTGATTAAAATGACTTAAAACCTGGATTTTTATCTTTATTGTTGGCATTTGTTTCTGGTTCAGATGATGTTACTTGATGGATCTAGAATATTGTTTCGAGGTGATTCTGTCTTGTTTCAATACATTCAAGCTCAAGTCTCTTGAAAGTCAGAAATGTCTTAAGACAAGTGAAATATGATACTACTATTACATATTATTATAAACAATTATTAAAATCTGACTAAAACAACTAAAATGAATATGAACATTCTGAATTCAAGTCGCTTTAACCAATACAAGATCATTACTTTTGCCAGTGTGGTTGTACGTTTTTCTTTTTTTACTTAAGTAAAGGTGTACTTTTGTACTTTTACTCAAGTAAAGGAGCTTCAGCAGGAGTTTTACTTTTACCAGAGTCATTTTTTACTGAAGTAACTTTTACTTAAAGGAACCGTATGTAAGATTTTGATGTCAGATTTAATAAACATGATCTATATGTGTAAAAGATACAAGGTCAACAAGTCCAAATACTATTATTTTTACTGAAAGTCAATGTAATTCTGAGTTATTCTTGATTAAAAAATCAATGGACATGATGTCCCTTTGTTGATGTTTACATTTATTATCCAATCAGAAAGCAGAATGAGCCTCACATGACTCAGTTGGGTTGCCAGTTTGGTTTCCTAGAACCTGAAGTTAATTTTGAACCATGAGTCAGGAACATGTTTGAGTTTGAACTGATGTTGCAGCAGGACACAGACACAACTGTCTGTGATAGGCTCATGCACTTGTTTCCACACAGTTCTCATTAGGCTCCTCCCACATTGTGTTGAAAAGCAATATTTGAGAACAAACCATGACCAAGAGTCTAGTGTCTGGGAAAGTGACTTTCTGGTTATTACTCATGATTTATAACCAATCTTGTTCCTGATTGTTCAGTAGCTTCTTCAATGTATGGGCCATTTCACACTCTGGCAACCCAAGTTCATTTGTGATTGTAATACCTTTTTAAAACCACTAGTTGTGCATCTTACAAACGGTTCCTTTAAGTAGTGAACTTCAGTACTTTTGTCATCTTTGGTCATAGGCTTTGTAAGAGTGAAAAAGCTGAAACGAATAATGAAACAGCAAGTAAAAAGAACAGTTGCTGGCGAAGCTTACGCAGCAGTACAGCAGTCCCAAAACAACACAATAAGAAGAATCGGGGAGAGCCATGATCTTGATGAATTGTTAACCCGTTCTCAGTCCCCATTCCTACGTATAGGCTACTTATTTTTCACAATTCAAAGTGTGGAGTTAGCCTATTACCGCTCCATTCGCAGAGTCGTAATTTTCTTGACAACAGCCTTAGTCGACTACATTCATTTAAACCAGGATTAACCAAGACTAAAGCTGGACTAGTCTGGTACCTGTGAGCGAGGCCGGTCTGATGGATTGTGTGGAGGAGGAAGTGGAGAGCGCAGGGTCAGGCTGGCTTTCGTTTAGAGATTTCTCCAAAGAGTCGTTTTCTTTCAGATAATTCTCCAACGACAGACGAAGCAGATCCAGTTTCTGAGATGATTCCTGCAGCCGACACTCAGCCTGAAAACAAAAACAACAACAACGCATTTATGTGAGTGTCAGTGGTCAGATGGTCTGCGCAATTATACACAGTTAAAATGAGTAGGGCTGTAGTTCTTTAGTAGTTTAGTCGATTAATCAGTCGATGGAGTCTTGGACGACCAAAATGTTATTAGTCAACTAATATTTTATTTAGATTATAAGGAATTTGTTTTCAACAGTAACAGAAACATTGGTCTGAACTGCCTTTTTTATATAAACACACTGTTTCCTCTTCATTTTCTGCATAAACTATAGTTTTTCCATGAACTGCATAATATTATTAGTTAGTTGAGCAGGTTTCTTGCAGAGTTGTCACAATACTAAAACTTCCAACCCGATTTGATCACAAAGGAATAACTTGATTCTCGATACCACAATGAGAAGAATTAGAATTTTCTTTCAAGAAAGTCAGATTTTTAAACAATGGACTGACATTTTCAACACAAAATCCAAGTTTATGATCAAACATTTTAGTTTCAAACCAGTTTTGATGAAACTCAAGATTATTTTAAAACTTTTCAGAAAATGTAAATATATATTCTTATGCATTTAGTCCATCAGGGCTCCTTCACACTCATGTATATTGTCTAAAACCTTTATCAGTGCACATATATGCATTTTTTGTTGTGTTTTGGTTATTTTCAAGCACGATTTTTGTCTAGTTTGAGTAAAAAAAAGCAATATATTCCTCCCTTCACTGTTGGGAACAGTGTTGGGTAAGTTACTCTAAAATTGTAATACATTATATATTACTAGTTACAGGGAGAAAAATGTAAAACATTTGTATTACAATATTACTGAGTCACACTACTGTGAGTTACTTTGAGCTAATCACACATTTGTTAAGACCTTGTACAACACCAATCCTGTTACATTTACACTTGATTACTGGTTAATTTGTGGAAATGTGACGTCACAACACATTTTCCTCATAATATTTGATTCACCTGTAAGCGACAGACAGTATTTTAGAGATGTTTTGGTCCTGAAGTGACGTTTTTAGTAGAATATAAAAGCAATTTATTTATCTGAAAGTAACTTGAGTTACTCAGATTGTAACTGTAATTTATTAGCAACATATTTATAAGTAATGAGCTACACTACTTAGTTACTGAAAAGTGGAATATATTACAGTAACTAGTTACTCCCAGCACTGGTGGGGAAGTGTCAAAATGGTCAAAAATCAGGACAACTGGGACATGTCTTGTGTAAAACTGGGACAAAACAATGGTTTTGGATACATTTGCTGGGACATGGGACACAGGCCTCAAAATAGGGACTGTCCCAGGTGGCCACGCTAGTTTAGCCTAAAGGTTAGCATTAGCCATAATGTTTAAATACGAGTAGATTCAGTTGGGACGCTTTGAACTATTTTTTCTATTGAATTATTTTTCAAGTGGGATTGCAGCATAAGACCAAGACCTTAAAAAACGTCCTAAGATCGGTCTTATGATTAAAACTGGTCTTGAGAACTTCTACACTAGTAATAAACCTCAAGACGTAGTAGTGTTCTCTGGGACTCCGTTAAAATCAATGGACTAAACAGTTGGGGGGTAATTTTAAAGTTCAGGTCAAAATAATCCAAAACTGTATCTCACTGCTGTGGCCACTGATTTATATTTTTTTCTAGTTTTCATGTGACATCATGCTGAACTTACTACTGATTATAAAGTTATTTGTTCTGACCAATCGCACAGCTCCTCCTTACACCTTCAGATTCAGCACTGCCCAGTTTCAGAGCTAAGTTTGAAATATGACTATGAGCAGATTTGGGGTTTTAGTATCATTCATATCATAAGACTTTTACCTTTCATCTGTCGTGTCTCATCCTGATACAGTAAGTGAATGTCAGACTCTTGCTCTACGTTAAAGCTGATGTTACCTCGTCGAGCGCCTTGTGGTCCAGCGATGCGATGCCCTGCAGTTGTTTGACCACGTCTTTGGCCAGAGCCAGCGCGTCTGTCTCTCTCTGGATGTAGTGACGGAGTTCGGTCAGACGAGGGTCCACGCAGCTCCTGCCCTCCTCAGACAAACCTGGAATAACAACATAAACATTTAAACTTACGCTAACATCTAATATTTAAAAATGCTACGTTCTGTATATACCACGTGTTGAGTTAAACACTATTAAATGTGTTGAAATGACATGATATTTTCTTAGCATCTTATAGTTAGTAAACATTGCATTGAATTCTGGTGGGGGAGCTAAAAGAAGACGTTGCCTCCATTTAAACCATTGTAAACTAGCACGTTTTGGAGGGATTTTTAAACACAAAAGCAGAAAAAATGTCAGATTTGGTCGAACTATCAAGATATATATTGACTTACTCTGTGGACCTGACAAAACTTTGGTGAATTACTTCTGACAGATGAAGCATTTTGTTGAGCTTGTAGGATCAAGACTGAAGAGGTGATTTTTAGATTTGTTTTAGGTTTGTTTAACTTTGCTAGACCCAGTAGTGGCTAAAATGCTTCTTTTAACAGTTCATTCATGTCTTGAAGTTAATGCTAAATGTGTACACCTCCCATTAGAGCTTCAGAGACGACACAACATTTACTAGTAATTATTTTATGATTAACTTAATCCAACTAAATTGGTTGTTTGTAGCTCTGAAAATCTGTAGCTCTCGTCAAGACTTTGCTAAAGCAGGAAATAAAGGTCTTTCTTGTGTATAAAAATGTAACTGCATGTGCATGGCTGGGTAAGGTCAGGCTACCATTAGACACAAAGGTCCTACAGTTCACAACAAAATGACATTTTAACCAAGATAAAACCTCAAACTTTATAATTGTCAGCTAACGAGCTCTCGTTTTTGCCTCCAGCTAGAGCTGTGACGTCACTGTGAAGTGGCATGAAAAGGGTCTATAGACATGCCCCTATAAGACATGTATCTGTGCAATGACTCTTGTGGCTCTATTCAGCTTTTCTTCCCCCTCCTTTTATTGGCAGCACACTTCCTGTTTAACTGCAGTTAGTCAGTTAGCTCCTGTAGAATTCAGTCACTGGGTTTATTTTAACTCATTTCTATTCAAGATCTCTCAGCAAGTCAGACAAGCGAACATGTTAGCCGCCTTAACAAAGCAACAGAAACTGCCAAGAAAAGTGGGCAAAAAGGTGAATAGTGGTCATTAAAGTACATCTCTGACATGTCACTGCCTTATGACCATCCCAGACTATGAGGACTTCAAAGACCGGCCTCCTGCTGGTGCCAGAGTCAGGACAACATGGACCAGAGTCAGGACTAAACATGGACCGACCTCCTGCTGGTGCCAGAGTCAGACTAAACACGGACCAGAGTCAGGACTAAACGTGGACCAGAGTCAGGACTAAACGTAGACCAGAGTGAGGACTAACACAGACCAGAGTCCGGACTAAACATGGACCAGATCAGGACTAACTCGACCAGAGTCAGGACTAAACGTGGACCAGAGTCAGGACTAACGTGACCAGATCAGGACTAAACAAGACCAGAGTCAGGACTAAACGTGGACCAGAGTCAGGACCAGAGTCAGGACTAAACACGGACCAGAGTCAGGACTAAACACGGACCAGAGTCAGGACTAAACACGGACCAGAGTCAGGACTAAACATAGACCAGAGTCAGGACTAAACACGGACCAGAGTCAGGGCTAAACATGGACCAAGTCAGGACTAAACATGGACCAGAGTCAGGACTAAACATGGACCAGAGTCAGGACTAAACATGGACCAGAGTCAGGACTAAACGTGGACCAGAGTCAGGACTAAACGTGGACCAGAGTCGAGACTAAACATGGACCAGAGTCAGGACTAAACGTGGACCAGAGTCAGGACTAAACATTGACCAGAGTCAGGACTAAACATGGACCAGAGTCAGGACTAAACTGGACCAGAGTCAGGACTAACGTGGACCAGAGTCAGACTAAACATGGACCAGAGTCAGGACTAAACATGGACCGACCTCCTGCTGGTGCCAGAGTCAGGACTAAACATGGACCAGAGTCAGACTAAACATTGACCAGAGTCAGAACTAAACATGGACCAGAGTCAGGACTAAACATGGACCAGAGTCAGGACTAAACGTGGACCAGAGTCAGGACTAAACGTGGACCAGAGTCGAGGACTAAAACATGGACCAGAGTCAGGACTAAACGTGGACCAGAGTCAGACTAAACATGGACCAGAGTCAGGACTAAACACGGACCAGAGTAAGGACTAAACGTGGACCAGAGTCAGGACTAAACGTGGACCAGAGTCAGGGCTAGACGTGGACCAGAGTCGGACTAAACATGACCAGAGTCAGGACTAAACGTGGACCAGAGTCGAGACTAAACATGGACCAGAGTCAGGACTAAACGTGGACCAGAGTCAGGACTAAACACAGACCAGAGTCAGGACTAAACATGGACCAAAGTCAGGACTAAACATGGACCAGAGTCAGGACTAAACATGGACCAGAGTCAGGACTAAACGTGGACCAGAGTCAGGACTAAACGTGGACCAGAGTCAGGCTAGACGTGGACCAGAGTCAGGGCTAGACGTGGACCAGAGTCTGGACTAAACATTGACCAGAGTCAGAACCAGAGTCAGGACTAAACATGGACCAGAGTCAGGACTAAACATGGACCAGAGTCAGGACTAAACGTGGACCAGAGTCAGGACTAAACATGGACCAGAGTCAGGACTAAACGTGGACCAGAGTCGGACTAAACATTGACCAGAGTCAGGACTAAACATGGACCAGAGTCAGAACTAAACACGGACCAGAGTCAGGACTAAACATGGACCAGAGTCAGGACTAAACGTGGACCAGAGTCAGGCTAGACGTGGACCAGAGTCGGACTAAACATGACCAGAGTCAGGACTAAACTGGACCAGAGTCAGGACTAAACATGGACCAGAGTCAGGACTAAACGTGGACCAGAGTCAGGACTAAACATTGACCAGAGTCAGGACTAACATGGACCAGAGTCAGGACTAAACACGGACCAGAGTCAGGACTAAACATGGACCAGAGTCAGGACTAAACGTGGACCAGAGTCAGGCTAGACGTGGACCAGAGTCTGACTAAACTTGACCAGAGTCAGGACTAAACGTGGACCAGAGTCAGGACTAAACATGGACCAGAGTCAGGACTAAACGTGGACCAGAGTCAGGACTAAACATGGACCAGAGTCAGGACTAAACGTGGACCAGAGTCAGGACTAAACATTGACCAGAGTCAGAACTAAACACGGACCAGAGTCAGGACTAAACACAGACCAGAGTCAGGACTAAACATGGACCGTGTGTGTGTGGGCTTTGTGGAGTCCTGGTAAGGGGCGGACTCTCGTGGCCTGGGAGTGGCTTAGCTTAATATGTCCTTACTTAATTTAGATTGTTATTCAGTTACTCAATTAACAAGAACATACATGCAATTGGAATCATATTGACATCTCAATTTCCAGAGTCAGGACTAACGTGGACCAGAGTGTAACAGATTATTTATTACTACATTAGTGTGATACCAGCCTCACGCGCACCAGATATGTAGTGGTTTGTTTTAATATAATAAGCTAAAAATCGGCTAATTGTGGCATGGCGCACTAATTGCTAATTATTAGTTATTATATTGTATAGGTGATTAATAAAATTAATCAAATTTGGGGCACCAGAGTTAACATTTAAAGTCTAACTCAATTAAAAGAAACCTATACACTCCTCGTTGTCTGTCTGAAGGCGCGCTCTCTCATTACAGTGACAAATCCTAATTATAAAACCATAACCAGTAACATTTTGTGTGGTTTAATAAACAAAAACAAACATAAACATTCATCACTCATTTCCAAACAGTTACGGTAAACACTAGTTTCAATGGTAAGATCTGATTTGGTTTAAATTAGGAGTAACAAGGCTTCCTAACTACCCTTGAGCCACTCTGTTCAGCCACCATTTTAGTCTTACGTCCCATGAGGTTGAAGGTGGGGTGCTCCTTGGTGTCCACCGAGTTTTGAGGCCTTTCCTTGTTTGGGCCATGATCGAAGGGGTGCAGTTGCTGCTGTTCGATGGGTTTAGCAGCAGTTGAGTCCCATTCTGTAGCATGTTGATGCTGGTTGGAGAATTGTCCAAAGGCCTGATCAGCTCCTGCAGCAGGGTGGCTGACCCCCGCAGGGGCCACCAAGGGCCAGAGGCCCTCACGGCTTTTCCAACCCCCGTTCAGCACGTGAAGGAGGTAGATGTCAAGAAGCCAGGAAGTTCCAAGTAGAAGTGTGTCCCACCGTGTGTGTGTGGGCTTTGTGGAGTCCTGGTAAGGGGCGGACTCTCGTGGTCTGGGAGTGGCTTAGGCTTAATATGTCCTTACTTAATTTAGATTGTTATTCAGTTACTCAATTAACAAGAACATACATGCAATTGGAATCATATTGACATCTCAATTTCCAAATGCATATTTCAACAAGGATACAGACATGAGAACACATGAAAACACACATGAAGTAGATGTCCTTGTAAGAGTTTTGTCCTGCCAGTGTCTGTAAAGTCACAGCAGGGGGCTTTGAGGTAGAATCAACAGGCCGTTGATAAGGGACAGAGAGTCGTAAAACTCGATCACTTTGGGGAAGGGCTGCATACCTTTGTCCCTTTTAAAGAAGATGAAAAATACAGTCCACAATATATCTTTGGTGGTTCATAACGGCTACAAGAGTCAGGACTAAACATGGATCAACCTCAGAGTCAGGACTAAACGTGGAGAATCAGATATGTTTTAGTGATGTTGAGTGCTTCTTTAGACCATTGTTAACTCCTTGTGCAGAGTTAGTTTTCGTTCTTTTGCTCTTGTACATGACTTGGGTAAATAGTTGCTGACGTAGCCGAACCACTTGGAGAGCTGATATAACTTGCAAGAATCATAAAAACTAAAAATAGTCGGGTGAATCATCTTTACTAAGACTTTAAAAGCACTTACCTCCCTTCGACGTCAGGATCAGATATGGAGACAGCGCCTGGCTCAGCCTCTGATCAATATTTCAGAACCTGCTGAGAGCCTGTACTCTGCCAAATGTCACATGTGAAGGTCTCGAAAATATATTTTAAAATCTATTTCAACAAGACTCAAAACTGATGCTCACTGTCACATTGTTACACAAAGGTTATAAATGCAAAAAGATGCAAATGTGTAATCTGTTATTGGAGACAGAAGAAGTGCCCGAATGAGCTTATTCACACAAACAAGTACAAGTATTCAGTTGTTAATATATAATGCACTGAAAGCACAACAATAATATATTTGTTAGTTTTTCTAAATTTGAAAAACCAACAATGGGTTTTTCTGTGCTATAAGCCATTTTATAATTCTGAGGTGGGACCAAGTCACTGTTAGTCTCAAGTCTCAAGTGAATGGAGTCAATTTAAGTCAATCCAAATCCATCAATCCAAGTCAATTCTAAGTCCAAATCTAGTCCAAGTCCTCTGATTTTAACTTCAAGTCTTTCCAAGTCTTTTAATTAAATTACTGAAAACAAATTGTATTTTTGCAGTTTTATAGACCTTGTCCCACTCGAAGACTAAACATTGATCATTTTAAAAATGAATTACATAAACATGAAGCTGTCTTATGGTGCGTTCAGACCGGGTTTTTGCGTCCATTTTCAATGTTAAATCAATGTAAACCTGCGTCTTGAGCGTTCAAGCGTATTTGCGGCGCGTATTGGCGTCTGAGGCGTCTGTTGACGTGTCTTTCTGCGTCTGAAAATGCAGCTTTTTGCGAAGTAGAAGCTCAAACCTGCGGTGGACGCAACTTTGCTCGAATCTGAGGCCGCCGCAGGAGTTGGGAAAATCCATCTTTAGACACGTTGGAAGTCAGCGTCAGCCAATCAGAGACTACACTCCTGTGACACGTGACATGTTGTTGTTCTCCTCTCACATCAGCGGGAAAGGACAACTGTTTACTGAAGTCTTTTAATATAAGGTCACTTGTTTGGGGCTTTTCAAAGGCTTGGTCGTTCGTTGCGCTGAAAATCTGGGACACGCAAAACAAACAACACGGACATGATCTGGACTGACAACGCCTCACATGATCTATTAAAAATGCTGTTGCCGTGTTTAAACCTGCTGTACACGTGACACTGGAGGAGGAGAGAGACAGCAAAAGCCACTGCCAGGAGGAGGAGAAAGTTATGCGATCAGGTAAGTTACGTTTATAAATGCAACAAGCCTCTATCTCTCTCCTATCTGTCAAGGATCTGTCTTTTGCAAACAAGCGGAAACACAAAGAAGCCGTCTGGGCGTTAAAAGTGTCTCCCAACGCCTTGACGAAAATACGCTGTCCGGTGTGAACGCAGCATTAGGATTTTGTGAGCGTCCACACGGATCAGTAAACCAGCCTGAAGCCGGTGTAATGCCTGTAACTGACCAGAGTGTGGCGCTGTGACACTGACACAGAAAGTCACATAAAGAGAGGAAGATTTGACACTGAGCATGCGCAAAAAAGGAAGTGAATGTAAACAGAAACTTAGCGGAGAATTCTTATAAACTTTAAGCTACAGTCAGGTTTGTAGAGATGCTCTGCTGTGATTGTTCACTCAAAGTTATGAAGTTTAAGTAAAACGTTAGGCAAGAGCTTAGGATAAGAAACATAAAAAGCTGCTCTAACACAGAACTAACTCTTATAGATCTACGGCTGGACAGAGGCTTTGATTGGTGAGATGAATGATTTTGCTAATGGAGATATAAATGTCACAGTTTGATATTTATGTGAACATGAAACACTGACGATGGCTCTGAAAATGAAAATGCTACCAGAAGGTTAAGTAACAATTAACATTTGAGCTCCATACATAAAATCAATAGAGACACAGGCAGTTATCATTGGACACAGGTGAAAGACACTGAGGGTTTTATATCTGAGCTGAGGTGGGGTTTATGCCGAAAAATGCATCCTCTCCCACGGGAACAAACACACGCCTGAAAACTGTAATTTGTGAATATTAAACTTCACAGGACGACTATATGGTGCAATATTTTGTGTTAATAAACTTAAAATAATGATTGTGACGTGTTTTATAGTCTTAGTTTGGAGGTTAGCGTGTAGTGTGCAGGAAACTGTAAATACTGAATATTAGATAATATCGTGATATTTGTTTTGAAGATATGTTAAAAAAAAAAAAATTATTGTCTAAAGTAAAAAAAAAAGCTTCATAAATAGTTGTTAAAGATGTAAATGAAGAAAGTTGTAAAAAAACTTTAAAACTAGTTAGAAAGCATTTTGTAAATTTTGTATACTTTTTACACAAAATCCCTTTTAGCTTTGTTTTTTTCTTTATGAACAGTAATTTAGCATTCAAACCTCTGAGTTTGTGATCTTGTGAGGGAAGTTTGGGTCAAATATTTGGTCAGAACATTAAGACACTCACTAGCTTTGACAGACAACCTTATAGAGCGATTATTGGTTTATCAACACCAGAGATGCGTCTGCATCTGGTCTGATTGACACAAGCTGTAGCAACAACACTCGCCAGCGCTGTTGTCAGGTAACTCCAAGAGTTTATCACTGTGAGAAAACAAAAGTTATGCTAATAATTCAACATTTGTGAATGAAATTCAACCCTGCGACTCTTAAAAGTTACATTCAGGTGAGTAAAAAAACTGCGGGAAAAACACTGTCTCGAGCTTCAAGAGACAAACGTCTGTCAGCCCGATTCAGACCTGATCGAAACAGTAGCTCTCGTCTCGCTTTGTTGTTTGTAGAGTGTTTCTGATGTCGACCAATAAACCCTCTGTAGTTGACTAATTGATTGATATCATGTTGTAAGTTGACAAAAAATCTTGAGTCAACTATAACATAGTTTTTCTAACCATTAAGCTTTAACTAAAACACTTAAAGGTTGTATGGAGGATTTTCAAAAATCAGTCTTGGTCAAAAACAGTAACAGCTTGTACTTACGCTAAAAAAAAAAAGAATTGTAAAAAATATATAAACTGTGGACATGATGAGGCCTGTAAAACATTGACCAATAGATAACCAGGTACCTCGTTATCTGTTGGCCTGTTAACTTGTCAAACAAACCCTCAGTGTTCCTAAGTAACTCATTGGTCCAGTTACAGTGAAGGGCGTGGCCCTGGGAGGAGAAACACATGTGCATCGTTTGAAAAAACAACAAACAGTTGTTGGATTTGAAAAATCCTCCATACAACCTTTAAAATGTGTTTGAACATTTTCCAGTTGGTTTGACTTAAAATTTACAAATACTGGAATCGAGATTTGCCAAAAAATCATCGCGATATCCATTTTGATTAATATCGCCCAACCCTTGTTTTATTACTTGCCCATCATGACCACAATGGTGACTTGAGCCTATCCCAGGGACTTTGGGCCTTTAGAGGAGAACAGCCTGGACAGACACAGTTGTCACTAGAGACAACTCTGATGTTACTCACGTTAGAATTAAAGTAAATGTTAAGGACTAAGGAAAGTACAAGATTTCACGTGACTTTATCAAAAATCAGTTTGGGCAAGTGACTCCGATTTGGGAATGACAGGCTAAAGGCTTTCACCCTAAAGACTTCCTGTTCTATAAATGATGCTTTATCCAAAGGCCCCAGGGTGAAATCTGACCTCTGACCTCGGCTTCTTTTCCTCACCATCGATTCAGTAAAACGTGGGCCTTTGAGAGGAGCTGTCATCAAAGAAATGACAAAACGATGCAAACAACAGGAAGTCAGTTTCATAAGGAAAGAGAAAAGGAAATACATTTTTCTTCATTGGCATAACTCATATGTTAAATTATATCAACACAATTTGGGCCTTAGGCGGGGACATCCTGGACAGCGGCCAACTCGTCGGTTAGACAGACAAACATTCACTCTCTCATTCACTAAGGGAAATTTACAGTGATGCCCAATTAACCTAAACATGCATGTTTTTGGAGGTGGGAGGAAACCGGAGTACCCGGAGAAAACCCACGGTGACACGGGAGAACATGGCAAACTCCAGCCAGAGAGATCATGAGATGTTGATATGGTCCGACCCGGGAGTCGAACCCACGACCTCCTTATTGGAAGCCAGAGCTCTAACCACTCTGCTAACGTGCACCCCACAATTTAGGTCAGTTTAACTAACTGGCTTTATGCTTAAATGAGTTTTTTTTGTTGTTGTAGGTGAATAGTTTGTTCTGCAACAGTAAAACGTCTTAATCCTCCTACTGCCATTAGCAATCAAACTAGCCAGTGTTGGGTAAATTAGGCTACTGTAAAATTGTAATACATTATATATTACTAGTTACAGGGAGAAAAAGATAATACATCTGTATTACAATATTACTGTCTCAAAAATGTCACTGAGTTACACTACTGTGAGTTACTTTGA
Organism: Mugilogobius chulae; assembly: GCA_038363315.1. Lineage (NCBI taxonomy): Eukaryota > Metazoa > Chordata > Actinopteri > Gobiiformes > Gobiidae > Mugilogobius > Mugilogobius chulae. Next base: position 25,245,489 of record CM076397.1, read on the forward strand.
ACTAACTTTGTTAAGACATTATACAACACTAGACCTGTTACCTTTGTACTTGAATACAGATTAATTTGTTGAAATTTGATGTCACGACATTTACCTCATAATATTTGATTCACCTTTAAGCCCACAGACAGTATTTTAGAGTTGTTTTGGTCCCTAAGTGTCGTTTTCAAATGAGTATAAAAGCAATTAATGCATCTGCAAGTAACTTGAGTTACTCAGATTGTAATTAGTAATACTGTATATTATCAACATTTATATAAGTATTGAGTTGCATTTTCTTACAGTAACTAATTACTTTGTAATGAGTTACTCTCAACACTGAAGCTAGCTAAAGTCTGCACTGTAGCCATGACAACATTAAAGCCATTTTCTATTGTCATGGCCAAACAAACGCTCTTCAGAGAAAAAAAATAGACAAAAAAAAAAAAGCAGAGAAATACATTTGATTGGGTGGTCTGCTCATAATTGTCTCTGTGCACAAAACTTCAGTTGGCTTGTGTACATTCAAAATAGCTAACTTCTGTACATACGACCACTTCCTGTTAGCGTTAGCATTTAGACACAAACACGTCTCTTTTTAAACACAAGTGTCTCTGGTGAAATATTCCTCTGATATGTAAAGTCTTTAACATGTTTTCTGTAACATTCACCACAACTGTCTGATCTAAAGAGGATTTATTTGTTTTAAACTGATGTAGTGAAAACCTCATAGAAATGAACTGAACAGGAAATTGAACAGGATGTACTATTTTGAGCAAAAACAAGACAACTGCACTGAGCCAATTTTAAGTCAGAAAGTTCAGGAGTACTTTTCAAACAAATAAAAAAGAATATCTGCAAAACGTCTGTTACTTTGTGAATTTTAGGAGCGGAGAGAAACAGAAACAGCATCTTCTTCCGATATCCTGAAAGTCGTTTGACATTGAATCCTCCCGCTTCAGCAAATCTATTTTCACCCCGAGTTATTTTTAACAACTGAGCTATTTCTAGTCCTCAGCTGTATTCAAATGTTCTCTTGTTCTCTCTCTTCTTCTCTCTCTTTCTTCTTCTCTCTTTCTCTCTTCTTTCTCTCTCTCCTTCTCTCTCTCTCTCTCTTCTCTCTCTCTCTCTCTCTCTCTCTCTCTTCTCTCCGTCTTCTCTTCTCTCTCTCTCTTCTTCTTTCTCTCTCTCTTCTCTCTCTCTTCTCTCTTTCTCTCTCTTCTCCTTCTCTCTCTCTCTTCTCTTCTCTCTCTCTCTTCTCTGTCTCTTCTCTCTTCTCTCTCTCTCTCTCTCTCTTCTCTTCTCTCTCTCTCTCTTCTTTCTCTCTCTCTCTCTCTTCTCTCTCTTCTCTCTCTCTTTCTCTCTCTTCTCTTCTCTCTCTCTTCTCTTCTCTCTTCTCTTTCTCTCTTCTCTCTCTCTTCTTTTCTTTCTCTCTTTTCTCTCTCTCTCTCTCTCTTCTCTCTCTCTCTCTCTCTCTTCTTTCTCTCTTCTCTTTTCTTCTCTTCTCTTCTTCTCTTTCTTCTCTCTTCTTTCTTTTCTCTTCTTTCTTTCTCTCTTTTCTTTTCTTTCTTTTCTTCTTCTCCTCTCTCTTCTCTCTCTTCTCTCTCTCTCTCTCTCTCTCTTCTCTCTCTCTCTCTTTCTTTCTCTCTCTCTTCTTCTCTCTCTTCCTCTTCTCCTCACTCTCTTCTCTGGTCTCTCTCTCTTTCTCTCTCTTCTCTTCTCTTCTCTCTCTCTCTTCTCTCTCTCTTCTCTCTCTCTTCTCTTCTCTCTTCTCTTTCTCTTCTCTCTCTCTCTTCTCTTCCTCTTCTCTCTTCTCTCCTTCTCTCTCTCTCTCTCTGTCGTCCTCCTCCTCTCTCTCTTCTCTCTCGTCTCGTCGTTCTTTTCTTCTTCTCTTCTACTTCTCTCTTACCTTCTCTCTTCTCTCATCTCTTCTTTACTGCTTAGCATGATTAATTAGATAATTACATCTTTTTCCTCCTTCTCTTCTCCTTCTCCTTCCTCAATTTCTTTGTCTTATTACTCTTACTCTGCTGTTCGATTTTCTGCTCGTAACTCTCTAAATCTACTTCTCTCGTTGCTCCTCTCATCTTCTCTCTTGCCTCTCTCGTCTCTCTCGGCGGGTCTCTCTCCCTACTCTATACCTTCGGTTCACTTCAGTTCTTCCGCTTCAGTTCTCTCTTCTGCTATCGTTTTCCTGGCTTCACGTCAGCTCCCTCTTATCTTCCTGCCTCTGTCGTGTCTCCCTCTACACTTTTATTAGCTCTTCTGCCTCCTCTCTCCTTACTGGATTACGTCACATCTCTTCTTCTCTTCTCTTCGTCTCTCTCCTTTCCCTTATTCTGCCACGTACATAGCAGGTAGTTTCTCTGCCTGCTTCGATTACCTCTCTCCCTTCCTTATTCTCTCTACCAATACTACCTCTTCTCTCGTACTCGCGTCTTTTAGCTCGTTGTCCTCTATTCTGCCACCTTAACTTTCTATCTCTGTGCTCTCGCTCTCTATCTCTTCTCATCTCTCTCTCTTCTCTTTCTCCTCTCTCACTTCTCTTCTGTCTCTGAGTATGCATCTCTTCGTGACGTCTCATGTTCTACTACTCTAGTGCCTTCTCTCGTCTCTCTCTTTGCCATACCTCATCGGAAAAATTCTACCAAATACATAGGTTTTAGTTCAATAGCTAAGAGTTGTCAGTGTATCATTACTTTTTTAAAATGAAAATTACAAAAGTAGCACAACAAAGTGAACAGAGGCATACTCTAGCCAGACTTCTTTGATGGATAATTAATCTCATGTAATAAACTCCGCGTGCCTCGTACCGACCTATTAACGCGAACATTTATTCCAAATTAGAAAAATGCCAGAATAGAAGTGCAGTGAGGAGGATTTCAAGGTGAGATATTCGATCTGTTAGTAAGGTTTTAAAAATCTGTGAGTTATGTCTTCCTGCTTTGTTAAAGTGTCCTAATTCTACTCTACTTGATATATGGTGTTCCAGTTGTACTTATTCCCTGGTTTCAGGTCATCTCCAAATTAGTTCTTTCATTACTCGTCGCAGTGGCGATGCACCAAAGTGCGCTACAAAGTAAAGCCGGCGTTTGCGCTTTCTTTCTACGTTCGTGAGCGTACTTTGACTGTGAGAAAAGAAAAAAACTCATTAGTTCATTCGAAGAGGCTGGGAGATATATTGGAGATTTTAGGATAAGATTGTGAATTGTATGGGGTTTCAAATATTGAAAAAAGTGCGAGTAGGTGATAGTAATGCGATTTACTATGAAAAGAGCAAAGAAAGAGTGGCGAACCCAGAAAAGAGACAATTACAAATCAGTTAGAAAATGTGAACACGAATGTAGGCTGGAAACTTGTCACTTAGGCCGATAAATGCTGCATTAGCGTTAATGCACGTAATCTTATTCATTTACAAGCATTTGCACAATGGTGTGACCCGAATAGTGATTTGTGACAGCCACAACATTTTTCAGACCAAGCATCTAGACATAACGAACAGCAGAAATGTAAGTACGTTTTAAATTGCAGTATCTTTTTTTTTCTTTTGTTTTCTTTTTGCAATGCACAAAGGTGAATGTTATCTTAGTTTAGCTAATAATCAAATAAGTGCAGGATGGTGAAGATGCGATGAAGAAAGTGAGCAAAATTTAGAGGCATATTGTGCCCCATGAAGCCTGATCCGCTATGTAAGCCGTAAAGCATGTTTAACAACAATTTACTGTTTGATTGATATAAATAGTCGTCTGAAGATCGTGGTGTTATGAGTATCAAGATCTCAATTGAGATTAAAAGAAGGCTGATATGGCGATGGTGATAAGTAATTGGGATGCAGTTCCGAGTGTAGTGCCTTACAGATGAGTATCGTCACCTTGCCCTGGCTGTCATCCGATAGGATGCTGATCTCCTGGCTCTTCACCATGTTTTGTTGTTGAGCCTGCCTGTGTGTTATGATTAACTATCCATGGTATATCGTTTACAAAGAGAGTGCTGCATAGCTTTTGAAAGAGCTCACTTAGTTTACTGTTAGACGCGTGTGTGTGGTTGTGGTGAATAGCGGTAATCTTCCTTTAAATGGGGCAACTGAGACACGAAACAGACACAAGGAAACGAAGACTGAAGTGAAGTGTACTTCTCTCGATATCCGCCTGGAGAGGGAAGCTAGCTAGCGTGCCAGCGAGGTCTCGGCTGGTGAACAGCGTCCATGACCCATAACAGTCATAATTATTGAAGCTATAGTAAACCTAATAAATCGAGTAAATATATGTGAGCTAGGAATGTCCAAGTTCTAGAAGAATGCCACGTAACGTCACTGTGACCACACTTACAGCATACATATAATTATAGGCACCTTTGTCAATCAAAATGGGTGCTTGGGCGCTATAGGTGTCCTGTGCAGGACAGAGTTTGTAACAGAAAAAAATCTGAAGTTTTTATGGAAATACACTTACGCTCACGGACGGAAAGCAAAAAAGTTGCCTTTCCAGTGACTTGTTCGCTTTGTGTGGAAGGACCGATAATGAGCTCGAATTCGATTCTCCAGGATAAGCGAGACAATCACCAGGAATAGCTGTAGCTAGGTCTGAGGCCACCCCTCTGGCCAACCTCAGATGCTTTCTTTCGGTCGCGTTTTCCCTGATCCGTCTAATTAAGTAAATTAATTTAGTTAATTAGACAGTTAAGAAAATTCATTGTTTGAATTTACTTAACACAGTTGCAGCTCTTTCCAACTTTGATTTGGTTTGAGTAAAATAAATATGGTTCTTTTCCTGTGAAAGGTTGCAGCCCTTTGCCTTATATAATATTTTAACGTGTATGAAAATGTAATTAATCCTGCATCTAAGTAAGTTGATGATGTTTGGTTTGCACTATTAAAAATTAAAAGAGCTGGTTTCATTGGACTCTTTTAAGAGACTTCTAGATGAACATGAAGCAAAACTCTCAATTTTCAAATGCTTTTCTTAAGTTTTTACCTTTTACTGACCCAATGTATAAAATGTTGTGTATTTGTATGTTTGTGTGCTGTTGCCTCTTGGCCAGGACGCTCTTGCAAAAGAGATTTTTAATCTCAATGAGTTTTTATCCTGGTTAAATAAGGTTAAATAAAAAAAAAATAAATAAAAAAATAAAATTCTGTAGCTTTCCAGACTAAAATTATGACCTGCTGCCAGTGTTTACTAGTACTCTTCTTACTCACCTTGCTGGTTGTCGTCGCCTGTTCCACACGGTTCTCATCATGGCCGCCCTCTTCGCTGTTGCCGTTGACGCCAGACTGGGCCACTTTGATGATCTGGAGGCGGATGAGTTCGATTTTGGAGCGGCTGTCCTGGAGCATCTGCTGAGCCGTGGACAACATCTGATACAAACGACAGCAACAAGCGGCAAATGTCAATGAAGACGCAATCTAATTCTGCCCGCGCTGCAGACAAGAGCCGTGTTAACAAGGCTCTCACACTCTCTCCTCACACACACACACAAACACACAGCAGAAATGTGGAGGAGTTAAAGTCTTCTGCACTCTCAAGAATCAGAGTTTGAGCCTGATTCTGTTACATATGGCTGGGTTAACCTGGTTCATGTCAGATGAATAAGTGTTAAACTCCGGTGTTTTAAGTGGGCAGGAACGCACAGGTAGTCAGCTCCATCACTTCTAAAAATGCCCCATTTAGTAATAATTCACATTTTATTTATTGTAAAACACAAAAGCGAGTTTAAACGGCTAAACAGGTCTAAGTTTCTTTTCAAAATGACAGAAATGATAAGTCCCGCCTTTTCAGTGTAAAATTTTACTTTAATAACCACAGATGTAAAAATTATTTTGTTGTTGAAAAGTGTCTACATGACAATTTTGAACCTTACATGCAATCCTAATTTTTGAGTAATCGTAAGTAAATACAGACAAGTGGGCGGAGATTGGTGGTAGGTGAGGACAGAGATTTTCTGGAGCATCAGCTGCAGGACAAAACAAAATTACTCAAACATGCATTAATCAACTCCAACTTTGGATAAAGTAATGTTGAGGGAACATTGTTGTAACAAGGTTAAAAACTCGGAAAAGTATATTTTGCACAATAGCTCCACTTTACAAATGAAATACTCTGTATTTCAGCTAAAACAGAATCAATATCAGCAGAAACACATACACCCAGCGCAACCGATGTTCACTGCAAAAAAGGAAAATCTAACTTGATAAATTAATTAAATTACTGTAATTTCTGCCCTATAGAGCGCACCTGAATATAAGCCGCACCCGCTAGATTTTAGTAAGAAAAATGATAAAGTACATATATAGGCCGCACTCGTTAATTGTAAGCATATGAGAATCCATATTTTGCTGCATTGCCTTATTAGCCGCATAGTTCAAAGCTCATGAAAAAAGTAGTGGCTTATAATCCAGAAATTACGGTAAGCATATTCATTTTAAAGGCAAATTTTAAGACTTTTTCACTCAATAAGACCAAGTCTTACGAAGATTATTTGACTTGTTTTAAGATATTCTATCCTGATTTACCTTATCTAGATATAAATACTTTTTTAAGCAAATGTGTATCTGTTTTAAGCCATAATTGCTTGAATCAAGAATAGATTTAAAATCTTGTCAACAGAACTTGAAACTTGCATTTTCTGCTCAAAACAACTTGGTTAGTCAAATGTTCTTACTGCACCGGCAGATTATTTTACTTGAAATTAGACATTTTTACCTCAAAAAAGCAACATTTTCTAATTTTGTGAACCTTTTATGCAAGTACCTGTTGTCCCCTCGACCTGCCTGCTGCCCAGATTTATTCATAAAGTTTGTGAATTCACAAATATGACGAGAATCCATCTAGCTGACGAATGTTAAATATGTTTTTTTTATTCTATTTCACGGATAAATTACTATGTAAATTAAAATCAGGCAGTAAATATATTCTCAAGTGGCATCTCGTAAAATGAATAACTAAAAAATACCAAAATGTAATGTAAAATAAATAAATAGATACAATAAATAAAATGCAAATATATAAATAGACAGTAGCTGAGCGGCTCTAATGCATTTTGTCCATCGCTTCAGTGCAACTGTTCACAGGAAACCCTCAAATGCTTATGTCAGTGTAATATAATCTGAGAGCCTGGTTTTACAGTGTAACCGGCTCTATCTGAGGTCAACACAGGGAAAAGTACAACCACTACAATATCATTATTACACCAAGAATATAAGAATTATCTAAAGGTTACAACATCTAAAAGTGGCTGTTTTTTTTTAATTCTTCTTGATGTGATAAAAACACAAATGCAACTGTAAATTGATGTCGACCAGTTCTCTGAAACACTTTTGGAGAAGGTTTAGTGAGACTGTGGAATGGATTATCACAACAAACACACACAATCAGACACACGTTTGTGAAAATGGGAACAAAACATATTTATATTCATTTACATATTATATCAGGGTAGATTTTAGCTTCATGAGCTGTTAACCTGGTTACAGCGGTCTTTCTACATAATTGTTTTTTCAGTTTGTCAAAAATGTATTTTAAAGGTAAGCTTGTGACCAAAAATAAACTTAAAGGCATGTTTTTGTCATTTAGATTAGTGATGCACCGATCTAGCTTTTTCTGTTCCGATACCGATTCTGATACTTTGGCTTTAAGTATCTGTGCCGATACCCGATACTACTGTACGGAGTAAATTAGCTTATTTTTTCCTAGCAAAACATAAGAAATTCAGTTCTTTGGTGTTCTGTAATGGCTATTATAATGCAAGTCACGATTTAACAACTTAATCTGATTAAAGTGTCAAACATTTTGAGATGTTCTGGATCAACACCAGCCTGTAAATTAGTGTCAATACAATTAAACAATGGAATCGGCTGAACCAATATCATGGACTCGAAACCTGATGCAGCAAAATTCCCTGAATCGGCACCAATATCCGATCCAGTATCAGATCGGTGCATCCCTAATTTAGATTTCTTTGTTGCAATAAATAATCATAACTTCTTATTTACTTTGAGAAAACCAGGGCCACAAAACAGATTTTCGTTTGGCCTGGAGGAGGGCCTCTTTTTGTTTCCAGGGAAGCAAACTGTATTTTTCACTTTATGACATAAGCATCCATATCCCATTCAGAATGCCCAAAAGCATGGCTTTAACTGCCTATATCTGCTGAATTGTGTAGTTTGACTTTGTACCTCCAGAAAGTTACAGACCGTGCGTTTACATGATCAGGGAAATCAGACTAGGCTAAAACCAGACTCTATTTGGTTTCCCCTCAAACCAGTCGGTCCAGTTTTGGAGAGACTGGTCCAACTGTGTCAGATTCACTACTCCACGATTCAGACTGCAATATGTTAATTTACCTAAACATTGTTTACTATAGTAACTGTTTGTAATGTTGTCTGTAAAATTACACACTGATCTTTCTGGGACAAGTGGGACTGTTTTAAACATTTAGATCTGTGCTAAACATGTAGGACTGTGTTAAGCATTTAGTTAAATATGTGACTGTGTGTTCCACATTGTGCAAGGCGCTTTTTTGTTGTAAAAATGTTAACTTTATTGTTTGATGTGCAGTGGGCAGTTGTGAGCATGCTCAGTTACATTTGTCCAGCTGCAGACCGATTGTCTGTTTACATGAGTCTGAAATCGGACTACAATCGGTCGGGACCACGTGTGCCAACTGGCTCCTCAATAGGTCTGCCCGGGTTTACATGCACTTTGGAAAACTGGTTTAAATCGGACTAGTTATCTGGTTTTCCTGGCCTCCATGTAAACACCCTGATAGTCTCTCATTATAAATTTAATCACTGTTGTTTGAGTATCTTGTATTGTCCTGCAGCTGATGCTCGAGAGCTCAGAAAATACTCTTTTCACCCCCTATCCCCTCCCACTTGTCTGTATTTACTTTAGATTACAGGCATGTCCCGACTGCGGCCCAGGGTCCAAATGCGGCCCTCTGACAAATTTAATTGTCTCTCAGACCTTTTGAAGAATTGTCCAAGCAGCAATAATGCATTTTACCATGAGCTTAAAATCTAGTTTTAAAGCCTATATCAAGCATTGCATGGTGTGCTAATAATGCCTCAGACCTGAAAAAACTTTCACTAGATGACCTCTTTTATACGACCAAATCAGCCCTCGCCTTAGTTTGGGCTTCGAGATGTGGCCCGGGAAGAATAAAGTTTGGACAACCCCGGATTACTTGAAAAAAAAAAAGTGATTCCGATTAAAACATGTAGGGTTCAAAATGCAATGTAGCCACTTTCAAACAATACAAATGGAATTACAATTAGGAGGTGGACTTATGGCTATAAAGAGGCGGAGCTTATCAGTTCTGCAGTTTTGAATGGGCATGTTTACATTTCTAAGCAGTTTTAGAGCAATTTTGTACAGACTAAACATAAATTACTGATTTACTTGTGGCAATGTTTATTATAAGGCTATTACTATGAACACATATCTTCTTTAACACACATCCCTTCCTAAAATAAATGCTGGTAAAAATAGCTTAAACTGTAGGCTATCAGATTCTATAACATAACAGCAGCAGAATCTTCAGAAATCGATTTAACGTGAACAGACTTCCATCTGCATAGAGGCTAATTCATCGAAGTAGCTGATTGGCCAGCGGGTAACACCGATGTCCACACGTGCAATAAAGAAATAACCATGCCCAGATCACGTGTAACAACAACCACCACCACCACAGTCAGAGGCTATGACTTTGCAATTCACCCACCGCACTCACCTCTCCGTCTGCGCCGCTGCTGGGACACTACTACACCGTCATCCTGCGCGTGAAGTGAAACGGACCCCGGAACCGTCACAACAAGTCCTCCTCCTTCTTCTTCTTCTCCCCCCGCACGCAATTAACACGATCGATTCGACACCAAACAGTTACATCTCAGCGCCAGTCTGCCTGCGCGTAATTGCCTGAGCTCAGCGCGCGTAAACAGCGTGCCAAAACATCCCCAAAAAGACGAGATGTACTCCTCCGCTTCTCTCTCTCTCTCGCTCTCTCTCCCCGTCCTGTCCTGCTCCTCCTGCGTCCCGTATCGTTTTCTCCTGCAATGTGACTCCGCGTGCGTCCTGTACGTTTCTCCAATGCGCGCGCACACACAGCCTCCACACACAGCTCCATCACCGGCTGCTTCGTCCGCATTGGCTGCTTTCGGACCACATGACGCGCGCGGTGCACACTTCGCTGTACCACACACACGCGCGCACAGACGAATAACAGGATGCGTAATTGGAATGCTCCTTTTGGGACGACCCGTGCCAGATGCGAGCGTTTTGAGGAAATTTGTCACACCTGTTTTCGACGAGAGCGTCCAATTAAAACGTTGAATAAATCAGGCAAGCGCAAACCAAAGCGGTGTTTTTAGCGTTTGAAGGGCAAAAGACGCGTCACCTCGTTGACATTGACGGACAAATCAATAGTTAAATGAAAAAAAAAAACATACACAATAATTAATTTAAATGCAATGTTGGCTCATCAGGGTTATTTTTGGTTTGATTTTGTTGAAGTAGAATAAGCTACGACACGATTATAACCTAAATTTTATTGGATTTTATTGATTTATCATCGTGTTGTGACAAATGGCTGTTCAGTCAGGGAGAATGAATGGTTAAACTATAAGTAATATGAAACTAATTTGTACAAAACGCACGACATTACGACATTTCCACACAGACATGGGTTTCCCTCGTTGCTAGATAGTGTTATGTAATCTAGACACCGTCTCTCTCTCTCTCTCTCTCTCTCCCTCTCTCTCTCTCTCTCTCTCTCTCTCTCTCTCTCATTAATTCAAAGGTCAAAAAATGTCAGACAGTATAATTTGCATAAACACTTGTGAAAGTAGCTTATTTAATTTGCTTAACAACAACAATAACGATAAAGAAGTAAAGGCAATTGCTCCATCCTAGACAGTTAAAAATATATAAAAAACCTAAAAGAGAGAGAGAGAGTGACCTTCTGAGGAACTCTGGAGACACGTCACAGTCAGGTCCAGGTCTGGAGACACGTCACAGTCAGGTCCAGGCGGAGACACGTCACAGTCAGGTCCAGGTCTGGAGACACGTCACAGTCAGGTCCAGGCGGAGACACGTCACAGTCAGGTCCAGGCGGAGACACGTCACAGTCAGGTCCAGGCGGAGACACGTCACAGTCAGGTCCAGGCGGAGACACGTCACAGTCAGGTCCAGGCGGAGACACGTCACAGTCAGGTCCAGGCGGAGACACGTCACAGTCAGGTCCAGGTCTGGAGACACGTCACAGTCAGGTCCAGGTGGAGATACATCACAGTCAGGTCCAGGTGGAGACACGTCACAGTCAGGTCCAGGTGGAGACACGTCACAGTCAGGTCCAGGTCTGGAGACACGTCACAGTCAGGTCCAGGTGGAGACACATCACAGTCAGGTCCAGGTGGAGACACGTCACAGTTCTGTAGACACATATTTTTTTTTGTTTTCACAAAATCTAACAGTACTAAACTTAATATTCTTAATATAACTTAGCATATTATACAAGCTTATGGAGGGATTATTTCTTTATCAGCACGGGAAATGCGCGTGCACCCGTTATGCACAAAGAGCTGCAACTGATTGACACAACAGGCTGTAGCAGCAACCCCAGCCAGCGCTGTTGTCAGATAACTATAAGAGTTTATCACTGTGCCAAAACAAAGTTGTGCCGCTAATTCAACATTTGTGAATAATATTCAATCCTGCACCCTTAAACTTTACATTCAGGGGAGTGAAAAAACTGCAAGAAAAACACTGTCTCAAGCTTCGGGTATGAAGGTCCAAAAGAGCTATACCTCTCGTCTCGTTTTGTTGTTTTTACAAAGAAGTTTCAGCAGCCAACTAGACGCACAGTGTCTTTTTCTGCAGGTGACGTGCAGGAGAGTGGAAATTGACGTTGACCGACTGATAACTTATTTGAATAAACTGCTATTGTACACTGTCAAATCCTTAAAACTAAGAAGGAACCATCAAGCCTGTAACCAATGAATATTGTGTTTTCACTGTGGGACTTCTTGGTTAAAGTTGGGGTAACTAACGTTTTTTAATAATAAATTATGCTAAAAAGTATGTGGCAAATGCAGCTTTTTGTGAATAAATAAATAAGAATTTTAGTTCTCATCAGGAGCTGAATGCTGCGCTCTTATTGGCTGTGCCTGGGTGATCCTCTAAAGTAAGGGTGTTGAACTCATTTTGACAAAGGGCCACATTGGCATCAGGGTTGTCCTCGAAGGGCCGGTTGTAACTAAAATGAACCTTACTATTCTTTCTGTATTTGAGTATTGTATATTAATTAAAGTGACAATTACTGAATACACATCTGCATTAGTCTGAAAAATGACTTTCTCTTTAAGTTTCAGACAAATCATTTCATTAGGTTTAGACACCCAGATTACTCCTGTCACTAATATAAAATTAAAGTAAACCTTATAAGACCTTGAGGGCCGCATAAAATGAGGTGGCGGGCCGCATCTGGCCCCCGGGCCTTGACTTTGCCATATGTGCTCTAAAGTTTCACTTTGCTTTTTGTAAGAAGTGGTTTTAAAGTCATAATTGCAACCAAAAGTGAATACATGTTGATATTAATCATCAAAGGATTTAGAAGAGAAAGTTTAAAATCTAGGTTGTGTTTCCAATCTGAAAATCAGCTAACCCATCTTCGATATTAAGTCTGAGATAATACATCGTTTTGTGATATATCGGGATACAACTTGCTGTACCGTATCTTATCGTAGCACATGTCACAATACTAATAATACAGAGCTTAAGAACATTTAAATGTACATCACATCAGTGACATATGCAGCTTTGCTGCTGTTCACATCAGGATTGAGTCAACATCAAACTTTCAATCAGCACCAAAGTCGATTCCTAGAAAAGGGAAAAGATTTTGAATTTCAACCCTGACATTCATTTATTTAAACTTTATGTAAATGCATTTGAATAAGCTTCACCTTTGAATTTCTTTGAATTATAGTTCTTAACAATTTTTAACCATATTGTTTTGCAATACTCTGACAATATTATACTTTTTCACCTTATTGTAGAAATGCTTTGCTTAATATCGAATCATGTGTCATGTCTAATTGTTATAGGAATGTTCTTTGTGATACCGCATATAGATAGGCTTATGTGGTTAATATGTCCTTGAGCAATACACTTACCGGCGCCACTTTGCCGGTGTCTGCGTACACTGGTGTAGATGAATAGGTGAGTGGTTTCTTGATGTAAACTTGTCAGTTGCCTTAAAAGATAGAAAAGTGTTAGTTGAAGAAAGGATGACATGAGTGGCATTCTGAACATAGAATTGTGGTGTTTAGTCAAATATAATTGAAGTAAACTTTTAACATTACGCAGACAATGATTAAGACACGGATATATGTATTGAAAGGTCAACATAATTAAATGCTAAATACAAAGAGTCAAACAGCTAGGGCTGTAGTCGACCAAAGAAATTCTTGTTCGACTAAAGACATGTCTCATCGACTGATTAATCGACTAAAAAGGGGGCGTGGCAAAAGCTATGGAACTAAAAGTATTGTATTAACTGGACCCAATCTGTGCTTCAGAAAACTAAAAAAATGCAATGGATTTCATGCAAAACAGCAGTTTAAACAGAAAATTTATTTGAAACAGTATAATTATTTTAAGAAGGCTAAACAAATGATTTGGTCCAAAGCTTCAGCAAATTCACCTCTTTTTGATGCTGTTCAATACAAAACCTTATAATCAAAATAAAATAATTGATCGACTAAAAACATTTTGGTCGACTAAGAATTCATCGACCGATTAATGACTAAACAACTAAAAGACAGCAACCCTACAAACAGCATATATTTACTTTTATAGCTGATAAAATGTGCAACAAAAATAAATGTACTATCAATTCGTGGGTTTCTGCAAATTGATCACCATCGATATAGAAATCAACACTAGTCAAGTACAAAATTAAACTCGTCGTATTCTTGAGCAAAAAATAAAACAAATAAATAAATACATTAATAAAATAATAAATGTAATAATAAATAATGTGCTCATGTTCAAAACAAATCAATTAATTCATTATGTGTTGCTTGATCATATAATAATAAGAGAATCATTAATTTTCTGAGTCATAGACTGCTTATGAAGGGTTAATTTGTGGCTCATTAAACTTGGATTTATACTAACTAAAGTATCACAAGTACAGTGATTATTGTCCTTCAAAAACAAAACAAAAATACTTGAAAATGTCCAATAAAATTAGTCGTAAACAGTTTCTACATATTCACAAAAACATTTTAAAAAGTAATGTGCTAGAATTAAAAATAGAAAAGAAGTTAAATAATGTAAAAAACACAGCAAAATCTAGTAATTTTCTTTAACTTTAATAAGATGTGACAATTAGCCTAATGATCAGCTTTAAACACACAGTAAAAAACAACATGTAACTCTTAATTATATGATTATTATCTGGTTTGACTGCTCATAAGTTGCCAGACACGCGCTTAACTACTTCTTCTCATTACCGCTCAGCATCTTTTTAATGCGCCACAGTGAACCGGCCTCGCGCCTGAACTCCACGCGGCTTTATTTATTTACTTTCTACCCACTTTCAAATTACTTTACCGCGTCGAATAAAATCACTCTAAATGTTCCGATGAAAAGAAAGCTCTTTATAAAGTAGAGGGCTGTTATTATAGACTTAAGTGTCCCGTAGTAGTGAGACCTATTTTGAGAGGCGGAGCTCGCTGGAGCAGAAGCGCTCGGCCGGGACTTCCTCGCTCCTCGGCGGCTGTACAATTGTGTGTGGACGCGGACGGAGCGGGAGCACGTTGTTGTCTGTGTGCGCTCCTTTCTGCAACTTTTACGCCGCGCTTCTCCACGTCCTTCCATCTTTCCAGCCTCGGTTTTTCCCATCGGGAGATCTGCGAGCCAAACCAGCCTGCGGAAACATGTCGGCCTCGGCGGCAAAAGCGAGTAAAAAGGAGGCAAACTCAAACCACGACGGCGGGGACGAGACCTCCGGTAAGAAGCGGCGGAATGGCGGCCTCAGTCGCTCTCATTCACCGCCATTTTTGCTCATCTTTCCTCCGCATGATTACACCGCAAAGTCGCATGCTATTGAATCACAATCGATCGTGTTCATAGCTTTAATTTGCCGTAATTTGGGCTGGTATTTTCTGTCTCTTTGTTATTTGTTTCTCGCACTCACGTTGCGCGTAAGTGACGCTAGCACAGCTAGCCCGCCGCTAGCCCGCTGTTGTTCGCGTTAATGTGGCGTGCTAATGCTAGAGGTAACATCGCCATGGTGACTTCGGTAAAGTAACGTTTATATCCAGCAGCCATGTTGTGACTGTAGACTTCTAATTTCTAAAGTTAGCTCTCAGTTACAACTTATCTAACGCTCGTGTTCTATCGTGTTATTGTTTAAAAGGAAAATTAAGTTTATGTAATACTTTATTTGTTATATGTAGTTTAAACAGAAGTTGTGTGTTGTTTCATGGTTGATTATGCATTAATTATACAAATGTAAAAAAAAAAAAGCGTCATATGACTAAATTATTCCATTAGTCTAAGCCAGTTAATCTATTTCATGACCGGTTTATGTTTTTCATATTATAATTTAGCTGCTCTTACCATCACAAAATGGCCGTCAAATGCCACGGCATCAGCGTCGATGATACCTCTAGCTTTATTTCCTCCACGTTTGTTTCGCACCACGTTAGCTTCCATTTAGCATTACCAGCGTGGCCAGATGTAACGTCATCTTTAGACCCTTATTATACATTTTAACCATACGTGTCTGTTTTTTTACTCCGTTCTTGTCTTTCTTACTAGCTAACATCTATTTACTTTCATCAGTTGCGTTTATTTACAGGCAAACGTGTGCCTTTTCATTGCGCTAGCTTCAGCCAGTTGCTATTGTTGTTGTAGTGTTACCTAACGCTAGCTGCGGTGTTGTATTTGCTAATTTGTGTTTAAAAATAGCCCACAAACGCACTCTGTATGAATCAGCATGTATAAAACGTTCTTAATAAGTTGCATTGCGTCAAAATATGAGTTTGTTGCGATGATTTGTTCGATTCTCACGCTCGGTCCCGGGTCTGAACACGTTTATTGCGGCTCGCCGTGTGTTGTGCGTCCCACATTTAAACCACGCGGCCTTGTCGAGAGCTCTGGCCGGAAACGGAGAGGATCTGCGCCGCTAGATCTGCTGCGATTGGCCCACCGGGTTATGCCTCATCTCCGGACCCCAGCCGAGCCTTTTCTCGCAGATAAATAAAAAGTAGTGTGGGGGAACATAATCGAAAATGTTCACATGTGACTTGTTTCTTTTTCACATTTCTGTCAGTTCTTCGGTTTTTTGAGTGGCAATCAACACTAGTGGACTATAAAAACAAGTTCGTCATATTCTTGAGCAAAAATAAAGTCTGTTAACAAGAAGTTTCGCAAGCTTCTTTAGTTTCTGTCACATTTTCATTCATAATCAGAATGTTCAAATCTGAACAAATGTTTTTGTTACTGCAAATAAAAAATAAATTACATTGTAGATATTTGTAATCTTCTTTCAGGATATTCAAGGTTCATACTATCCACCACAAAATGGTCATTTTAAAAACATATGAATTAACTAGCTAATGGAAAAAAATAACAAATATTATACTGCGTTCCAGGCACTGGAACTGGATATTTCCACTGAAAATACCAGTTCCAGTTCAGAGTGTTCCACGTAATCACTCGTATGAAATTAGGCTAATTTAACTGTAGGCTAACAAAGTAACGGTAAAACTGTAACCAATGTTTACATAGTTTTTGTGTCAGTTAAACCTCCAATAATTATTGTGTGATTGTTGAACCGTATGTGAAGTGGACTTCCTCGACCAGGTCCAGTTCACAGTTGTATTACCAGTTCGATCGGAGTTCCAGCGCATTTGTACAAGTGGAAGTGGAAATATACCAGTTCCAGTTTCTGGAACGCACCATTAGTCTTCAAAATAATATTATTTGCTATAACCAGGAAACGTAATGTAGTAGTTTTTGTATTTTATATTCTTATTTAATGTAAATGAGGCTAATGTGCATTGTAGATTCAAGATGATCTGTCACTCAAACACAACTACTGACATAGAAAAAAAAGGAAATCCTCCATCTTTGCAGCAGGTTTGCTAAACTTCCATAGGAATACATTAGCCCACAAAATTGGGTATTTGTTTTGGATGTGTATTTGTATTTTGTTGATCTTGTGACAAATATCCACGTTTAACGAAATTAAAACGTCAGTGAAACACAAATTACACTGTAAACAGTATCTTAGAAAGTTGCAAGCTTTACATAAACTTATAAATTTACGTTTTAGTCATGAGTTATTTAGACGATCTGTAAACAAACTTATACATCGAAACCAAGTACTTGAAAAGTGACAGGAGACTAGCACTGCTGGATCTGGGAATCATTAAACACTACTTTAGGCTTCTGGGGCGTTTTTATTCTACTCTACTGTGGCCAGACCCTAAACACATCTTCCTATTGTTAAGCTGTAGTTAGTTTTCATAAATTACATTAGACTTTTTTTTTTTTTTACAAAGGGTCATCTGTATTGTAACTATCTAACAAACTTGTATATCTGTTTTCAGAAAAAGAGCAACAAGAGGCCATCGAACACATTGACGAAGTCCAGAATGAAATCGACAGGTAAATTTCACTAAAGCAGATTTATGAATTGTGAGGTTGGTCACATGAAACCATTTTATCAAATCAAAATGTGCTATCAGAAAGAGGAACTGAGACTTTTGTGGGTGATGTTTTGCTGCTGTCACCAACAGACTTATTAAAATGTGTTTTTGCTTTGTGCACAGGTTGATCGAAAGTGCTAGTGAGGAGATCCTTAAAGTAGAACAGAAATACAACAAACTCCGTCAGCCATTCTTCCAGAAGAGGTCGGAACTGATCGGCAAAATCCCCAACTTCTGGGTCACTACGTTTGTCAATCATCCACAAGGTAATTATGCATGTCTGTTGTTTTTTTTATGAAAGTAGAAATTGATTGAATCTAACTGTAGAATTGTAATGCAGTGTTGGTGTGAGATAAAATTGCCAAAAAAAATGGCTTGTTGAATTCACAGCGTTATCATCGATGTTGTATTCCAAAGAATTAAAATGTAAAAATTGTTGTGTGTAGTTCCCCAAAGCTGGAATAATTGCATCACTCTGAAGCGAGTTCTGAACATAATCTATCTGGACGGGCTCTTGTCAAAAGCAGTTGGGAAGGAAACTTCTTGCGGAGTATTTTTATCTTTGCACCCCACAACTAGTCGTTTTAGCCAAACACAGTTAGGCAGGACGTATTAAATTTGACTCACAATATTGTGACAAATAATCGCATTAACGATTTTCACGATATTTACTAACGTAAATGCCAGATTTAAAATCAGAATTTTATTAGCGCATATATTATTATGAACATACTAAATGTATTTTGACAAGTACATCAATTGTAATAGGCATGTTTTGACAAAATTTAATTAATCAGTGTCAAATGTAACCCTTGAACCCCTTGATCCAGCTTACTGGTTACCCGCGCTATAGGTTGGAGACCCCGTTCTGCGGAATATTCGATTCGATCATGATTAGAAACGGCACGTTATTTAATTGGACCCTATATCGCGATTAGCTAATATCGATATCTTATCCAATCACAGTACTAATCAACTCTTGTCGAATCCAGTTGTGAATGCACAAACACTGCTTCTTGCTTAAAAAAAAAAAAAAAATCTGTTAAATTGATTCAGTAGTAGTACTGTACTTTGCGTCGCCATGTTTGTTGTTTTGCTTTGGGCACGCCTGGCTGGTGTCATCACGTGTAAATTTCACCTCTCCCTTGTAGACAAGCCTTCTAATAGTATGAGGATTCGTTACACTGTTTACAAATCCAATTTGTTATTTGTAAACCCACAAAAACACAAGAATTAATCTTTCTGCGCAAGGTTAGATTTCCCCTAAAAACTAGTGTTCCAATCAGAGCTGCACGTTTTCAAACTTTCTTCAACAGTTAGTTGGAGCTCTTCACAGTTAATAATCGGTTAACCAATTAAACTTAACGCAGTACTTTTTCTTGTAATTTTCACTGGACGTGTTATAATTGGGCACATCAGCATTACGAGTGAACACATGGCTGGGAGACAGCGACAGGCTTTGAGCTGTGCACAACAGACTGAATAAAAGCTGAAATCACTGCTGTAGAGGTTTATTCACTAAAAATAAGGAATCACGTTTTAAAGTTGCAGCTGCTTACCTTAGTTTGAAACACGAGTTGCCCTGACAAAACTGAGGAATCCTATTTTCTTCTCCAACAAAAAATCTTAGGTACTGTTAGAGTAGTTTGGCCATCTGCTGGTGCAATTGTATATTTGGTGATCCGGTTAAGCCATGAACATAGTCACACTCTAACATTTCAAACTTTATTTAATCCAGAAGTAATTGAATTCTCCAGCACCAATCTATACCTCAATGAATTTAAAAATGTGATAATCAAGTTTCAATATCAACAGAAAATCACAATTAATTTTTTTTTTTAGTAAGTTACAGAAACAATGAGGTTACGTTGGTGTGAAGTTGATGATATTTTCTGCGTTACTGATGTTGCCTTTGTCGTTTTAGTATCCGCTCTTCTTGGCGAGGAGGACGAAGAGGCGCTGCATTACCTGAGCCGGGTCGAGGTCACAGAGTTTGAGGACATCAAGTCAGGCTACAGAATAGAATTTGTAAGTACACTTTTCAAGGTTAAAATTTTAGTTACTGTTTGGTATTTCTGTATTCTTCTAAACAAGCTCTTATATGCCAGAATAGTAGACGCCAATTAGAAAAAATAAACACAACTCTTGCTTGGTGCACAGATTTTGCTCCTTTTTTATGATCTGAACTCGAAGATACAAATATTTTCTAGAATGTTCAGAAATAACCTGTTCAATCCAATGTGATTAGAGTCAATTTATTTTTTATTAGATTCTATCCAATTGGCAGAAGGTTATTATTCTGAATTCAAAACTATTTTAATGAAATTTACACGTGTTTGCTTTTCATAATAATTATTACTATTAATATTATTAGAGTGAACAGCAATTAAAAGTTTCTAGAGATTAATTGTATATTACGCACAAATAGGGGTGTCAAAAATATTCGATTCAGCGATATATCGCGATACCCGATCCGCGATACTCGAATCGATACTAAATTCCGATATCGATTCTTTTGATGACGTCATGCATATTAATGAGGATGCTTTGTAACCTTGATTTCAACTGAATTCAATGTCAATAGTGGTTCAAAATGTGCATATTCAGCCAGGACAGTAGAGGGCAGCACTGTCTTTAAGAAGACAATCTAATATAACCCTTGGCACCACGAAGTATTTTATAACATTTAGTTTTTTAAGTTGTACTTTAATAGTATAGATCTATAAAAACAGAAATAATTATCAATTAATTGCAATTTATAATCGTTTGTGTCAGTATCGGATTAATCGGCGATTAATCGAATCGTGACGTGTGTATCGTGATTCGAATCGAATCGCCAGATTCATGGCAATTCACACCTACGCACAAAGCTCAATAAATATCTTATTTAGCCTTTTTATTGTTTGAATGTAATGTATTTTATTTAGGTTATTCATTTTGTTGATGTACAGTGCTGCGCATTTGTGTGGTATTTTGGCTTAGATAATGATAAATGTGAAAGATCGGGCATGCCGCTGATGAGCACTAATTCTCCGCGTGCATATTTAATGAGACATTCTCGCCACCCTTGGATTGAACGTTCCTCTGTGGTTCTGGGTCTTTGTGGATGATTTAAAAACTCAGACAGAGCTCAGTCTCTGCAGCAGGACTCTCCTTCTCATGTTCAGTGCGTTAACAGGCGGCAGAGCAGATCCTCAGTCTGTGAACCGTTTATGAGAGCGAGGAGGTGAAAAAGGGCGCAGCAGCAGCAGCGCGAGGCGCTTTCATTCATGTTTTTGGGCTAAATGTGTGACCTGTGGTAACGCTGACAAATTAATTAATTATTAATACATTGGTGCGTTGTCAAACATCTTCTAAATTGTGCTGTAGAAGAAAGAAATTATCCTAACATTTAGATTTCTTGTTGCGTTCTCAGTTTTCACCAAACATCAGCTTTTTGTCTTTCTGACTCTGCTGACATTATTCTGCTTTTCTTTTCCATAACGTATAATCGTTCTCTGTGCTTATGGGTCTGAACACATGTGACTTGATGTTTCTGTTTTGCAGTATTTTGATGAAAATCCTTACTTCGAAAACAAAGTCCTTTCCAAAGAGTTTCATCTGAACGAGAGCGGAGACCCTTCTTCAAAATCCACAGAAATCAAATGGAGATCAGGGAAGGTCAGTACAGTTTCTGAATCAAGAATCTAATCTTTAGGGCTCTGGGAATATAATGTTTTACAATATCACACATTTGTATTGAATCACTATACTATACACTATACATTCTTGTGTCGTCAGGATTTGACCAAACGCGTCAGTCAGTCACAGAACAAAGGTGCGAGGAAGAGGCAACACGAGGAGCCGGAGAGCTTCTTCACCTGGTTCACCGATCACGCCGACGCCGGAGCAGATGAGCTCGGAGAAGTCATCAAGGACGACATCTGGCCCAACCCCCTGCAGTACTACCTGGTATGACTGCACTTTTAATGTCAGAATCTTTATCGATGTCCACGTGAATAATTTGGTTGAATTTGCTTTTGGTACAGCATTGTCAGGGTAGCTCCCATCTGTACAGTTCATAGAAGGCGGATAGCAACAGTAGCATTAAGACATAAAAGACATAAATGACAAAAAGGTATTTGGTTTGATTAAGTGTCCTTGGTATGGTACGACCGCTCTGATCATAAATGTTATGTGTGATGTTACCAGTAGTGATGGGGTAGATCATGTGTGTGTCGACCCAGTGTAGACTTTGTGTTGATGCAATTCTTTAGCACCATCAAGTGGTTTGGTAAATGCACTGCAGTCAGGGTAAACCACTCACTGGGCTCAATCAGTGACGTGCAGTTAATTACCGCTGGTGAGACGTTATTACTAACAGAAGACACCTTTGCATAACATACGAAACGTTTCCCTTTACAGAAGTACACAACTTGTGAATTCAAGATCATCTGGTTCATCCTCTGTTTGTAAGAGCTACGTAAGTGATCACTGCAGATGAACGTGTGAAATGCAGGAGCATGTCAGTGATCATGGCCGGCATGACTGCATCAAATTGTTGTATTTGGTCAGAAATAATTCAGGGTGTTTACATGGAGGCCAGGAAAACCAGATAACTAGCCTAGTCCAATTTTGACTAGTTTCCCAAAGCGCATGTAAACCCGGGCTGTAAACTGGTTTTCGGAAAACCAGTTGGTGCACGTGTCCCGACTGATTGTAGTCTGATTTCAGACACATGTAAACAGACAGTCGGTCTGCAGCTGGATAAATGCAACTGAGCATGCTCACAACTCCTGCCCACTGCACATTTCAAGAATAAAGTTAACATTTTTACACCAAAAAAGCGCCCTGCACAAAGTGGAACACACAGTCACATATTTAACTAAATACTTAACACAGTCTTACATGTTTAACACAGATCTAAATGTTTAAAACAGTCCCACTTGTCCCAGAAAGATCAGTGTCTAATTTTACACACAATATTACAAACACTTACTAATAGTAAAAAATAATTTAGTTAAATCAACATAATGGAGTCTGAATCATGCAGGAGTAAATCTGACACAGCAGGACATGTCTCTCCAGGGTAGTTGGTTTACTCTCTTGCATGTAACCTGGAGTTTGGTTTTCTAGCCTAGTCTGATTCCCCTGATCATGTGAACGTGACATACAGTATATGTATGTCCAATAAATAGTGCTTATACAACATTTTAAAGATATTTTTTTTTCTTTTCACAAACAAAATGTTTTTAAACGTGCGCGTGGTTTTAAATTTTGTTATCCAGATATTTTTTTTTTTTTTATCTTAAATTTCAGTCTGGAAGTTTAGCAGGAATCATGCTAACTTATAACCTTTTTTTCAATTAATTCTATTGAAACACTGGTGTTGAGCCGCTGTTGTAGTTCATCTCGTAATCCTTTTGTCCAGGTCCCTGATATGGACGATGAGGAGGGAGAAGGAGAGGAAGAGGACGAGGATGAGGAGGGTCTGGAGGACATCGATGAAGAAGGAGACGAGGACGGAGAGGAGGATGACGAGGATGAAGGAGAGGATGGAGAGGTACCATCAACGCTGTTTGTTTTGAATGGAAGTCGACATAAAAAAAAGAAAAGTTATTGTATGTAGGAATGCAACAAGATAATCGATCATAACAAATCAATTATTCGAATAAATGTCAGGACAGTCTGGTCCTAGTTATCCTTTTAATCACATGGGGGCCTAAATAATAGAAAACAATATAGAAGAATGATTATGGACATATTTTATATGTTAGACCTATAATTTAAAATGTGGCTCTCGACTATCCCTGAACTAAATAATTTTGGTCTAATCACCATTTGAGTTTGAGACCCTGAAGCCTTTCAAGTGCTGAGTGATGTTTTATTAACCAGACTAAAACTAACTACTTCAAAAGGACAGTAGATGTGTATTTTTAATGGAAAAAATATCTAGGCAAGTTAAAATGTTGTGAATTAATAATATAATAATATCTTTACTTTATCTGATTTTTTTTTTTTTGTCAGCACAGTTTTGTGGGGCTAAATCGACGCTGATGTCTCTATACTAGAAACATTTGCCCTTGCTCTGAAAAAGTTTGACTGTTTTGACCTGAAAATTGCTAACTTGCTCACCCCCTAGTACTGATATCTTGTTAAAGCATCTATTCAGGTGGAAATTAGTCCGCAAAGTCCTGTCTATGTCTAATAAAATCCTGTTTGTGTCCAACTTTTTCTGTTTTTGTTTTTAGCTTTGTGGCTAACTGTTGTTAGCATAGTGACTCACCTCGCTGTTAAAAGCTGTGAAAAAACATTAAAACACATAATGATGAACAATTTTGAAGCTCAGAATGCATTAGCTACGTGAGCAAATCATGTGTAGACTGAAGTAAGAAGTTTAAAATGGATTATTTCTGTTTGTTTACATTTAAGGATGCAAAAATCAGGTACAGTCTCTTTAAATAGCATACACACAGCTCATTAAAATACACTTTTTGTGATGAATCAGTCTCAGTTTTTAAAGGGTCAGGTGGGCTCCATCTGACTTGTTTTGTTGCGAGTTAAAATTATTTTGTTGTTGAAAGTGATGATAACTTTTTTGGCTGCTAAAATGCTGTTCTAAGTCATTCTTTTGTATTTCTTTTTTTTTTTAAGTTTTCAATAGAAAAAAAGGTAACTTATTTCACAATTATATATCATGTATGCATGAATTATCAAAAAAACAAAAGACAAAAATATAAACTGTAAATGATAGAATAAAAAGAATATATAAAAGACAATAATAATAATAATAATTAAAATAAACTATTTAAATAAAATAAAACGCCTGCTTACACATGTATTGAAATTTGGAATGTCTCAATATCGATTTTTTAAAAAGTCAATGAAAGGCTTCCAGGTAGCATAGAAAAGGCTCTCTTTTGTCTTATTGAAAATTTGATTTCTCTAGCTCTAAATACTGCATGACATCTCTTAAAAGATGTATGTGGGTTGGTGGATTTTTACTTTTCCAATTTAGTAGGATTAGACGCTTGGCTAATAGTGTGACATAACTTAAAACATTCTTTTGTTTGTTATTGAGACATACTCCTACACTAGGCATATTGCTGATACAGGGTCCATTAGTAGCTGAGTCCCAAACACTAGTGACAAAGTTTCAAATATCTTGGTCCAATAAAGGGTAATGTTGGGGCAACTCCAGAATGTTTGTCCCAAAGACGCAGGGGCATGTCCACAACGTTCACAGGAAGCATCTGATTCTTTTGTATTTCTGAGCAAATGAGCAAGTTTCAGGTCAAACAAGTCAGAAAGTGACTGTTTCAGTGCAGAGACCAATGTCATTTCTCAATGCTGCTTTTTTTTACAGTCGACTTCTTAAGATACAATTTTATACTTTGGTACAATTATAAACAAAATCTACTGAATTGTAGAATTGTAAGACTCACAAATAGGTCTTAATTTGTCTGATTTGTAGTCATAAAAAAGTCTTGACCTCTCGATCCCTGCAGAAACCCTGTGTTCACCTACACTTTCTCACCTTAATAAATAAACGTAGTGGCAGAAATTAAGATTTGCCTGTACATTTCTAAAATAATTATTTTCTTGTCTCTTCTGCAGGAGGACGAAGGCGAGGACGACTAAACCCCAACAGAACCTCAATATGTATTTCCAGTTTGGTTTTTTCCACTCATTGTCGGGAGCAAATATTTTAATTTTATTTTGTTTTTTTTGTTTGTTTTTGTTTATTATTTTATTACCCGCTTTGTTCAGCATTCAGAAGAAGCCCCTCCCACCACATTCACCTGTTGTTGGTGCCATGTTTTTTGCATCTTTATATAAAAAGGTCATTGGCACTCCGCCCTGCATTGTGAGTACCATCTACCTAAAATAATGTAAAAAAAAAAAAAAAAAAAATCGTTTTGAAAAATCTAGAAGAAAAAAAAATATACAAAACAAAAAATTACAAAAAACAGCACATCATCGACAACATTTTGAACTTTGGAGAGACAAAAATTGAAAGTAATAGACCTTCACATGAGCCCAGAATTTTTGAAGATTTTGTTTTTTATTTTTTAATCTGTAAACCCTTTTTGGTGCAGCGCAGGAGCAGTGACGTCGTGTTTATGCAACAGATGGAAAATTTAACAAAAGCCTCAAAAAACAAACCAACAATAAAACATGAACTTCTCCTCAATGCAACTCTAGACTGTCGCTGTGACTTTCTCCTTCTCAGTGGAAGTGCAGTCCTAAACCAGGACTAAAACGGGTCTGAACTCCACCCACTGTTTCATTAAAATATATATATAATAAAGAAAATAAAAGACTAGCGTGAACATCTAAACCAAGTCTAAAGCAGGTATATCGGATTTAAACGGGTTAATGCTAGAGTCAGACCTGGAGGGACTGTTGGCCGTGATTGGTCGAGAAGTTTTACTGCGTTCAGACCGGATTGCGTTTAAGCGTCAAATTTTGTGCGTTTAAGTATATTTTGACTCCCTTAAAGGCGCCCAAAACGCCCCAATGCGCGTCGAGGCGTTGGGAGACAAAACGACATTTTGTTGGCAGGATTTGTTTTGCTCGTAGACAGATCACGTTGAGAGCAATAAAGGCTTGCTGCATTTATAAAAATGTAGTTTACTCGATCGCACAACTTTCTCCTCCTCCAGGCAGTGTCCTTTTGCTGTCTCTGTCCTCCTCGCCTGCTCTAGTGTCACGTCGTACCGCAGTGGTTTAAACACGGCAACGAGCATTTTTAATAAATCCACGTGAGCGCATTGTCAGTCCAGATTATGTCCTGTGTTGTTTGTTTTGCCGTGTCGCCAGATTTTCAAAGCAACGAACGACCAAGCCTTTGAAAAAAGCCCCAAAACAAGCAACCTTACGTTAAAAAAAGTTATTAAAAATCTTCAGTAAACAGTCCTACTCTCCCCTTGATGTGAAAGAACAGCAGCATAGGGAGTAGTGTCTGATTGGCGGACGCAGGCGTTCGACGCTCGAAAGTTTAGCAGGGCCAACTCTTGTGTCGACGCCTGCTGAGGCAGCCAAAGCCTCCGCCGCAGGTTTGAGCTTCCACTTTGCAATATACGGCATCAGCAGAAGCCGGAACATGCGCCCTAGACGTCCGTTCGCAACGCAAATTCAATAGACGCTCCAACGCTGTCCAGTCTGAACGCAGCATAATTTACGTAGAAACACTAGGTAATGCGGATGGGTCGATTCATCTCTCGATACATGAATCACAAAATCGATGTTACCGACAAAGCCTCGTGAGAACAAACTACTTTTTTTTTTGTTAAATAAAACATGGGTTTTCAATAAATATCACTATTACTGCTTTAACGTAGTTCGTAAAGAATTAAGTCAGTAGTAAGTCAGTTTAAGATAATAGATACAGTCAGCAATATTTGGGGGCGTGGCCTGCTGAGGGGGAAAGCGTCTCCTGCCTTACCATGTTAAAGTATGAGAAGCTAAACTGTTTACTTCTTTTAAACGTTTTCTGGCAAATTTAGGTGTATTTTTAGCCCAACTAATTCAAGTTACAACTGGGTTTAAATGGTGCTTACTAATCTGGCGTTATGTCAGAAAAGTAAACAGAAAGTTAAAAAAGATGCTAAAAGACGCCAGGCTGCGCTAGCAACTTGTTAGCATTTAGCTCGCAGCTACCGTTAGCATTGTTAGATATATTTACTTACTTGGATGGGTGAATCACTTTATTTATCTGCCATGTCTTCGTGTCTATATTTGACACAATATATCTCCAAAAATCCACATTTGCTGTTGTAGTTTTTGAGCAGTGACTGATAAAACTGTTGTTCTGATTCACTCTCAATGTTAACTTTCCCCCTCAGAGGTCAGTTAGTGATGCGGACTGTTTCTATATCTACAAAAGTTCATATTTTACTCATTTCTGGGTCCTTTTTAGCAAAACAAAAATGGACAGAATGACAAAACTCATCCTAATAAGAAAATATCGCTCTAAAAATCAGAATGCAGAGCTAACCTGTCTCCAAGCAACAGAAACTCACTCATTACCGTGGCAACCGTCTCTCCAGCTCAGACCTTTTTCTAGCATTAACCATTTAAATTGAGTCCAAATCAGGTTATAGAAGGTCCGAACCAGGACTAAAAAAAACGGGTCTACGCTAGGCCTTGTTCATTTCAGTATGATTTAACGCTTTTCATTTTTCGTTGTTTTTAACACAACTCCGACTTACCTCATCGTAGAAATGGCAGTAGTAATCGCAGTAGCAATAGAAGTACGGATTTGCACTCGAGCTCCTTCAGAAAACACGGGGAAAATCTTAAAAAAAACCAACAACATACGTTCACCAGGTTCGGTTTGAGTTGTTGCTCCTGTACGCTCCACCAAACGGGCGCGTTAGCAAAAACTATCACAATGAAAGATATTAGTCTTATTTGAACTAAAACATACAAAATACTGGGCTAAATCTTTTTAAAATGGGACTGAATGATTATCCGGCCATGTTTCCACCAAGCATATCTTTTTAATGACTTCCATATATTTAAAAAAAACTGAAAACTGAAGTAAATGAAGACCTAAAAATCAATTTGTCATTATTTTTTTGCTAAGCTTAAAAAGTTGACATTAGACACTATTCAGGATTAGGAATTTGACGTAAATTAAATGCTTTTTTTGCAAGAATCGAGCAACTAGAAACTATCAAATACTTGGAATGCAACTTGCGGCTCAAGAGCCACATCCGGCTCTTTAAAAACATCAGTGTGGCTCTTTAAGGTTTGATTTTGAATGCGTTATTTTAAAAAAGCAGTTGTTTAATGCAGTGGCACACAAAAAACATAACTTAAAACTTGGAATTGTGTTTGTCAGGTTTTGAGTTTTAGAAAGTTTTTTCTGGATTTGTAGTTGCCCAAAACTCAAACATTACATTTTGAAGTGGGATTATTTGATCAAAATTCACACAATGGGCTTTTATTATACTATAATGCTTATTTAAATACTTTTTATGTTGGAAATAACATTTTACCACAAATTGAGTAATATAAAGCAATTTACAACGGGCCCTTTTCATAGCGCTACGGCTAGGCTAGTTCCAGTTGGGCTAATACCTGCGGTTACTTCCTTTTTGTTTGATTCATTCCTTAAGGATAAGTTGCCAAAATGTGCTAAAATTGCTGAATAATTTAAAAAACACAACTATATAACCACTGCAGCGAGTACAGATCTTCACATATGAGGTAAAAGTAGTGTTTTTGGCGCAATGCTAAATGCTAACACATGAATTAGCCTAAATATAAAGTAAACTATTTGACGAAAATACATTAAATACCAGACTGATTGTTTCTGTAATAAACAAAATCAGTTTGTAGAGCTATTTTGACAATAATTCAATTAATATAGATTCTCGCCATTTTCATAGCGCTACGGCTAGGCTAGTTTCAGTTGGGCTAATACCTGCGGATACTTCCTTTTTGTTCGATTCATTTCTTAAGGAGAAGTTGCCAAAATGCGCTAAAATTAATGAATAATTAAAAAACACAAAGCAGAGCGCGTATTCCAACTAGATAATCACTTTAGTGAGTACAGACCTTCAAATACGAGGTAAAAGTGCGTGTTTTTGGCGCAATGCTAAATGCTAGCACTGCAGCTAGGCTAGTTCCAGTTGGGCTAATACCTGCGGCTACTTCCTTTTTGTTCGATTCATTCCTTAGGGATAAGTTGCCAAAATGTGCTAAAATGGATGAATAATTATAAAAAACACAAAGCAGAAAGCGGATTCCAACTAGATAATAACTTCAGCAAGTCCAGATCTTCACATACGAGGTAAAAGTGCGTATTTTTGGCGCAATGCTAAATGCTAGGCTAGTTCCAGTTGAGCTAATACCTGGGGATACTTCCTTTTTGTTTGAATTATTCCTTAAGGATGAGTTGCTAAAATGGATGAATAATTAAAAAACACAAAGCTGAAAGCGGATTCCAGCTAAATAATCACTTAAGTGCATACAGACCTTCACATACGAGGTAAAAGGGCGTGTTTTGGCGCAATGCTAACACATAAGTTAGCCTAAATATAAAGCAAACTATTTGATGAAAATACATTAAATACCAGACAGATTTTTTCTGTGTAAAACAAAATTAGTTGGAGCTACCTTGACAATAATATTTTAATTAAATCCAGATTGTTGCCGTTATGTGTGTGTTTTTTAATAAGTTAAGAAATGCTAGGTGGAAACATTGCTTGTATATACTGTAATTTGAACTGTATTCACTCCCATAAAAAAAACCAAAAAAAAAACCAAATCCTTCCTATGACGTGTCGACTTGAGCCATGGTGTCGTAAACTTCTAGCACTAGCAGCAGACCTCCAATATATAATTAATTTTTTTTTCCCTTTTTCCGTTCGAGGCATTGATCCTGTTAAGAGCTGTTTTCCCTCCTTTTTGTGACTAACAGAAAGAAGCTCATTCCTTTTCACTGTTCAGTTCAGGGTCGAGGCGGGAGACGGCTGTTATGTGGGGAAAGACTGGTTATTTTACGTACATTTCTTTCAAACTTTGTTCATTGTATTGTTTTACAGATATCCATGAGATTTGAAATGACATTTTTAATAAACAAAATGGAAAAAATAATCCAGCGTGTTTCTTTTTGTGTCCAAGCAATAGTTTTGAAGGTTTATGCTGAATTTACATAGGGTTCATACAGTCATGGAAAACCTTGAAAGTCATGGAAAATTATATTCTAGTTTCCAGGCCCTGGAAAAGTTTTGAGATTATAGGGTTTTGAAAAAGTTTTGGAAAAATCTAAATTTTAGATTCAAAAATAAATTGGGGTAATTTGTTCTGTCCTGCTTGTACGGCAGGGCAATTAACAGATGGCAAAAGTACTGAACTTCACTACTAAAAGTGGAGTTACTTGTGTAAAAAATGACTAATAAAGTCCAGCTGATGCTTCTTTACTTGAGTAAAAGTACAAAAGTAAACGTGTGTAAATTTACAGTACAATCACACTGCTAATTATTATCTAGTCTTGGTTAAAACTACTAGATTACTAGAAATTTGTCACCTTATTTCAAGACATTTGTTTTCAAGAGATTTGAGCTTGAATCCAATTTGCCAATGAGGTGAGGAAAAATGTTTATTAGCAAATTACTTGAAATAGGTTTATTGAAACAAGGCAGAAAACAGATGGAAATCAGTCATAATATAATCCACATGTCAAACTCAAGGCCCGGGGGGAGGATGCTGCCCTCCACCCCATTTTATGCAGCTCTCAAGGTCATAAGGTTTACTTTAATCATATATTAGTGCCAGGAGTAATGTGGGTGTCTTAATCTAATGAAATGATTTGTCTGAAATAAAGAAGACTAATGCAGATATTACCTAATTGTTACTTCAATAAATGTAATCAAATACAACTATTATAGGTAGTCTGAGACTGTCAAAGATTAGTAAGGTTAATATTAGTTATGACCGGCTCTTCAAGGACAACCTCGATGCCAATGTGGCCCTTTGTCAAAAATGAATTTGATACTCCTGATCTAATCCATTTTAACCAGAAAAAATACCAAAAATAATTAGGTTTAAGACATTTTAACCAATCTAGATTTTTTTGCAGTGCACTATGTGAGATGGGCTTTAATTTACAGTAAATTAATCATAATTCAACTGACTTTTATCATTTGAAAAATATGTAGTTGTTAGAGCAGCACTGGTTTAAAAGAAAGAAAAAAATGGGCTTCAAGTATTCATCTATTTTTTAAAAGTGAGCGTAGAAAGTACAAATATTTCTTATAAAATTAATAAAAGTAAAAAGTCACAGATTTTAATATTAAGTAAAGTACTGATACTCTAGAACAGTGGTTCCAACTTTTCCTCAAAGCCCCCTGACTGAAGGAGACTTGTCGAGCCCCTCTGTTTAAATGGTGCCTCTAATTGTTATTGTATGATGAAAAGTATAATTAAAAACATTTATTTCAGCCAAGTAAACAACTATTGTGGTGTTGTGGTGCTTAGATTTGTGTTTTTTACTAATAAAGTTTCACTTATACCTACTTTTAGAACTTGACCCTCTGACCAGACAAAGCTCTGGGGACCCCCTGGAATCTGCCCGCACCCCCAGGTTGGGAACCACTGCTCTAGAAAATAACACTTCAGTAAAAATACTTGGTTACTTGCCACATCTGAAACCATGTTACAATCTTTCTTACAGGAAATCTGTAAAAATGCCCTCAAAACAAGGAATATGGTCAGTTTTTAACAAAACAGACAAACTTATTTTGCATGTAGTTAAATTCTTTTTTTCTAGTATGTTTAATGTTGAGTTTGATTAATACTTAAAGTTGGTATGGAGTTTTAATTTTAAGTTAATAGTGTTTTTTTTTATCTTGAGTTACAGATAGTACATTTACTTCTGCATGTATCCTGAAAATATATATTTTTTTAGTTATCTTCCAATAAGAGGTGGGTCGACTCCGGTGACATATCAATCTCAGATCTCTGGTGGAGTTTGCATGTTCTCCCGTGTCCCGTGGGTTTTCTCCGGCATCGTTTCTCCACTCAAGACATGTTGTTTAGTTAATGGCATCATGCAAATTTCCCTGTGAGTGAATGAGAGAGTGATGTTTGTCTGTCTACCCTGCGCAAGTTGCACTGTCAGGGTGTCCCGCCTAAGCCCTAAGTCACTGGGATAGGCTCCAGTCACCGCGATAACGGATAAGCGTAGAAATGAATGAATGAATGAATGAATGAATGAAATGGTGATGAGACTAGCGAAGAACATATAAAGACCATAGAATAGAAATACCCTCGATCTTCTCCAGCTTCAACAGGCCTTTGGTAGAACAAAGCGTATTACACAACGAAATGATTAACTACACTCTTATTTATTCATTATTAAGACTTGCAGCAGTAAAGGCACAATGGTCAAAACATATTAAAACATTTTCTTCTCTTATTTCCATGAGATCTCGTTTTTAAAACCCTGTTCAACTCTGTAGAAAGAGCTTATTGGAATCATGTCTTTCAACAGTAAAACAAGAATTTGAGTTGCTTCTGGTGAAGGCAATGGAACTGTTGGACTGTAGTTCAGATAAGATTTGATAAGAATTTATTATAATCAAATAGCGTGGATCATAAAACAGTTCCTGGTTTTGCTTCATGAAGTGTAAAGAGTAAATGACAACTCTTCTTTACACAATGAGAAAACTTCTTCGGAGTTTTTAATTGTCCATTTCAGATCAGCTGACAAATGATTTAGGAGTCATTAACAGACGCGAGGCAAACTCTTCTGTTAGCAGTGCATGTGCAATCAGACCCAAAATGTGCTCTGAGATTCGTCAAACTGGGACGCAGTGACCGTGTTGGGCCAGTGGTCCGGCTGGAACCCCCAACCTGAAATGAGACAGGACAAAAGATGAAAAAGCACCAAGTAAATAAGCGTGCGAAGTTTGCAGCAATCGAATCGAAAGGCCAGAATTGATCAGTTTTGCTCATGCAGCCACTGACCTACACACACACTGTATTTGTATAAAACACACAATAACACAAGAATAGTCACAATGTTTGAAGAAACAAAGCATGAACTTGTGCAAGACCTGACTGAATGTGGATTATTATGTTGAGTTAACGACGATGTTGAGCTAATAACGATTGATGGACCTCTAAATATGGACACTAAATATTAGTTTGAATGTTGACAAAAAGCACTAGTTCTAATCTCTAACAATAGTGGCTTTTTTATGTTATGTATGGTTTATTTTTTGTCTCAAGATAAAAAAAGTTAATATAGATAACGAACTAAAAAAAAACTGAATCAAATCGTGACTTAAGTGAATGGTCCCATCCCTAGCGAGCTGGTTATATGACTGCAACAAACATTACTTTAGTAATTAGTAACAAAATTCTATGAGACTAATCATAATGTCCATTTTTTATGTTTTAGTTTTTGTCAAACATAGAGATAAAGAAACTTTTTGTTTTGATAACAGTTGTAAAGGGGATGTCCTAAGCCAGGGGTGTCAGGGGTGTGGTCTGCAAGATTATTTCATTCGGCCCCTGGAATAATTTCTGGTAATTACTGATTGTGACCTGCCGATAGAAGTATGCAACGATGAGAGATTGTGACATAAAGAAATAACACTTCAGATTTCATCATAATAGCTCAAGCTTGTTTTTGTGAGACAGACTATGGAAATATAAAGCTTTATATTGCTGAGATGTCACTATAAAACCTGCAAAATGCACTAGAATGCACATCCAAATTGCATACAGTTTGTCTAAAATTTTCTTGAAAGAGTAGTCTGTGCCACAGATGTAATGTAAATTTAATACAATCTCAATGTGGAAATGTATATTAGGCTTTATAGAGCCTAATTGTGATATTTAAATATAACACAAGAAGACCTTTTAAAATGCGGCCCTCGACCACCACTATGAACGAATCGGCCCCAGATCCATTTGAGTTTGACACTTCTGTCCTAAGCTAAATCAACTATAACAAGTCTTTAAGCTTGTTACAAGGGTGTTTCATTAGTTCTTTCAGAGTTTGTATTTTGACAGATTTTTGCATGTGTGTGAGCAATCCTGTGTTGTCCTGTAACTGAGGGTGCAATCACACATGGTGGGTTTAGTTCTCATTAAATGAACACTGGAGCACTTGCTTTGTTTTTATAAAATCTACTTGGACAAATAAGAACATAAACAACATCACTAAATGTGTCAAATTAAACTGAGTCTGGTAAAACTGACAACCCTGCTCTAAAATGCTTCAGAAACAACAGAGACCCACCCAGGTGAGCTTTGCAGCGGGGACAGGTGGCTATGGTCCACGCAAACCCGGGGAACCACGAGAAGCGTTTGTCGGCCGGCCAGTGCAGAGTCACGTCCGCTGTCCTGAACGTGATCACTTCAAACTGCTTTTCATGGGGGTTTTCAAAGAGCTGGACGGTGACTCTTCTCCCTCCGAGCAGTGTGTCATTGCGGCTGGACAGAGCGAGCCGACTGGACACGAAGCCGATGTCTGAGCCGTTTGCCACTTCATATCCACAGGCTCTGGAAAAATAAAGGAAGAGGGCATATTAATTGATTCTGTGGAGTATTTTACCGTAATGGCATCTTTATTAACCAAATAGAAGTGTGGTTTTGGAGATATGAAAAATGTTTGCTATTTTTTGTAATTTTAAATATTCTTGCTTGACACGCTCCAAATGTTGATGTAGTAACAATTTTTGTTTGTGTATTTTTTTCGTAGGTGCGCCTGCAAATGTATGTGCCTTTTCCAGTGTTGGGAAAAAAGTATTGAAAAATTAGTTACTCATTACTTATTACTTTTGAAAAATTGTATTAGTTACACTTCTTAGTTACTGCCCCAAGAAAGTAACTTAGTTACAATACTTTGGGATAACTTTGTGTGTAATATTGCAAACATTGATCAAAAATTGGGATTTAGAATTGTATTATTGGTATTTAAACAAAGGCAAACATGAATAATCCTAATCACACGTTTTTGAAGAATTACCAGTGGTTGCAGTGAACTTCTCTTACATACAAGACAAGACTGTGACACACTAAACGGAGAAAATCAAATGCATGTAACACATACTTTGCCTTATTTATTCTTGAAATATTTTTATACTTTCTTTAGTCAGAAAGCGATGTGGGATTTCCAATTTATTTCTAATCAATAATAATTCCTATATCACCATCAATTTCTGTTAGACTATGGGGGCAAAACAAATGATTATGGGGGCCACTGTAATCTCGTTTATCAATGGGGGTCACAAACACCGCCACCAGTTTTCCAAAACAGCTCATGTCTTCATCACTTCTCACCTGCACAGCATCAGTGGGTCTGTGCTCACGCCCTTCTCGGTTGTGGAACCAGGACATGCCTGTCCGAGCTGGAGATATGACTGGATAAAGAGAAGAAACAGGAGAGGGTAGGAAGCAGTGGGGCAAGTGAAGATGAGGCCCATGGAGACACGCAAGGAGATCAGAGCAGTGCCCATGCTGCTGATGTTGCTGCTGCTAAATCAAAACAATCAAATCAAATAGACTTATTCTGCAATCTTTGCGCATTTTATATGAGCAATAAACATTTCGAAAGAAGCTGCTAAGTCCCCGAAAGGATTACAAGCAAATTAAGCAAATAAAAACAATACAGTATTCGATAACTTCAGAACAAATTTAAAATGGCTAAAGAAGCTATGCTAACCGGAAGTTTTGTATGGGAACACAGGAAGTACTTTTTTTAAATTCTTTTTTCTGCTTGTATGTTTAACAAAAAAAAAATCTTGTCAAATTTATTTAGCTTTTGAAACCTATATTAAAATCTATGTAGCATTTGTAACTAACGTAAAGATAAAACTAAAAACTTTATGCTAATATTCTGGCTTTTTTTATACATATTGTCGATGTAAAATTCTGAGTAAAAGAAATGCATGTTATTTTTGCATTTTTTTTTTTATTTTATAATTTATATTTATAACTTCCTTCCGACTGAACTGTCTGTTGAACGCTTTTGTGGTAACCAGGGGCAACGAGAAACAAACTGGGATTTTAGCCAATCACAGGCTGAGTTTCTCCAAACGAACCAATCGGCATTTTCCTCATCCGTTCGTTAATCCCACCCAGCGTCCGCACAACAACAGAGAGAGGAGTCGAGATTTGTGAAGTAAAATGTAACTTTTGTGCCGAATAATGGATGCGTGTGAGCTGATTTATATGTTTACTGGTAGATAATGGATTTTAGCACCTCGTGAAGTTGTCTCGGGCAGCGGGGAAACGATGAATGTCCGGGAAACACCTCCGCCGCCGGTTCATGTGCACGTCTCTGAAGCAACCCCGATCCACGTTCATATGAAGAGAAGTCCCAGCGCCAGCAGAAAGACACAAGTAAACTGTCATTTTTACACTAACAACAAAAACAAACAAAGACAAACGCAAAAAGACTGTTAAAGAAACGGTTTCTTACATTTAACGTTAGCTACCTACATTGGTTAAATGTAACGTTATAGCTAAATATCACCTTGGATGGCAACATTAATCTTATAATATTCAGTATGTGTAGCCATAAATATATAACGTTATATGAAATGCATACACTTGGGAGCATAAATGTTTGATGATTTGATAGAGCCCAGGTTTAATTTAACAATGTACTTTTTTATTTAAATTAACAGTTAGCAATAATTTTACTACCTTTGGTTCTTTGTTTCACCATTTTAATCCTTTTATATTTTGAATAGTATTTGTATTTGTGTTGGTGCTGTGTGTGTCAGACCACAAGTGAAGGTCTCTAACGAGAAAATAGAATTGAGAGACCATGAGATGTCAATATTAAATCTCATTGTTGTGCTGTGAATGACTTCTTTTTTCTTTTTAGGCAAAGACATTTGACCCTCACAGTAAAGATGGCAGAAGATCTAAAGCTCCTCCATGGATTCCTCCTGGAAAAACCCCGACACGACGAAATATGGATTCAGCTTTTGATAGTCAGGTAATGATCATTCGAAATGAGAACAGTAGAGCTGTGCAATATATCGAATTTTAGATAATATCGTCAATGTTGTTTTGAAAATATGCAAAAATTGAATATCGAGTATATCATTTAGAAGAAAAGCAATTAAAAAAAAATCATCTACACTTTTGTGATTAGATTAGTGACATTTCAACAATTATCTAACATTTACTAATACAAACTTAAACGAGCCAATACACTAACTAAATAGTGTTTGAATTAAGTCATCATTATCTTTTTATTATGAATTAAAATTATTGCTGCTGAAAAAAACGACATTCAGTCAGACAAAAAATGTGTCCAATCATGTCTTATTTAGTTATTTATCCGTAACTATTGGGAATCCAGAATAAATGAAATAATTTTCTGATTTTAAGATTTGTCATCAAAACAGAAAAATTTTCTCCTTATTTCAAGTTAGAAAATGCTGGTCAAAGTAGATATTTATGCTTGTTTCAATCAGATTCACATTTTAAAACGATCAAAATAAAGAACGTAATCACTGATTGCAGATGATCTATTACAAAAATGTAGCTTTATCAAGATGTATATTTTCCCAGTGTAAACCTGAACTAATAATGCTTTGAACAGAGTTTTGTTTAACTGACTTAATATCGTTTAAATATCGTTATCGAAAAACATAAAAAAAAAAATCAGGATAATAATTTTTGTCAATATTGCACAGCCCTTAAGAACAGCTTAAAGATAGATTTAGCTGGTATAACACTGCATGCCTTACAATAGCATGTGTTTAGTGTATGAACTGTGTTTGAACTGATGTGTTTCATGTTTCCAGAAAAGCCAATCTTTGCGCCGCTCTGGCTCTGGTGTCAAAGACAAAACTGAATTGGAAGAAGAAGTTGGGGATATGGCTCCGGTCTCAAGAAGCTTGGCTGTTTTACTCAAAGAAGAACAAGAAACCAATCGCAGACGCTCTAGAAAGTAAGAAGTAGCTTTTTAAGGACAGGAGTTTTACTGAACGTTAAATGTTTACTGTATGTGGTCCTCTTGAAAGTGCTTGCAGCCATAGCATGGAGCCCACTGTTCATGTCTAAATGTTTTGAGGTGACTCTCTCTATTATTAGTGCGATTGTTTAACCAGAAGGCTGCAAGTTTCACCTCACCTTAACTTGTCTACAACGTTTTAATTTTAAGCAAGACACTACAGTCTCCTTGCTTGAAGAGAAATAAGTTGTGAGTCATTGGTGATGCTTAAAGAAACCATTAGTGTGTTTGACAATAACATTTCTGTTAGTAACCTCAGGGTAGTTTAAAGGGAACTTATTTTTCTATGTATTAAAGGAATAGACTAATATATACTGTATATAGATCAGTAATTTACATTTTGTTCTTTGTAAAACACAACGTTGATCTAAAAGAGCTTACAAATAGAAAGATGTTCATTTACTTCCTGTGCAAAACTGCAGAATTGATAAGCCCGCCTCTTCAAACTAAGATTTGAATGTAACAAGCAGCAGATTTTAAATTTGTAGTTTTCATTGTTGTAAAGCGGCTCTTTGGCTGCTTTGAACCACATGCTTTACTATGAATTTGAATAATCACATTTAATACAGACAAGTGGGCAGGGATAGGTGATAGGGCTTTTCTGAGCACTCAGTCATCAGCTGCAGGAAAATACAAGGTTACTCAAACATGCAAGAATCATTCTTTATAAAACTCTGAGTAAACGAATGATGAGAGAAGGTCGTCATAAGAAGGTTAAAAACATAAAAAAATAGGTTTTACACAAAAGGTGTCCTTTATTAGCTTATCACCACTTAATCTGCTTGCTAATAGAAGTTATGCAGGTGACATCACAGCATTCTGAGAGTTAATGGAGAGAAAGGACATTTTCTTTTGTAAGAGTTCAATAAACAGCTAAAACAGGAAAAATAAACTACAGTTTGATAACAAATTCAACCCACAACAAGTCTACTGAGCACTGGGTTTGTAACTGACATGTAAAAAGAGAAAATCAAGTCAACAGTTGTAGCAAAGCAGATAAACAACAAGACTTTAGCTTCTCACATTTATCAGACATTGAAATCACACACAGTTGAACTTATACCTTTTTCTTCTTAAGAAAATATGTTTTTGAGTCTGTTTGTTGCAGTTAAAATGTCCTAAATCATCAACTGTTGTTAGCAGACAAGCTGTCGCCACGACAACAAGGAAATACATTGAAGAAATGCCACTCATTCTAAATGTTGCTAAGCATTTTTGGAATAAAATGATGTCAGTGCATAACCTCTATACAAACCATCATAGTAGCAGTAGCTGTAGTAGTGGGTTTAACATTTTACTCTATTTTCTCTATTTTGGGCTTGTAGCAATGTATGTAGAATGAACAAGTTACCACTGACATTTCTGTTTTGTGTTGATTCGTCAGGTCTGATGGCGGAGCTCAGTTCAGAGACACAGACGAGCTGCTCAGAGCTTTGGTCGAAGCCGACATCGACGGAGCCGCAGTGACCAATCAGCTCTCAACGCTAAGGAAACTGTGGACGGACTCTCCACTGTACGACCCTCTGACCTTCTGCATCCTCTACGTTCACACCTCTATCTTACTTTGCACATATAAACTGACTCAATGTAATTCAAAGTGCTTTACAAAGAAGAAAAAGATACATTCGAAGTCAGAATACAAGCCTAATGAAAAATAAGAGTACAGATACAATTCTTTCATTCATATGCAGAGATAACTATCACTAAAATCTTGTCTGTGATCTTGTTTTTTTTTTTTACCAGTAGATGCCCTGTGTTTACTCTTTCCTGTTTTGTCCTGTAGGTGAAGCGCTGGGGTAAAATGCACACCACGTCTCTGGATCGACAGCGGGATTTACTGCTGGAGAAGATCGAGATGTTCACGAGCACCAGCCACAGCCTCAGAGCTCTGCTGCGAGAGTGGAGTGAGCAGGAGGTAATTATAACATTCAGCAATAGTCTAAACGTGTAACAATGTCATAAGGCCATTATTACTTTGCTTTGAATCACATGAAAGGTAATTTTAAATATTTCATCTGGTGATTTCTTATTGTGTCTAGACTAGAGTAATAACATTTTGTATACATAAAAAGCAACTGCATTTAACTTTTCATTCTGGCCTATTTTCCTCACACGTCTGACTAAAATCGGTAAAATAACTAAAACTGTTTCCTATCCTTTGGAGCACAAGCAAATGGCTGGGTCTTTTTAAAACTGTATCTCTGTAGTTTTAGCTTCTGAGACTAACAGGCTCTGAAAGAAGTGAGAACTTTCTCCAAACAAAGAAAAACAGAATTTAATTTCCGCCAAAAATGTTTGTGTAGATTTAAAGGGGTCCTATTGTGGGTTTTTTTTTATATTTAGTAAGAATCTAGAACATATGCAGATCAGTAATTTACCTTTTGCTCGTTGTAAAACACAAAGTTGATCTAAAACAACTTAAAAACAGGAAAAGCTCTTCTGACTTCCTGTTCAAAACTGCAGAACTGATAAGCCCCGCCTCTTCATTTTAAAATGTAACTGTAAAAAGCAACAGATTTGAAATAACTAGTTATTATTGTTGGAAAGTGGCTCTGGGACAGTTTTGAACCATTTATGCTTCACTTTGAGTATTAATAGTGCGTTCCAGTGGTACTCGGAGCTCGGATCATCTGAGTTCCGACTTGTAAATTCTCACTGGAACAGCCTCAAACTCGGAGTTCTCACTCGGATCCTCGGAGAATTTCAGCGTCCGAGGTAGAAATCGAACATGGCAGCGCCCTGCGTTTTGAAAAAGAAAACCTCCGACAGCTTCACTACTGATCGTACCTGTGTTAGTTGTCTTTAGTTTGTCTCTACAGTTCACCTCTGTGACTTTGCTCCTGCGCTGCTTATGCACGTCTGCCGTTATAAACCTGCTGTTATGTGTGCACGCTAATGTTCTAACGACTACACGGACTAATGTAACAAAAGCAGAAATTCGCTCTTGCAATGTTTTACAAACTGTAAATGTACAGCAATGTCCGAGTTGATAAACTGACATAAAGAGATCTGTATTGGCTGTTCTGGCAGTTTCCAGCTTATTATGATTGGCTCATTACTATAAAAGTAATCCGACTTGACCACTGGAACACACAACACTCAGAGAAAGCATCACTTTGAGGTCCGAGTTCCGACCTCGAGGACGACTGGAACCACATAATCTTTTGAATTATAACAAGTAAATACAGACAAGTGGGAGGGATAGGTGTAGGTGAAACGGGGATTTTCTGAGCACTGACTGCAGCTGAAGAACAATACAAGATTACTCAACATGTATGAATCATTTCAAATATAACTTTTAGTAAACTATGTGATGAAGAGAGCCATTATAGCACAATATCTTTAAATAATACATTTTACATAATAGACCCTTTAAATAATCCAGTATTCCTTTTCAGTTTGTCTGTTCTGTCTCCAGAGGGAGTCGCTGCTGTGGTCGGAGCAGAGAGACGCGCTGAAGAAAAGACTGACCGACTGTGAAGCTGACAACATTGTAACGTGACTTTACTAATGTTTGTTTTGACCCTCTGAGGCTGCTGTAGTTTGAGCTAAATAATAACTTCTTATGTTTCCAGAGACTTAACGCCAAACTCTCAAACAAAGAGAAAGAAGTGTCAAAGCTGGCTGAAACTTTAGACTTGGAAAAGGTAACACATCGCTCCATATTTTGTGAGAATCTGGAAATAAAGTGGAATATGTCTGATATTTGTAATTGCAGGAAAGTAACCAGACGTCAGAGGAGCTTTCCAAACTCCTGGAGTCGACTCGTTTACATTTAGAAACTCAGCTGGATCGAGCTCAGATGGAAAACTCACAACTCACCACGAAAATCCAGTTTGTATTAATTATCACAGTTAATAGTGTGTTTGGGCTGGGGATCACGATTTCTTGACAATCACGATTTTTTATCAGATTCTTGTATGTTTTTTTTTTGTAACACAATTCACTATCACAGTAATCACTGTCAAATCCGACCAGTTTGCAATATAGAGAAAAAAAAATCAGTTCAATAAAAAAAAAAATATCGATTCATTAGAACATTGTGTGTTACTGCAAAACAAGTGTTGGGGATTTTGCCATTTCATGTGTTTTTCTTACATTGATAATGACTTTTAGACGTGCTTAAAAATCCATGTTTCCGTTATATAAATTGATGTATTTTCATAAATCAAACCTGAAAAATTGCTAAAATTCATTCCTTTTATGAACTAAAAGTGCAAAAGAGACTTCAAAATAGAAGACCAAATTTGCTATAAAGACTTGGATTTAGCAGCTCTGAGACTAAGAGTAAAAGGTTGGAAAATACAGTATAATCTATATTTAAACAGACGAATGCATCAAATAGAGAAAAGGGAAATCACAATATGACAATTTCATAAAAAAAACAGATTGTCACAGAGATGAGCTCACGATTTGATTTTTATCACAATATTACCCAGGCCTAAGTGTAGTAGTCAAGACTGCACTAATCCAGACCAAGAATCCAAGAATTCTGGGTTTGAAAAAGTTTAATTAGAATATATCTAGATTCAAATCTAAATTGGGGAGAGTTTGAGCTGAGTTGTGTTGAGTTAAGTTGGAGAAAAGTCGATCAATACCTGATTCTGTCAGATCTCAGGAGCTAAGCAGGCCGGGCCTGGGCAGTACTTTGACGGGAGACCGCTGGCACTTCACTCACTTTGCCTAGTCTGAATTTGGTGTGTGTATGAATGGTTGGTGGTGGCACAGAATGGCAGCCTTGCTTCTGTCAGTCTGTGGAGTGAAAGAATAATGCAAAATGTGAGGCGTCTTTGGGTGTACTGAAAAGCACTGTATAAATCCAATACATTATCATTTATGTTTATATAAATGTGCCTGCTGAATAAAAATCTCACGCATTTCCGTTTCTATACAGAAGTAATCCCACAATTGGACAAAAAGTAATGAACTAAAAAGGACTAATATTTCTTTTAAAACTGGCACGAGAATTAATATTTTGTTCTTCCGATTATATTGTGACTTGAATAATCCTGATTATCAGTTAACCTGATAATCTCATATGTGTATGTTTTGTTACTGTGCAGAGGATGCAGGAGACCCAGGAGCAGATGCAGCTGGAGATGCGTTCACTGACGGAGGAGCTGTGGACCGTGAGGCGTTTGAGGGACGATGAGGAGCGGGACAGGAGAGCGCAGGAGACAGAGCGAGCAGAGCGAGCCGAGAGGAGACCAAGAGACTCTCAGAGAAGCTGCACCAGAAGGTCTGGGCTCGCATTTAGAGAAACTTTATGCAAACTAGACTCTGCAGAGTCTAAAACACACAAAAAAGCCAAAACTAAGAAACAATAGTTTGGGCGCTTTAATCTCTGTTTTTTATTAAGTCAATAGGCTGTATGTAAAAGAAAAGATACATTTTAGACAAAGTTGTTAAAGTTTGTCATGTGAATAGACTTTCACCAAATAGATTTCTATTGTTAGACTTTTTTCCAACTGAAGTTGCTGCTACAGTACTTTGCCTGAGATATTAATGCACTGCTCACTTGTCACAGACGTGAGTACATCTCAGGTTCACTGAATGAGATGGTGTCTTCACATCTGGCTAGAGCCACACCTTCTAGACTGATAGCCTAGCACTTGAGAGAGCCATTAGTGGCCAACAGAGGAATAACTAAGATCATGTCTTAGTGTTGGGGTAGAATAGGGCTCTGAGTCTGATTCATCCCAGAATGGCTGATTTGATTCTAAATCAGAGGGACACATGGGTATTATCATTGGCATTTCCAGGTGCTTCATAGTTGTTGTTTTTTTCAGATATTAAACAAAAAGACGTCGGATTTAGAAGGGGTTTTAACCCAATGAAATGATTTG
Organism: Mugilogobius chulae; assembly: GCA_038363315.1. Classification (NCBI taxonomy): domain Eukaryota; kingdom Metazoa; phylum Chordata; class Actinopteri; order Gobiiformes; family Gobiidae; genus Mugilogobius; species Mugilogobius chulae. Next base: position 25,289,512 of record CM076397.1, read on the forward strand.
TCTGAAACTTTATCTTTTTGACAAAAAATAAACTAAAACAGAAGCATTTTTTGTCATTTAGATTCTTTGTTGGACTAAATAAATAATAAACATTTGCATCTTTACTTTCAGTGGGCTTGCATGACCACAAAATGAGCTGTTATTTGGCCTAGAGGAGAACCTCTTTTGTATTTTTCAATAGAAAACATGATGCTTTACCTTTATTTTTTTTTTTTACATTATGACATAAAATATATTTTTACTTATTCACAATGTCTCTGAACTGTGTCAGAACTTTTTAAAGAGTATTTCATGTTTTAGACCCTTGCAAATGTATAGGCAGAGGTAATTATTAGTGGTTTGTCCAACAGTAGTCAAGTTTATAACCAGCCCTTTGAGAACAGCCATAATAAAACTGTGGCCCTTGATCAAAATGAGTTCGACACCCCTGGCCTAGACTAAAAAAGGAATATTGACAGATTCTGAATGAAAGCCACATTAGCGGTGCATAATATTTGTCTTTCAGGAGCTGCAGCTGACTCAGGCCTTGTCCTCGTCCAGCGAGTGGTGCGTTCGACACAAGAACGAAGTCGCTGCCAAAGAACATCTGGAACAGGAAATCCCAGAACTCAAACGGTGAGATAAAATTACTCAAATATTTCTATAAAAAGCATAAACAACTATAAACGTTTTTTGCACTGACATCAATATAAAAAAAATGTCCTTCCTTGTTGTTTTTTTCACACCTTTTGTTCACTCAAATTTAGGTTTATATGGCAAAATGGTTATGATTTAGCAAGCTTTTATGCTAACAACAGTTGTAAATTTAGGACATTTCAACCTGAGTTTTCACAGTTTGTTTTCATGCATTTTTGCCACTCGCTGCTAACAGTTAGAATGAAGAAAACAAGACAAGAAAACATTTTATTTGAGCATAGAAAGGTAAAGATTTGAGCTGTGTGTGATCCTAACGTCTGTATCAGAAAAACAGAAATGCTGCTGTAGTTTTTCTGCTTTTCTGCCACTGATTACTTGATTTTTTCTTTTTTAAAAGTCACATACAAAGTCAGTAATCAGCAGTATTTTCAATTGTTTATATTTATTATCAGTCTGTTGCTGCTTTTTTCCTATTCTGGAAGTTTTTTGACACTCACAGGAGGAATTATTATGCACATTATGTCATATGAACTATAAAAACATCTGTATTTTTGTTCTTTTAGTCGCGTGGCTGAACTGGTGGAGCAGCTGCACTTGTCCGAGGAGCAGAGTCTGAGCGAGAGAGAAGAGCTCAGAGCAAAGATCAAACAAACCAGCGAACGGAACGTCGCTTTAAACTCAGAGAACCACACACTGAAGGTGACAGACGACACGACATTCTCCAGACTTGTTTTTTGTTTTGGTTATTTTTCTTCAGTTGTGACTGCCACAAAAGTCTTCATAATTTTTTTGTTAAATGAGTGGTACATTTTTAAACAAGGCTAAAACATTGCTGTAGCTAAACATGCTACCACATAGTGACATCATAAGATGGAACAGAGTGTTTTCAATTCAGGTGAAGAACACGACCTAAACATGCAGGGTATTTGTATTAGACAAGCAGGGCCGGCCCTACCCCTTTTGGCGCCCTAGGCAAGATTTCATTTAGACCCCAGCGCCCCGCCCCACCACCACTATATTTAACTTTTTTTTTTTAGTTTAATTCTGTATAGGTCTATGATATGTAGTGTTTAAGGCAAGGTCATGTTTGTTTTTTAGTTATTGTATTTTATTTATTTTTTTATTTTTTCTGATGAAAATCGATGCAATTTCCTATAATCTGGAGTATTTTTGACCAATTAATATATCTTTTACATTAGTAAAGTTATCTTATATTATGTAGCATATATCCTCACCAAGGTACAAATTATTTGGGGCCCCAATTTGTAATGTGGCCCAAGCTGTTTGTGGTCATAACTCAATGAATATGTGTCTTAATGACAAAAATAAAAACTGGCAAATAGCTTATGAGTGGTAGAACATGATTTTCATATTGGGGTGCAATTTGGCGCCCTCACCACCAGATGGCGCCCTAGGCAACCGCCTAGTTCGCCTATGCCTAGGGCCGGCCCTGTAGACAAGTGTGAATGAAACAAAACACAACTTTAGGTGTGTTTTTGGTAAGGAAATTACATTATAACATGAACCAAAATGTGTATAATATGTGCCCTTTAACAATTGTGTTGCCAATGGAACTAGTGAGTTTATATGATTCTCATGTTGTTTCTTCTCTTGTTTTAGGACGAGTTGTCTGTGTCAGAGGAGAAGCTCAGAGATCTGCAGTCTGAGGCCCGAGCTCTCAAATCCCTCCTCAGGAAACATGAGAGTCAGGTGGAGAAATGCAAAAAAAAGGTTATAAAATGTTAATTATTATTATTACTTTCTCATCATTCTGCCACCCAAAACAAATAAAATTACATTTCGAGTTTAAAACCTAAAATTGTGATTTTAAAGTGAACCCTGGCTATAATCACATGTTTACCCTAAAACACTTATAATATCATCACTTATATAAATACAGGACAAATACCTTGGAATTATTTGTAGTTTTATTAAAATAGCAGTTTAAAGAAATTACTTGGAGGCTGCCATTTTGCTTTGGTTATGACGTCAAATGGTTGTCTGTGTCTTCTGGTAGTTGTCAAGGTAACAACCTAGGGAGAAACTATGGTAGGAGCAACCATGGCAACAACCAAAAGCAACCATTTGACATCATCAACCCAGAATGCATTGCACCTGGACAATATGGCTGCTCCCAGTGGCGCCAAATCAATGACAATTTTATATAAATAGAAAGAGGTTAGATATTTGATTTGCAATTTATTTTAGCTATCATGAACAGTACTAGCATTTAAGCCTTATTTATCTTCATAGCCAGGGATCCCTTTAAAGCTCAAAAACTTGAGGTGCGTGGGCGCAGAGTGATTAGAGCTCTGGCTTCCCAATAAGGAGATCGTGGAGATAAAAGAAATTCCAAAGATGCTCATGGAAATCTCACATTCAGTGAGGTCTGAAGGTGCTCATTGGTGATTGGGAACACAAAGCTACAGAAAGGGAGGCAAACCCAAGGCACTCTTCATACAATAAAAGTTTAAAAGCCTTCAAAAAAGGCATTTGAAAAGCTTTTTAAAAGGGTTTTTAAAACTTTTATTGTATGAAGAGTGCCTTGGGTTTGCCTCCCTTTCTGTAGCAAAGAGATCGTGGGTTCGGACCATTTGATCTCTCTGGGTGGAGTTTACATGTTCTCTCCGTGTCACTGTGGGTTTTCTCCGGGTACTCTGGCTTCCTCCCACTTCCAAAAACATACATGTTTAGGTTAATTTGGCATCACTGTTAAATTTCCCCTGTGAATGAATGAGTGAGTGAATGTTTGTCTGTCTAACTCTGTGACGAGTTGACCACTGTCCAGGGTGTTCCCCCGCCTAAGGCCCAAAGCCAATAGGATAGGCTCCAGTCTCCCGTGACCCCTAACGGGAACAAGCAGTAGAGAATGAAAAAAATTGAAAATATGAAATTAAAACTTGAAATTTTGAAATCTGTTAGCTCCGCTGCAAAAGCAGTAACTAGCATTACCTTTGATTTGCAGAAACCTTGTATAAACCCTGCTCTTTAATCTGTCTGACCTAAGCAGTCTCTTTCTGTCTTTTCTTTCCGGCTCCAGCTGCAGGAGAGTCGTCTGGAGTCGGAGCGGTTCGTGCAGAGGCTGGAGGAGGCCGAGGCCCAGAAGCGAGAGCTGAAGGTGCAGCTGAGTCTGGAGAAAGAGGAGCAGAAACATCAGCTCCAGAGCCGCCTGCGACACCTCCAGGATCTGCCCGAGAAAGTACGACAGACCGAACACCGCTGAAGGAAGCACAGCACAGCGCCGAGATGTACGAGAAGAGGAACAGCGAACACGCCACCACACTCGCACAGCTGCGCCTCAAAGTAAGTTATTTTGTTTGATTTTGTTTCTCTTAGGTTTACCCAACTTTAAATATTTAGAAGACTTATCACAATTCATTTGTTATTAGTAGACCACCAAGTAATTGTGACTAGTGAAAATAATCACTGTAAAACAGGGGTCATCAAGAGTTGCATCTTGAAATTCAGATTAAATGGAAGGTCGATCTAAACCACATAAAAGACGTACAGTGAAAAAACCTAATGGTTGCAATCAGAACAAGTAAACCTGGATCACAAAGTTTAAAATCTTAATAGTAAATGGTAGGACAGGGCGATATGGCTTAAAATTTTTATCACGATATAAAAACTTCTGCAGAGTCTGAACTTGTGTTGCTCTTGTTCAAGGTTTTAGAGCGTTCGAACAAAAATTGCGAGTTCCATCTCATGAATTTTGATATTCAGGTCAATTTGGCTATTTTCCAGGTTCATTCGCAAAAATATACCCACTAATGACAAAAATATATACATTTAGCATAATTTCGCGTCTTCAGTTTTTATATAAACGGTAAAAAATATTGTTACAAATGTCATGACACAATCTGACAACATTGGGAAGTAGTCACAACTTCTGTCGGACTTCCTCACAACTAAGAGGAAAACTGAAATTATATCACGACATTCTCAATTTCAACTTTTCCACATTAATATCACGATATAGGATATACAATATGATATTGCCCAGCCCTAGTAAAAGGTAAAATACTTGATATTGGCTTTAAAAGTTGTAGATTTTTAAAGCTTACATTTTGCTGTATACAAAAATTCTTCAGGAGGTCTAAGGACCTCATTTGGCCCCTGGGCCGTTGTTTGGACATGCAGGATAATGAGATACTGAGATAATGATAAAAAAGGCTCTTCTTGCTGAATTTTGTTGGGATAGAAAAGTAGTGTAGATCAAAATGCGCCTCTGGGTTAAAATGGTAAAGTAAATGTTTAATAATAATTATATATTTTCTATTATATATAATGATTTTCTACTGCACAAACCAGATACAGTATGTGGAGGTGTTTAAGGCTGTGTGACCTTGAGCTGTGGTTTGCGTTTCACAGGTGGAGCAGCAGGGGGCGCAGTTGGACCTGGCTCAACAGAGAAACACGCTTCTGCAGGACGAGAACAACGGCCTCCACAAGAAGACACAGACTTTAGAGCGGTACAAACGTTATTACATTTAATGTGATTAGATGTTATTGCGCTGGGCTGGAGAAGACTCATAGAAATTTGTCTTGTAACATTTAGACAGACTTAAATCACTCTTTTGATGACTTGTAGGGTTTATTAAATTGACTTGTGATTCAACCTGGACTTGCAGACAAACACACATAGCAATAATAAAAAGAGAAAATAGGCGTAGGCAGATTTTCTCTTTTTATTAAGTTGAACTACTTATTTCATCATTATAATTCACATTTTACTGGACATTTTACAGTCTTCATCCCCGTTTAGCCATTTTTAGTATCGAAAATGATCACATCACCCTAGAAATTTGCCTCGCAACAATGTTAGAAATTGGGCCAAACCTCCTCTGATTTAATATTTGTTTGACTGAAGAAACAAAAATACAAAAATAAGCCAGAAACACATCAAAACAATTCATAATATCTATGTACATAAAGTAAAATTATCTTATAAAATATATAATAATATGTATATATATAATTAAAAAATCCAGGTTTAACCGATCTCTCTCTCTCTTTCTTTCTTTCTTTCTTTCTTTCTTTCTTCTTTCTTTCTTCTTTCTTTCTTTCTTTCTTTCTTTCTTTCTTCTCTTCTCTTTCTCTCTCTCCCTTTCTCTCCCTCTTTCTTTTTTTCTCTCTCTCTCTCTCTCTTCTTCTTTCTCTTTCTTTTCTCTCTCTTCTTTCTCTTTCTTCTTTCTTTCTTTCTCTCTCTCTCTTTCTCTGTCCCTCTTTGTCTCTCTTTCTCTCTCTCTTCTCTCCCCTCTCTTTCTCTCTCTCTCTTTTTTTCTCTCTTTCTTTTTCTCTCTCTGTTTCTCTGTCTCTTTCTCTCTCTTTCTCTCTCTCCTTTCTTTTTCTCTCTCGCTCTCTTTCTTTTTCTCTCTCTATCTCTTTCTCTCTCTTTCTCTTTCTTTATGGGTTTATATAGTAACTCACCTGTTTTTAAAATGTAGCGAGTCGAAAGTACAGATACCTCTTGAAAAATGTAAGAAATAAAAGAAAAAAGCCATCCGTTTTTAAGTACAGTACTGGAGTAAAATACTTAGTTACTTGCTATCTCTGTGAGTATTGCATTACACTGTGGAGCGTGTTGTTGAGCTTAAACATGTCCCATTGTTGTCGTAGTAAACTGGAGGAGCTGAAGTGCGAGTCCACGGCCCGGTCTCAGGACTTGGTTTTGAAGGAGGGTCTGGTGCTGAAGCTGGAGAAGGAGCTGCAGGACCGGACTGCGGAGGTGTCGCTTCTGAACTCCAGACTGGAGCAGAGCCTACACGACGCCAGGAGGCAGGCGGAGGAGGAGACGGAGAGGCTGCTGTCCAAAGAGCGAGCGTCCCAGTCCAAAGCCTTAGATCTGCAGAGCGAACTGAGCCGGGCCAGAACGGAGCTCAGCTGCAGCAGCGGAGCAAACAAGAGGTAAGCAGCATGGAACTAATACTATAAGCACATAACAAATATTAAGATCAAAACATAAAACATTGTGTAAATCTACTTTTCAGATACTTGTTACGCATTTCTCTCATATTTTAAAATTGGATTGTTTTTCTGTTGATATCTTATATTCTGCATATGTTCCAGAGTTCAGTCGTTTTTATAGCGATATGCTTTTTTTTGAAGTCCTTGTTTTGACAGATGCTTGCGTTTTTTTTTGTGGATTTTTAGTACACTTTTAGCATATTTTGCTTTAAATCTTTTAATGATCAAAACATTTAAATACTCAAAAATACTTGTTCTAGGCTGGGCAATATCGTGATAAAAATCGAATTGTGAGCTATCCCTGTGACAATCTGCTTTTTTGAGAAAATCGTCATATCGAGATTTCCTATTTCTCCATATAATCCGTCTGTTCAAATACAGACTTTTTTTTTTTTCAAGCTATTTTTCTCAGCCTCCGAATTGCCAGGTTTTCTTCTTTATAGCGATATTGGGCTGTTTGTTTGTTTTGTGTTTTTTTGGAGGGGCTTTCAACTCATAAAAGAGGTGGACTTTAGTTTTTTTCAGGTCAGGTTTAGCATATTTTCATGTCTAAAAGTTGTTTTTAAAGCGAACCCTGGCTATAATCACATGTTTACCCTAAAACACTTATAATATCATCACTTAAATAAATACAGGACAAATACCTTGGAAGTATTTGTTGTTTTATTAAAATAGTAGTTTAAAGAAATTACCTGGAGGCGCCATTTTGCTTTGGGTATGACATCAAATGGTTGTCTGTGTCTTCTGGTGGTTTCAAGGTAACTACCTAAGGAGCAACTATGGTAGGAGCAACCATGGCAACAACCAAAAGCAACCATTTGACATCATCAACCCAGAATGCATTGCACCTGGACAATATGGCTGCTCCCAGTGGCTCAAAAACAATGCAGATTTTATAAAAATTGTAAGCAGTTATATATTTGTTTGCAATTTATTTTAGTAAACATGACCTGTACTAGCATTTTAGCCATATTTGTCTTCATAGTCAGGGATCCCTTTAAAGTTAAAAATGGCTAGAAACTTGTTTTGCGGAGATACACAACGTTCTAATTAAATTATTATTTTAAATATTTTTTTTATTGAAAAGTTGAGGTCACTTGTTTAAGGATTGGTCGCTTGTTTTTCTTTGAAAATCTAACAACAGAGGTCAGCCTATGACGGCTAGACATTGACTGTGAAGAAGGAACTTGTAAGAAAGCAGACTATTTATCTCAAAAGCAATTTAAAAACAGACAGTTTACAAGAATCGTGATAAAATTGAAATCGTGATCTGGTCAGAATTGTATTTTTTTGCCATATAGCCCAGCCCTACTTTGTTCTGCTGTGGCACATAATGTTTAATTATTATTTTAATTACTTTTTTATTGGGGTCTGAAGTCGCTTGTTTTGGGCTTTTTTTCAAAGGCTAGGTCGCTTGTTGCTCTCTGAAAATGTAGATAGATGGATAGATGGATGATGATGGATAAAATTACAATAGAACATGATAAAATAATAGATAATAATAGATAGATAAAATAGATTAAAGATAGAAGAGATCATGGTTAAGCTTGGTCCTTTAAATTTATGCAAATTAAATGTATTATTGTTTGCAGATGGAGCGCCGATTCCAGGGTCAGTTGCAGAATCTGAAGGAGAGACTTGAACAGAGTGACTCGACAAACAGAGCTCTGCAAAACTACGTCCATTTTCTTAAGACGTCCTACGGAAACGTGTTTGGAGAATCTTGATGACGAGTCACTGACAGACAATAAATCACTCATAATAAAACATGGTGCTTTGAGACACTTTTGAAGTTTTTATATTGTTTTTGTAGTTTTTTAAATGTATTTATATGTAATAAACTTGCTTTGATGAATCTTTTGACAGTTACATTGTTATCATTGTCTGGATTGTTCATGTCTTAAGAATTGGCTATTATTTACACTTATGCAGGTGACATCACAGCGTTCTAAATGTTCATGCTGAGTGAGAGTTAATGGAGAGAAAGACATTTTCTCTTGTAAGAGTTCAATAAACAGCTAAACAGGAAAATAAACTACAGTTTGATAACAAATTCAACCCACCACAAGTCTACTGAGCACTGGGTTTGTAACTGACATGTAAAAAGAGAAAATCACGTCAACAGTTGTAGCAAAGCAGATAAACAACAAGACTTTAGCTTCTCACATTTATCAGACATTGATCAACACAATTGAACTTATTACCTTTTTCTTCTTAAAAAATATGTTTTTGAGTCAGTTTGTTGCAGTTAAAATGTCCTAAATCATCAACTGTTTAGCAACGGCAGACAAGCCGTTGCCACGACAACAAAGAAATACATTGAAGAAATGCTCATTCTAAATGTTGCTAAGCATTTTTGTAATAAAATGATGTCAGTGCATAACCTCCATTACATTTACAAATAACTGACCCTGTGCATAGAAGTTGTTTATTTCAAATTGTTAGATCTTAGCGTTAGCATGACAGACAAACACATCTTTTTATAAACACACTTGATCCTTTGGTGAAATATTCTCCAAATGTGTAAAGTAGTTAACATGTTTTCAGAGAAAACCAGCAACAACAACTCACTGTTCACAGCCCGATCTTAAAATAATTTTTCATTTTACACTGAGGCAGTGAAACCCTAGAAATGAACTAAACAGGAAATGAACGTGCCCACAGGAAGTTAGCATTTTTAAAAATAAATAAGCCAACTAACTTCTGTGCACAGAGCCGATTACAACTGTGCTAAAATATAAGTTCAACTTTTTACAGGCTCAAAAACGGACAACCAAATGGAATACAATATACTGCTGAACTACCAATGTAATGTTGAGTGCCAAATAGAAAATTAAAAAATACAAATTGTTTTTATACTTTTTTTTTAATCTACAGTATATTTATATTTTATTTATTTATAAACTTGTTTCTCGTAAAAAGCTATTTTAACGTTTCACACAATAATGCTAACATCGAAGTGGAACCATAAACTATCACCCGCGTGTTTCTACTCGGACTGTCTTTAATGCGGACCCATGCCGCGGTCCGCTCGATGGAAGCATAATCAATTTTAAATACATTTTATTCATTTTCTGTTTGTCAAAATGCAAGCGGACAGCCTCCGATGGACAACTATAGAAGCTTTGAAAAACTCTCCGAAAGGAAAGCTCCACTATGATCCGCACTGGTCTGAACGAGGCGAGGTGAGAAGCTACTAAAGTTAGCTTCTGTTAGCTATTTGGCTAAAGCTAACAACTTTATAACATTTATAATCACTTTTTTTCTAGTTTAGCTGTTTGTAAGAATGGCACTCAAAGGGTAATTTTTGTGATTCGATCGTTTATTTAGTGTATAAATGTGTAGTTATTTTTTATTTTGTTTTATCATGATGTCTTGTTAAGATTAGCATTTCATTACAGTACAAATAAATTAAAGTTAAAATACATAATACATTGATTTAACAACATGTTTAGTAGAGGAATACACTTGTTGGCCAACATTTTAAGTCATAACACTTGCTAATAATGGTCTGAAAGGATGACAACTTTTTGGTGTCGTTTCACTTTTTATTCATAAATTATAGTGCAATGTTTTCTAGTGCTTTTAATTGGCTTTTTATGTAGAGTTTTATTTTTAAAATATATTAAAATGTATCTACAGTTAATTTAAAGTTATTTGTAAACTATTCGTGAGCTTAGTTTCTAGTTGTATTTGGTTTATAATGTGTTTCTTAAATACTGTAAATCAGAAGGTACAGTTACTGACTTCTTGAGTTTTAAAATATTTCTTACAGCTCAGTGTTGACATAGTCCTGTGTAAAATGACACAGATTTTTACTTTTATTAATTGAATCTTATTTGTCTCATGAAAAACTGCTTAAGAATATTTATTCACATACAGTATTACCATAAACAAAACAGAAGGTGCACTGTGTAAGATGAAAGGAGACCTAAAGATTTTTTTGAATATTTAGGAAGAAACTATAGCTTATGTAAACCAATAGTTCCCATTACATTCATTGTAAAACACAAAAAATGATCTAAAACAGCCTAGAAAAGAGACGCCTATGACTTCCTGTTCAAACTGCAGAACTGATAAGCCCCGCCTCTTCACCATAAAAGTTTACTTTAATAACAGATTTTATGACTATTGACTATATGGATGACTATTTTTTGTTGTTGGAAAGTAGTTACAAGACAATTTTGAACCTTATATGTTTTTCTTGGAATTTGAATTTTTTGAGTAATTGCATGTAAATACAGACAAGTGGGCGGGGATAGGTGGTAGGTGAAGACAGGATTTTCAGACCACTACAGCATCAGCTGCAGGACAATACAAGATTACTCAAAAATGCAGGAATCATCCAAATAGAACTTTGGATAAACTAATGTTGAGAGAACACTGTTGTAACGTGGTTTGAATCTCCTATAAGATGATGCTGCTTTCCCTTTTAGAATGTTACACAGTATGGCTTTAAACATAAACTTGTCTCCAAGGAGATGAGCATGTGGCGCTATCTGCTTAGTGCAAGATATCACTGTCACAACAAACAGAAATTAATAGAAAGATACAAAAAAGTGCCAAAAACAATTGAAAGAAGGAAATAACAATTGCAAAACTAAATAAATAATATAATATAATAAAAATAATAATAATTAGATATTAGAAGACAGTTTCATTCTAACTAGAGGTTGTTCATAAGGTTTAACTAATTTATCATATTTTAAGGTATTACAGCATTTTTCTACCTGACCCAAGTTAAAAGTCAGATCTGTGGAGAGGAGCGTTTGCTCTTAAACCAAGTTATTTTGAGCAATGAAACATTGAGAGTTAAACTTGCTCTAGATGTTTGTTCAATGCCGTAGTAGAAAATATCTAAGCTAAGTATCTATTTTCTAATCTATTTTCTTTTTTTCTGCCGTTGATGCGCCATCGTCTCTGTAAGCATTAACAGCGCTCTCTCTCTTGTCTTGCAGGACATTTTGGCGGTTACCATGAGCCGCCCAGCCTCTCCCCTTACGCCGCCCCTGTGGTGGAGAGACTCAGTTCTCTCCAGCTGCTCAAGTCCCGGTTCAGCTCAGGATCCGGTGAATCTAGTCCAGGTTTTTCGGAGGAAGTCCACAACTCCTTTTCCTCCGGCTCCATCCTCAGCCTCAACAACAGGAATTCCATCGTCTCCACGGCATCTTCTATAAAAAAGGACATAGAGCAGGTGAATAAATTATTGTGTCCAAGCCAACCCCCTTACAGACCTCTCTCGTCTTAAACAACCCACTGTGTTGTTTCTCAGCTGGTGAGCGAACCCTCCACAGACACTGAGCCCAGTCCTCCTGAAGCGCTGCTCAGTCCTCCGCCGACCTCAGGGCTTCTCCTGCTGTCGCCCAAAGCCATGAAAACCGCCGGAGACATCATCCGCTTTCAGGAGGAGAAACGGGAGAAAGCCAAGGTCAGTTTTCTCTCTCTGTCTCTCTCTCTTTTTCGGTTCACGACTTGCAAATAACTCTTAAAAAGACATTAAAAGGTTGATTACTGGAGAAACCCTGTATTAATTTTAAGGATGACTATGTGTTTCAAGTTTATTCTCGTAGCCCAAGCTTGACCCGATCAAAACAGGTTGAGGGCCGCGTTTGCCCCTGGGGCCGCAGTTTGTTCAAGCTTGTATTAGGGGGCATCAATGGTCCAACCTTAGTCACTGGAGCAGCAGCGTCTGAAACTGTTACATTTGTCAAAATAGCGAAGAACAGACTATGGATAGATTCGTACCATATTTTCCGGACTGTTAGTCCGCTCCAGAGTATAAGTCGCACTTTTTGGGGGATATTTATTTTACATAATTCGACACCATAAACAGACGCGGGATAAGTTTTTCCATCGTGCACCTGTCAAGGATCACTGGCATGAGGCAAAACTAAGATTCAGATCAAAACGTGACTAAACTCTGCATTAATCAGCTTCTATATTATCACTAAATCATCTGCAATAAGTATTGTGTCCATTTGACTTTCAACAATCGCGATGTGACTTGAGTGTATCTATTTACCTGCAGCAAGTTCCACACATCTCTTTCCACTAAATCCACTGCCTGTTTTGCTCAAACTCCATTTCCGTCACTCCTGTATAACACAGTCCTTCATTCATTTATCTGGAAGTTTTCCTTCGTGCTGCTTCTGCCATAGATCTGTGAGTGCTCCGCTGATATTACCGTGGAACAAGGAAGGCAGCTGTGAGTTTTCGTTGTGTATCAGTCACCAGACAACATCAGTGTTTGTCTTTCAAGCGATCATGGAAAAGAAGACTCCTCTTGAAATCAGACTTAATCAACGCTCTCTGTCCCGTTATTTTCATTGAATGGAGCCCTACACGTTAATAATATCGTCAGTGCGGTTCTTGAGACTGCAACCTCCAGGTCTGCAGTTTTATAAATGTTAGCTCCGCACTTACACAAGTCTCTGCATCTCGGAGGCGACAGTGTGTGTCACGCCTCACTGTCGAAACAGCAGCAAATGAAACGGCTCTAGTCCGGTCGGGAATAGTTATTCACAAATTCACATTTATTTTATATAGATAAGTCGCCCCCTGTAAGACGATGAAAAAGTGCAACTTATAGTCCGGAAAATATGGTAATAGAACATTTTTAAGGCCCCATTTGTGTTTGTGTGGTCAGATGGCTCTTCAGTGGCGGCAGGAGGAGCAGGAGAAGCTGATGGTGGCAGTGGTGAGCTCAGAGTCGGAGCAGCTGAAACGTTACGAGGAGATGTTGGAGCTGAAGCAGAGGCAGGACCTGCAGAGCGTCCGGGACATGATGGAGCGAGAGTGAGTCTGCAACACACCCACGCTGCTGCTGTGAAACAATACGCTGAATGTATTTATTAACAAACACAATTGTCCTTTTATTTCAGAACGAAGGAAAGCATCGGACGACAAGAGAAGCTTAAAGAGGAGCAGCGACATCGAACAAAGGTATGAGACTATTGTTAGAGCTTCAGAAAGGATCAAAAGAAGAGGTAAAAGAAGGCAAAAACAAATCAAATAAACCACTATTATAACAAACAAAATCGACATTATTTATAAATGTAGATTTTGGATAACTACATTTAGTATAATAGCGTCAGTAACTACGTTATTTTAATTATTTCTTGTCAGTGATAACACCATTATAGTTACTGTAAATGTAATGCAGCTTGTTATTTCAATGTGATCAGAACTGCAGTCGTCTCATTCAAAGAAGTCAGAGATCAGCTGAGGAGTTTGTTTTGGGAAGAGAAAGCTGGAGAAGAGGCATTGATTAGCTTAAAACTGCACTAGTAACCCAATCAGAGTCGAGAGGGTGTAGTGCAGTGGTCCTCACTATTTTTTAAAGAAGAGCCACATTGACGGACCAAAGAGAAGGGGAGAGCCGCAAACATCAAACTACTATTCAATATATATACACTTAATTCTTATTATTTTAAATAAATATTAAACTGATGCTTCTCTGTTCACTCTGTGACGTGCTAGCTCCGCCCCTTCATCTGCCTTTCTCAGACCTCCACTGATGCTGCTGCTGCGCTGGCAGAGACAAGACAAGTGTGTTTTTCTCCCTTTGGCCAGAGTCATACATGAAATAAACCTAAATACCTCTTTGCGGACACTATTTAACAAAGTTTAATTGTGGAAAAACTCTCTGCTGGACTGCGTTGTTCGCGAACGCGCGTGTAGGACTAGATTTTTCCCGATCAACTTTTAAAGTGTTTATAACTAATTATCTCTGCCAATATTGATCTTATCGCTACGAAATAAAAACTGGGACAGAGTTTAAACTCTTCTCTCTCAGAATAAGTCTGTGTGTGGGCGAGACATTTCACTACAGCTGCTCAAAGATACGTGACTTGATGTGAGAAGGAGAGCTCGTGCGTCCTGTGGCTGGAGTGGAAATCCATTTGGCACAGTCTGAGCGCGTCACTTCATTCATTTCTTAGATCGCCAAAACATTTATTTTTCTTAATATAAGGGTGAGCTCGCAGCTCCGTGCATGTGTAAAAGAATGTAGCTATACAATGTGGTTCATTTGGTCAATGGGCAGCAGGGTGAAGCAGTGGATGCAGCGCTGAAAAAGAACCAAACTAAGAGCGCGCTTGTTGTGTGATATGTGATCTTGCCGAAACTTGTTGAGAGCCGCCAAGTAAGGCTCTAAGAGCCGCATGTGGCTCGTGGGCCGCGCAGTGAGGAACAGGGGTGTAGTGGAATAGGCCTGGGTGATATTAACAAAAAAGAATCTCGATATTCTGTCAGTTCGACATAAATGTGTTAAAATCTGTGTTTAAATTAGTTACACTGGAAAAACACAATTTAAATATTATAAAAAGATAGAAATTGATTGAATGACGTCGTGTTTATTGGGATTTGAGCAGATGCTTGAATAAAGCAGGACAAGTAAATGTGGTTATTATTTAAAGAACACAAGATTGTTTTTTCATTATTTAGTGTGTCTTTTTCAAAACAAGATATTTTCTACTTGTTCTGTCGGCAATCAGGTTCAAACCAATCAAAATCTACTCAAAACATGTAAAATACTACTAGTTCTAGGCACATAGTCCTTGTTTCTTATTTATGATGCTTATTTTTTTCTACTGTGTTTTTAATTATCAGACAAATATTTACCAAATCACAAAAGTTCATTATAAATTAATCTAATTTGTAAATTTGCTCTTTTGTAGCATGTTTTTACAGCAGTATATACTCGAAAATTCGATTTATTGCGCAGCTCTACAGTAGAATCACGTACTCATAATTACTGCAGTTTTATTGTCTATTTGTCCACGGTTGTCCTCTGTTTTAAGCGTGCACATGTTTATTATCTTCTGTTGTCCGGTTGTGTTTAGTTCTTGTGCTGTTTGGTCCAGAGGAGAAGTATAAAATAACGCTGCTGGTGGTTGAGTTTGGTTGCTGTTTATACATTTACAAACTTTTTTCAAATCGTCTTTTCTTCCTCAGATTTTGAACCTGCGTCTCCGTGAGGCCGAGGAGCAGCGGCTGAGAGAGGCAGAGCTGGAGAAACAGAGGCTGGCCGAGGCAGAGAGCGCCTCAGGACACTCAACTCCATCCAGGAGGAAGTTCTGCAGCTGAACCAGATCCTCAACAGCCCCAAAGACCCCAGCGCTCAGGTCCTGGTGCAGAGCCTGGCCGCGCTGTGTCAGAGAGCAACCAGCTCTGCTCACAGGTCTCCGAGGTCGTCAGGAAAACCACAGAGGTACGCATGATCATGGTTTATTTTATTGTGTTACATCTTGCGAGATTTTTTAATGTTTGTTTCGAGTTTTTTATTCATCAAAGATATAAATACACACGAACATAATTGAAAAATTACGTTTATAAACTTTTAAGAATTATATTTTCAGAAGACGCCATCATTGTTTACACACAGTGCATTATGGTAGTATGACGTCGAATCGTGTAACTCGAGGAAAGTATGAAAGCTTACGCATTTCTTGTTTCTCCGAGAAAATAAACCAAACCACACAATTAACAAAAATACGACGTCCTGTAACCAATCAACGGCAATGTTCAGCTGTTGTGTGCGTCCTCGACTGACGCTCACCGCCGTGCGCCACACGATTCTCGTCATCACCTCAAGATGCGCGCCCGTTATAGGAATTGTTTAAACATAAATTAGTAAACCGAATATGTTTACTTTAAGTTCTACTTTTAGTAATTACTACGCGAGTATTTCATCTTTTTTAATTTGGGTTCTTTTAGTCCTATTCGCACGCTTAATATTTACCTCAGGACCTCATGTAAATTGTAATAATACAGACGTCATTGATTTTTACTCCTTGTGAATCTCTGTCTGTAAAATGTCCGTAAGTTCCCCAATTTTTACCTCTGTATTCTCCAATCAGACGTCCAAATTTTATTATTATTATTATTTTTTTTTTTACCTTTATTTAACCAGAAGTCCCATTGAGATTCAGAATCTCTTTTACAAGGGAGACCTGGCCAAGGCAGCAGCCAGCACCATCAATACAATAAAAATTCAGACAGTTATTACATTATAAAAACAACTCTCTCAGGAAGAACATACACAATTCTCAACCACCACACTTTTTACAATTCTCTTGAACTTCCCCAGTGACTCCACAGCTTTTAGTTTGAGGTTTTTTGCAACTCATTCCAAGACCACGGTGCAAAGTATGAGAAAGCAGTTTTTCCCAGTTCAGTAGAGCGCCGAGGCACATTGTAAAACAGGTGAGAAGATGAACGAAGCTGGTAAAATCCTGAGCTGACAGTGAGGAGATCACTCAGGTAACCAGGAAGTTTCCTCACAATTCCTTTGTAAATGAAAACGTACCATGTTGTTTTCTACGAATTGACAAGGATGACCAACCGACCAAATCATACAAAGTGCAGTGATGAGTGAGAGACTTTGCATTAGTGATAAAACGTAATGCAGCATGATACACAGAGTCCAGCTTGTGTAAAGAGGATGACGGAGCATGCATATATAATGTATCACCATAATCAATTACAGAAAGAAAGGTGGCCTCAACCAGTTTTTTCTTAGATGTAAATGTAATTCTAAAGCCGTGTGAATGTGTATGTCTGTGTTTTCAAACCGTGAATGGTTTATAAATGAATTCATATTTATTCAGCGGCTTATTTTATCTTCAAATTTGAACAAAAATAATATTATTATTCTTTACGGATCATTTTCAAATGAAATTATCGTTTTTTTCTACGATTAAAACACCAAAGATTAATCAAACTACGATTAAATGTCCATGAACCAGAAGTACAACAACCTCGTTGTCGTAGCAACGAAAGATTAAGAAGATGGATGTTTGGAGAAAAGTTTGGGACAGAAACGCAGCAAAGTTTGGATGTTTGGATTTTATCACCGTAAATGGATTAAAAGAGAGAGTTTTCAGCTGTTTCATAAGAAATCTGATGTTGTGGATGTGATTTTGATCGACGAACACAATGACGTGACGAGGAGCCACATTTACGCTGCCGCAGCTCAGGTAAACAAAAAAAAAAACAAGCATTTCATTAATTAAGTAAATGGTTGTTGTCATAAATCATCTGTCGCCGTTCCCGGAAAGTCTGTAAAAACAAGAAAATCACAGACATCAAATATGTCTGTGCGTATGCCTGTAAAAACTCAGACGTCGTGGGGTCATTAAAGTCTAACCCTCCTACACCCCTGGGCCCTTTTTTGTACCCGGACACTTTTCTTTTTTTTGATAACTTTGGCTGTGTTGCACCAAATCACATGAAACTTGACCAGGTTGTGTGTTTTTTTGGCGCTCTTTCATATTCTATGGTCATTTTGCATGTCAAGTAATTTTATAAGCCTATAATTCAAATACTCACACCTGTGGTCCTAGGGTACATTATGTCCCATTGACTTCCATTATAAACACACACCAAACCTCTGCTGGATTTTTTTTTTTTTTTTTTTTTTGGGATGCCTAAATTTTTGCTTGTTTTAAAAAAATATATATTAAAAAAGCTTTGCAGTGGAAGTTAATGTAAAAAAATTAAATCCTAATTACATCAATGATTTTTTATTTTTTTTTTTTCCAGACACACAAAATAAAAAGCATAATAACCCAAACAACAAAAACACATTTGAACGTAAACTTCTAACTAGTTACTAACTAAGCTACTCAGCTTTCTCACCATTTGACTCTTAACTTTCTTTGTAACTGTCGAGATGAGCAGACGAAGAGTAACCAAGCGCTTCAACGTAAAGGTTAAGGTCAGTTTTATTGATCCCTAATCGTTGTGAGCATTTGAGCGATCCTTCAGAGCCACTGGGGCGTCTGTCAGGAGCAGTTCAGCGGTTATATGAACCAGCTCCACATGTTGAGCTGGCTGTCGGGCCTTAGCAGCTGGGTCTGAAGCTTTTAGTGAAATTCCCTCTAATGGGAATTTAACTATTCCTACAGACTATTTGATTTGGAAGCCACTATAAAGTCTGTAGCATTTCAGTGAACTAAATTTAGCCTTGTTAGCATCAAATTTAGCTCATAGCACTGTCTCTATGGTAACAAGACTTACAAACAGCTAATTTCACGCTATCTAACAGTTCCTGACTTATAGTATGTTGGTCGAACATCACAAGCCAGACTCTGAAATCCCAAAATGTAGAAAACTGAGCTTAACCGATGGAGTGAGACTTCCATTGTCACAAACGCATTTCAAGGGTTAAAACACCAAAATATTAAATAATATTGTGTATGTATATGATTAGAGCAAAAGAAAATGAAGACATTGATGTGAAAAAAGTTGGAGAAAAGTTTACAATATGTAAATTTACAAGTAGCATTTAAGGGGTTAAAATTACATGAATTTATTTAAAATCTATTATCTATGTTTAGAGGAGAAGTAGATGATGAAAAGATTGATGTGAAAAAAGTTGGAGAAATTTTTTTACATAAAAATAATGGGCAAACCCCTGGCTATAATCACATGTTTACCCTAAAACACTTATAATATCATCACTTATATAAATACAGGACAAATACCTTGGAAGTATGTGTCGTTTTATTAAAATAGTAGTTTAAAGAAATTACATGGAGGCTGCCATTTGCTTGGGTATGACATCAAATGGTTGTCTGTGTCTTCTGGTGGTTGTCAAGGTAACAGCCTAGGGAGCAACTATGGTAGGAGCAACCATGGCAACAACCAAAAGCAACCATTTGACATCATCAACCCAGAATGCATTGGGTTAGTGCTAGATAGTCAGGTCCGGAAGGATGATGGTTAGTTTTAGGAGAACGGCTAAGTTTAGGAAAAGGGTTAGGGTAAAGGTTAAGATAAAAAATATAACATTTTAAGCCCGTTTAGCAACAAAAATAAACTCATTACCGTGGCAACCAGCTCACTTCTGTCCCTTCGGACCTGACTATCTAGCACTAACCAATGCATTGCACCTGGACAATATGGCTGCTCCCAGTGGCTCAAAAACAATGCAGATTTTATAAAAATAGTAAGCAGTTACATATTTGTTTGCAATTAATTTTACTAAACATGACCTATACTAGCATTTTAGTCATATTTGTCTTCATAGCCAGGGATCCCTTTAAAAACGAGTGTACATTTTTGCACTCTAGAA
Organism: Mugilogobius chulae; assembly: GCA_038363315.1. NCBI lineage: Eukaryota > Metazoa > Chordata > Actinopteri > Gobiiformes > Gobiidae > Mugilogobius > Mugilogobius chulae. The sequence continues at coordinate 25,309,193 of CM076397.1, forward strand.
TCACAGGTAGACTTAAAGACTTGAATTTGAGTATTGTCTAGATTAGAAAATAACTCATGAAGAGATGTCTGGGTTTTCTGTGGTACAATACACGTACTCAACCTTTTTCCTTCACTCCAGGGCGATTTCCCGAGTGTGGAGGACATGACTGTGGCAGAACGAGCCCTGCACGAGATGAGAGCTCTGATCCACCAGCAGCAGGAGGAAGTGAACAGAGCGGAGGAGAAGAAGAAGAGAGAGGCGGCGCTGGAGGAGCAGAGGAAACAAGAGGCCGAACTGAAGGCCAAGCAGGAAGCAGAGAAGAAGGCGGCGGAGAGCGCTAAAGAGAAGGCCAAGAGAACCGGTGAGCGTCTTCCACAAACACATTACAAACAAGAATGAGAAGAAGGAGAAAGGAGGGTCTGAGAGTGGAGAGCAGCAGTGTGATTGGTTTGACAGCAGGTGTTTGTGATCAGCACTAAAGTCTTCACTGGCTTCCTGTTGATTTAGAACAAATTTAAAATCCTTCTCATTACGTACAAAGCCTTAAACGATATGGCCCCTTCTTATGTCAAAGATGAAATAGTACCTTACTACCCAAACCGTCCACTTCGCTCCCAAAACGCTGGTCTACTGTTGGTTCTTAGAGTATCTAAAAGTACAATAGGAGGCAGAGCTTTCAGTCGTCAATTACCGTTGCTTTGGAATTCGCTCCAGCTCATGTTTAAGAAGCTGACACAGTCTCTACATTTAAGATTGGCTAAAACGTTCCTGTTTGAAATAATCTATGGTCAGGCCAGTTAGGACAGACTCTAATGGTGCGTTCCAGGCAACTGGAACTGGGATAGGGGAGAAATGGGGTTATTTAATTTAATTGACCTTTATTTACCAGGGAAGTCCCATGAGATCAGAATCTCTTTTGCAGGGGAGCCTGGGGGAAGGGTCAGGGGAGGCATTAATGGACATGGTTTAGTGTAGGAGAAACTGTAGGAGGAAACCTACGCAGACACGGGGAGAACATGCAAACTCCACATAGAAAGGCCCCGGGTCGACTGGGAATCGAACCAGACCTTTTTGCTATGAGGCCAGAGCGTAACCGCTGCGCCACCGTATCGCCGTGTTAGTTGTCACAATCTCTGTATCTCGGCTTGAATGGTGCATTTGGAAAAAAGTCAGATAAACATGTTCATTAAATGAAGCAAAATTCACTCACTAAAACATTTTTGTAAACATTTGTTCAAGATTGTGATAAGATGAAATAAAAAAAATGTATCGCAAAAAGTAAATTTTCAGATGTTGAGAAAAAATTTTCAAGTTTTTCCAAAAATTGTGTTGAAAGCGGGTCAGAGTGACAATTAGGACTATTTTTTTCTGAGCTGGATTAAAAATGTAGAATAAATCTGAGGTGAGAGTAAAACAGTCCAGTCTGGGTTGGTTGTCACATTTGATTATATCTAGAACTATTATATAATATTCCAATTCATTGCAGGAAATCAGTGTAAAGTTTCAACTAAAAATAAATCTAATTATTGTCATGTAGCTTATTCTGTTCAAAAGTTATTGATCAATAATTCACAATCAAAATATAGTTTTACAATATCATTAGAATCTTGACAAAAATGCATTTTTAACGTCTCCTGATTCAGAAAATGTAAAACATTCTTGAATCAAAATGAAATCAGACATAAAAAAATCAAACCAAAGACAAGACACATTTGTCATCGGTCTCCCATTGACATAACATTGTGACAACCAACCCAGACTGGGGTTGGTTGTCACAGGTGACATTAACATTTAATGATCAATAACTTTTGATCAGAATAAGACAGAGAACAGCAGGTGGATTCATTAGTTACACAAGACTTTGAGCTTTTCTCTGTTGTTAAAATGGTTCATGTGAGATTTGTGTTTTTGAGAAATTCAAATCAAAGTAAAAAATGTGACAACCAAGCCTTCTCTCCCACTATTTCCCACTTCCAACTTGTAGAAATGCGCTGGAACGCCACTCGAACTGGTAAATACAACTTGTGAACTGGGACCTGGTCGAGGAAGTCCCACTTCACATTCAAGCTCAACAATCACCACAATAAATTTATTTGGGGGGTTTAACTGACACAAAAACATTGATTACAGGTTACTTAGCGTTACTTTTGTTTAGCCTAAAGATTAGCATTAGCCATAATGTTTAGATACGAGTTGATTAGGTTGGAACGCTCTGAACTGGTATTTTTCAAGTGGGAAATGTCCCAGTTCCCAGTTTCCTGGAACGCAGCATAAAACCACAGTTCTAATCAGGTTCCTACATAGTTTCTAAAAGTGTTTATTGTTTTATTTAATGTGTATTCTTTTGTTCTCATTAACCATTAACTGTTTAACCTTGGGAAGTCCACCGAGACGACTGTTGTGATTTACAAAATACATTGATTTGATCTTTGCAGCGAGTCAGCAGGCTTGTGATTATTTTTTACCTCAGTTTGCACTAAAATTGTCAAATAAAAAGTTTAAAGTTGGGGTCAATAACTTTTTTAGTTGTAAATTTGTGTTTTCACTCAATTGTATATGATTAAAGCAGCAGTATGTGAAAAATCTAGACCCCTGAGCCCTGTCTGAATTGAATAATAAGACATTTTAGTTCTAATCAGTAGCTAAACGCAGCTCTCTGATTGGCTGTAATATTATTTACCCTGGTGTTGTCCTCTCTCTCTCAGGGCTGCAGATGGGACCAGAAGAATCGACTCTGAAATGGTACAAAGAGCTCCAGGACTCTGCGTCTGCTGTGGCCAAGTCGTTTGAAGAGTTTTCCTCCAGCAAAGACGCCAAGGTTCGGACTTCACACTTTCTTCTTGTCAGTGGCGGACCGTGCATTTCTTGCCTAGGCCTTCGGTGGTGTTAGTTTTAATATATTCACTTGTCAATAACCAGCTGATGGCTATTAAACTATTCTATTACGCAGGCACGCGATAAAGAGCAAAGCATCATTACTTCTATAGCCAGAATAAACGCATTTACATACAACATCCAAAAATATTTACTCACCAATAGTCTGAATGACTTGTACACCAAAAACGCAAATGATACTGTCCAGAATCTTACTGTGGAGCTGGTGTGTGCGCGCAGATCTTGCGCTGGACGCCGTCTCGTCCCCAGGGTACCGCGACGCTTCCAGTGGCCTCGTATATTTCCTCATATCGGCTCCTCTCTCGCGCAGCTATGTTTCCCTCCGCTCTTGCTCGTTTAGCTGTAAATCCTCTCTGGGTTCGCCAAAAGTTTTGGAAAGCACCTTGTAAGTGTCCCACAGTACTTTGGCGCCTCGTCGCTGCTTTTGTTAGACAAGACACTAAAAGTGGCGCTCAAATCCCTTTCCCGCTTGTGACAGGCGCTCGGAGAGCTGCTGGGTTCTGAGTTGCCCGGTCTTTCTTAACAATGTCCAGCTGCCCCAGGGCAGCTTACTGTCACTGAGTGGAGAGGGGTTCATCTCACTGTGAAGCGCTTTGTGACTCTGTGTCTGTGAAATGCGCTATACAAATAAAGATTACTTACTTACTTACTTACTTACTTTTCTTGAAAAGTTCGTCTTGAAAAAGGCTTTACCAATAAATTTGCAACCAAATCGATTTCTTCTCTCCCTTTAGCCACTGTGACAAAACTGCTCAAACAACATTCAGCACAGACAGCCAATCAATTGCCGTAGTTATCCTGACGTTGACGGTCGCCTTCGAGAAGGCCATGGCGACTTATTTTAAGATACGGTTCCTTCAAAACTGACTGTGAAAGCCTCGAGCAGATTTCACTGACCCTGACAACAACTGATGGCTGAAATATGATTGGTTAAAACAATATATTTTGAAACACACGCCTGAAAGCTGCGAAACGATGGGAAATGCTACAAAGAAGCTGATAAATAATTATTGAATTATTATTAAGCTTGCATGCATAAATATGATTTATATCAGTTTGTTATTTAGATATTTTTAGGCCAGCAGAGAAGGCTTTGCAGGCCCTGACGGTCCGCCACTGCTTCTTGTGAACTTGGATATGTTAAGTAAATATGTGCTTTTCAACTTTCTCTTGAGGCTCCCTGTGTTTTGCCTGGTCAACGAATTACTCCTTACATATTTAAATATCTACAACCCTTTTGATAAAACAGTTTAATATTAAACTGTCGTCTTTTTCCCACAGATGAAGAAACTGAAGTTGAACCTACTGAAGGCGGCTGTGATTCCCGTGAGTCAGATCTCCACCAAGTCCGGCTCCCATCTCAGAGAAATCTATGATAAAATCGACAAACTCCTGAGTGGAAAACCCGTTCAGTCCGGAGGGATGTCTGTGTCCACGTCGAATCACGCCCAGGCGCTGCAGTTTGTCAGCTACAAACTCGCCGAGAAGTTTGTGGTGAGTCCATTTCCTTTGTAGCTTGAACGACTTTTCTGGTTTAGTCTAAAGCAGTGTCTTGGAAAAACACAAGAAAATGACTGCACCAAAGGAGATTTTTAGTAAAAGTAAAACAGGTTCGCTTCAAGGAACAGGCTCCATAGATAATGATGAAAATGACAATGGCCCTGTAACAAAAGCAGTCCGAGACAAAGTGAGCGTATAAAAGTCATTTATTTATCTCATGAGACAAGCGAACACATGTGCGTCTTCATCAGAGCATTTGTGAAGTAATTTATATTTTTATAAATCTCAAACATGCATGAAGTAATCCAAATACAACTTTGGATAAACTAATGATGAGAGAATGCTGTTGAAACTGTGGTTAAATACGCAGAAAAGTATTTTTTACATAATAGCTCTCCTTTAAGGAAATGTGAAAGACACCACTTTAGGCAGATTTTAGCTTTTGACATTCCTAATTTATCTTGAAATATGTTTTAGCGATGCATGACTAAAGCAGTGAACGCCAAAATCTAGCCCACTAAACTTTTTTTCTGGCCCTCCTAAGGTTTTTGCTTAAAAAATAATGTTAAACTGTAGTAAAGCGTATTTTTGTTCACTAAATAAATCAAACTCATCATCCCCCAAAGACTCTGCATATGACTCGCATCAATAAACCAAACAAAAAGAAACACTTGTTTTTCTCTTTCACACCTTTAATAGTAAATGTCGTAACAGTCGTAACTCTGTCCTTTACTTTGACATCAGCCTGCCAACGGACTGAAGATGGAAATTAACAAATTGACATGCAAATGTGCATTAATAAGTGTTGTCTCAAAACAAATAAATCAAATAATAGGAAGAAATAAAAAAAAAAAAACTCTTAACCAGAGACACATCATAAAAAGTGCACATCACTTAACGAACTACAGTCAAATGAAAGCAACAGGAAAATTCACTTGTAACAAGTGTTGTGGACACAGTGCCATTTTCATGCTCTGAACTTGATTAAGAAGAGTGAGTGACAACTTGTAATGATGCGTTTATCGCCCCCTATACCAGTGGTTCCCAACCTTTTTTCCTCAAAGCCCCCCCCTGTTTAAACCAGTGGCCTCTAAATTGTTATTGTATGATGAAAATTAGAATTAAAAACATTTATTTCAGCCAAATAAACAACTTTTGTGGTGTTTTGGTGCTTAGATTTGTGTTTTTTACTAATAAAGTTTCACTTGTAACTACTTTTAGAACTTGACCCTCTGACCAGACAAAGCTCTGGGGACCCCCTGGAACCTCAGGCGCCCCCCAGGTTGGAACCACTGCCCTATACTACTGTATGTTAATGCTTCCATAAGTAAATACAAATAACTGTCTTATGTTGTGTTCACACTGGGCAGCGTCTTGGCATCTTTGTGTCATTTTCACCGTTAAGTCAATGTAAACCCGCGCCTTGAGCATCTAAGCGTATTTGCGGCGCGTATTGGCGTTTGAGGCGTCCCTTGATGCGCGTATTAGGCATCTGAAAACTTGCGGATTGGAATCTCAAACTTTGGAGTTGGGAAAATTCATCTTTCACTCGATGGAAGTCGGCGTCAGCCAATCAGAGACTACACTCCTGTGACACGTGACATGCTGCTGTTCTCCTCTCACATGAAGGGGAAAGGAACTGTTTACTGAAGTCTTTTAATAACTTTATTAACAAAAGGTCATATCACGTTCACAATCTTTAAGTTTGCACAAGTCTTTAGTCTACTTTGGTAACTTGAATGAATCAACTAAATAATCTCTTTTCATATTTGCCTTTTCAATCCAGAAACAAGGCGAGGAGGAGGTGGCAGCTCACTTCGAAGCGGCGTTCCCGATCGCGGCAGTGGCTTCGGGAATCTGGGAGCAGCATCCGGTCGTAGGAGAAATGTTCCTGGCTCATCTCCACCAGAAGTGTCCTTACGCCATCCCCTTCAACCCCCAGAAGGATGAGACTGCCACAGACACGGAGCATTACAGGTCAGACAGTGAGCTGGTTTACTTCCACTTAAAGGAAATAATATGTATGATAATATAAGATGAACCTCTGTCGCCTTAACTTTCAGCTAAATAAGCACTTACAGCTTATTACAGCTGTCTTATTACAAGAAATGGAAAGTTAAAGTTAAGAAGTAGACAGAATGAGCTTTCCAAATAACAGCCACAATCTTTTTACAGTTGCATGCCATCTTTTGGCAGCATTTTTCAATAACCACTAATTTGCATCTCAGTTGATCCTTTGCACCTTCGTCACATGACCACGTGGGTGCGCCATGATGGAGCCAGCATGACAGGAGCGTTGCCTGACCAGTCAGCCCCTCCTACATTCTGTTTGAATGCAGAAGGGTCTGAAACTGAAGAGATAGCCCCCCCCTTCTCTTCTCCCCTCCGCAATTTCAAAACTTTTTTTCTAACCGTCTCAAAATATTCAAGGCGGACGTAGCTGATAGATCATTGTTTTCGGCTCTAGCTTTGGTTTTGAACAATTAGGAAAGTGTTCAGAGCCTTCACATAGGTCACTGCTCCATTGAAAAATCCTCGCGCTACATATTTACTATACCAACCGGTTTAGCGCGTCGCTGCATCGGGGGAATTTCCGGGTTTTCTGTGATTGGTTCACTCCGCGGTCGGAAAGCCCGTCCTCGAAATTGAACCCCGGCGTTCTGATCCCAGACCCTTACGTCTTTGTACAGTGTCTGTCAAAGCGTGTAGGGACTGGCTGGTCAGGCAAACAGGAGCGCAAAACTGGCAAATTCTCACATATTTTCATATTTTTTGGTAAAAAAAAACAATGGATGCTTCTAGTGCATGTTCAGTACATTTGTCTGTGGAAGTAGGATATCTTTAGATGCACAAAGCAAGATATTTGGAAAAGCTAATGAAGGCAGCTGATCCAGACCTTCTTCCTCCTGCTGTGTTTGTCGATTTAAAAAAATTTTACTCTTCATGATTTGCACCATTCTGTGGTAAACAGGGTTTTGTCTTACACTGGAGCAGATATAAAAGCTACAAGAGTTTGGTTTTTAGTAGCTTGGCTGTGTATCATGTGAGACTAGTGTTAGCCACACATGATGCAGGTTGTTTCAGAGATTCGGTGGCAGAGGCTCTGGCCTCACAGCAAGAAGGTTCGTCTCCCGCACGGCCCAGACCTTTCTGTGTGGAGTTTGCATGTTCCTCCCCGTGTCTGGGTGGTTTCCTCCTGGGCATGCAGGTTAGGGCAGTGGTTCTCAAAGTGGGGTCCGGGGACCCCTGGGGGCCATGTGTAGGGGTTCTCCAAATCTTTTTAAAACATTGGTAATTTCTTTAACATTACAATATAACTTTAAATATGTAATGTTTTGGATAGAAACAAGTACACCAGAAAAAAACTATAAGAAACTAACATTTTATTCTAAGTTTGATATAAACTTGGCTTGATTTTCAGAACTATCTTGTGATGCCAATGCGAAAAACAATAGAGGGTCCTTGGAATTTTTTTTTAATTGATAGGGGCTCCCTGACTTTAAAAAGTTTGAGAATTCCTGGGTTAGGGAACGTTTGGTGATGGTCGGAGGTTGAGGCGCCAGCTGTTTAGGCGAATCGCCTTTGCTGAACTTTCACAATGCCACAGTGCCTCTTAATGATGCATCTTTTGTATTTTTTTGGTGATTGTCTTGCAGGTCTTGCAAAATGAATGACTTAATATGACTTGATGCCAATGCGTTGACTCGACATACTTGACCCTGGTGACTCGCTGAGTTGGACTTATGACTTCTAACTTGAGACTTACTTGTGACTTACACATACATGACTTACTCCCACCTCTGACTTTTTGAGAAATAAAATTGAAAATATGTCTATTGTGGCTCATAGAGACTACAGTTACTAGTGCAGTGTTCATTTATCAGTTTTGTGGTTGCAGGATGATGGGTTACCGTGTGGATGACTCTAGTGGACTGGAGACAGACGACAGTTTTCTGAAGCGCATGTCGGCATGATCCGGCTCTACGCTGCCATTATTCAGATACGGTGGCCTTACACGTCCAAACAAGGGGTGAGTGTTCTCTCTAGGGACAGTCACAAGTTGTTTTTCTGTTAACAGTGCTGTATGTGTCTGTGTTGTTCACTTCAGGATCACAGCAGAAACACATTTATGTAAACAAAAATCTGAGTTGGGCTTTGTCGCAGTTAAATCAATCATGCTAGATGTTAGCTTGACTATATTTTAATTATTTAAACAGCTAATTTTTTCTCTGTCAGTTGTAACCTTAGATCGCCTCTTAAGAGATAAAGTCCAACCCCTTATGAGGTGGAGGACCCTCCCACTTTTTCTTAATTAATTCATTTTTGCCCTCTACTTAATAAAAATCACCTCTGAAGCTCCTGACATGCTAGAGATAAAAATCGAATGTAAACCCTCTTATTCACAGTCAAATCAACCATTCTGGGATCAGAATCAGTTTTTACTCTAAACTTACAAATAAAAAAATACCTTAAAAATTCTCTGCAATTTTAGGAATTTTTAATGAGAACCGCCTAAACTTTTTTAAGTTAATACAGGTCCCTAAGACAATTTGTTTGATGAAAATGGCTTCAACTTTTGAAGAGGAATTGTCAGAACCCCAAATATACCAAATCCAGTGTCATTCTGTCCGAGGCTGTGACACCAGCTAAACTGATTTTTACTTAAATTTTAGGCGGACTTTAAAACCTGATGTTCTTTTGTGCAGAGCTTCTTCTCACTTAAAACTAGAGTTAATCAGAGACTAAAACTACAAAGACTCAGCTTCACAGAGAGTCCAGCCAGTTGTTTGTGCTCCAAAGGGTTCAGAAACAGTTTCCATTTGAATTTATTTAGTCTGGGATTAAGAACCTTTAGCGTTTATTTATTTTTGATGAAGTCACCTGACGTCTTATATTTTCCAGAATCATAAAAAACATTCACTTTATCACAAATGTGAATGAGCTCAATGTTTCTCTTAGGGATGGAAAATCTATCGAAGTTTGCAGCAATCGAATCGAAAGGCCAGAATCGATCAGTTTTGCTCTTGCAGCCACTGACTTAGTAGTTGTATAAAACACACAATAACACAAGAAGAGTCACAATGTTTGACGAAACAAAGCCTGAACTTGTGCCAGACCTGACTGAATGTGGATTATTATGTTGCGTTAACAACTGATAGATGGAATTTAAATATGGACATTAAATATGACTGTTTACTGTTTAAATGTTGACAAAAAACACTCATTCTAAGCTCTAACAACAGTGGCTTTGTTGTAAATGTCATGGTTTATTATGTGTCTTAAGATAAAAAAAAAAAAAGTTAATATAGATAAACTATCAAAATCGAACAAAATCGAAAACTGAATCGAATTGTGACTTAAGTGAATCGTCCCGTCCCTAGTTTCTCTGCTCTGCTCTGTGCTGTTTGATTAAGTTTATTATCATTTAAATATTGTTTTCACAAATGTTGAGGTAACATTTAAATTAAAAATGGCATATTCTTCTGGGGTTTGAACTAAAGTGTTTTCCTGCTTTATGGTTCGTGCTAATGATTGTTCTTGTGCCTGTGTGTGACCCTTGTTGCTGCAGCCGGCGCCTCACGGTCTGAACCACGGCTGGAGGTGGTTGGCTCAGATGCTGAACATGGAGCCGCACAAATACACAACGGCCACTGTGCTTTTCGACTTCCTGGAGGTGGGTTTGCTCTTCATCTTCTCACACAGCAGAACATTCTCACTGCTGCTTCTTAACTACTATTCACACGGCATAATATTTACCTCGGGACGTCTGTAAACTTTAAATGACCCCACGACGTCTGAGTTTTTTACAGGCATTCGCACGGACATATTCGATGTCTGTACTTTTCTTGTTTTTACAGACTTTCCGGAAATAGCTACAGATAGTTTATGGCAACGACCTTTTACTTCATTCATGAAATGAGTGTTTCTTGTGTTTTCAGTTTGTTTTAACGTGAATTAGCTGAGATTACTTGAGCTGCGGCAGCGTAAATGTGGCTCCTCGTCACGTTGACGAGTTCAACAAAATCACATCCACAACATCAGATTTCTTATGAAACAGCCGAAGACTCTCTCTTTTAATCCATTTACGATGACAAAATCCAAACATCCAAACTTTGCAGCGTTCTCTCCCGTTCTGTCCAAACTTTTCCCCAAACGTCCATCTTCTCGACCTTCCATTGCTACGACAACGAGGTTGTGCACTTCCGCTTCACGTTTTTTTAATCGTAGTTTAATCTTTGGCGTTTTAATCGTGGAAAAAACGTCAATTTCATTGAAAATGAGCCGTAAACAATAGTATTAATATTTTTGTTCAAATCTGAAGGTAAAATAAGCCGCAAAGTCATTATTAATTCATTTATAAAACGTTCACAGATTGAAAACACAGACAGACACATTCACACAGGACTAGAATACATGAGACTGAGTTTGGAGAATTACAGGAGGTAAAATTCGGGGGAAACTTTCCAGACATTTTTACAGACATGTACGATTCGCCCCGTCTCATATAGGCCTGGGCGATATTGCCAAAAATGAATATGAATATATAGATTATTTTTGGCGAATCGCGATAACGACATTTGGACAATATTCTGTCAGTTCCACATAAATGTGTTCAAGTCTGTGTTTAAATTAGTTGGAAAAACTACAGTGTTGAGATCGAATGACGTAGTGTTCTTCGTGATTTTAGCAGGTTTGACTGTCTTAAATAAAGTAGAAAAAGTAAATTTAGTTATTCACTTAAGAACACACAAGATTTTTTTTAATTTGAAATCAGATATTTTATACTTGTGCTGTTGGCAATCATGTTCAAACCAATCAAAATCTTCTCAAAACATGTAAAATACTAACTCTAGGCACACATAGTCCCACCTCCAAAAACATGCATGTTTAGGTCAATTGGGCATCACTGTAAATTTCCTTAGTGAGTGAATGAGAGAGTGAATGTTTGTCTGTCTAACCCTGCGGCAAGTTGGCCACTGTCCAGGGTGTTCCCCCGCCTAAGGCCCAAAGTCACTGGGATAGGCTCCAGTCACCCGCGACCCCTAACGGGATTAAGCGGTAGAAAATGAATGAAAAAAAAAGAATAATTGCTTAATGTACAACTTCTGATACAGTGTGTATTCAATCTTATCTACAAGAAGTACAGCATCACTTATTTAATTTTTACTGTAAATGAGCTCTTTTACCATCGTTCCCTTCTCATGCTCTCTGCTTATCAGACAATAACTTAATGATTTATATTTTTATCTTGTTTAAGTAATGTTGTGACCCTCAGTTGTCACGTGTAATTGTATTTTGTGAAAGTGATGTTATGATTTTGTGTCAGGTTTGTGGAAACGCTTTGATGAAACAGTATCAAGGCCAGTTCTGGAAGCTCCTCCTGTTTTTAAGAGAAGAATACTTCCCCAGGTATAAACCGCTTCAGATAAAGACAATCTACGTAAGTAAAAATGTTTTGTTGTTGAAATGATTGTCCTGTGTTTGAACAGAATTAAAGCGATAACCGAAGATGGACAGATGGGGGCGCTCACCAGACTGCAGAAGTTTCTAGAGGTTAGAAAAAAAACATGTTCAATATAATAATAAATTTAGCAAAATGTGAGTGTTCTATGCACTGTTTTAACCTGAACTTATAAACTGGACTAACATTTTGAACTTGGACTTGAAGACCTGTGATGAAAAAACAATATGACTTTTTTTCCTCAACACAAACTGTAATGTTTAGTTTTACAAACTGGACTGTGTCTTTCCCACTGCTTCATTTGAGGCCAACTATATTTTTAAAGTTGGACATTTTACCAAAAATTATAAAATTTGCAATAATAGAATTCTATTCAACTGGCCATAATACTTTTTCCCAAAAAGTCTTAAGGAGTTTTACTGTTTTGTTAAAATATACTGTATTTACCATTGGATCATTGAGTTCTGCAAAACTGTGATGTTTCAAAGATTAGTTTTATTATTTTTTAAGAAAATAGGCTCAGCTTTTGCTGCATATAGGCAGAGCCGGTTGGTAGAATAAGAATAGGCAGTACTGAAGTCTGGATACATGCTCCTGATCATTCACTGCAGAGCAGAATCTATTTCATGTCAATACAACACACATTCACTGAGATACCAGTAGAGATGCGCCGATCCTGATACAATGGATCTGCCGACACCCGATATCAACTCATACTGGTAAAGCAACTGAAATAGCTTTTTTTTTTACTTTTCAAAACATAGGACATTTTGTCATATAGTTTTAAGTAACTGTTATTTATAGTGCACGTCACAACTTAACAACTTATAAATAAAATGTCAATAATATGAGATGTTCTGGATCAACACCAGTCAGAAAACGTGTCTCACTATGTCCAGATAAAGGCACAACCATGATATCGGCTGAACCAATAGCTTTACTTAAATAAATCGGCACCAATATCTGATCTCAGATTCAGATCGACGCGTCACTAGTTGCGAGCACAAACAACTGGTGAAATAAAACATCTGCAGAATTAAACATGCAATTTATTGCACCAATTTTTTTTTAAATTCTGCATAATTCTTTTTGAGTCAGATGGCTGGGGAACCAATACAATTTGAATCTTGGTTAGAAGGATAATCATACTGTATATTGTAGAAAATTCAATGAAAAATAATGTATTATTGTAAGCAATGGTAGATTTTTTTTTATCATCAATCACAGAAACGTTTATGTTAAATGTTCAATTTGATCAGCACTTTTAGTTGCAATAAAGGCCCACTGAGAAACTTTTTGGGGGAAGAAATGGACCAAAAAACAAAAGAAATCTTACATTTTTAGGTGGTTTTTTTGTACGACAAATGATAACAATAATATAAAAAAATGCAGAAGAATAAAGTCTTTGAGTGTAATGGAAATGATGGCTGTTCCTTTAGCTCACATGTGTCAAACACAAGGCCCGGGGGCTAGAGGCGGCCCCCCACTTCATTTTATATGGCCCTCAAGGTTTGTAATTGTATAATAGTGCCACGAGTATTCTTCAGTATTCATTTATTTTTACAGGATAGCTTACAACGTATTTGTCTTTATGAAAAATGTTCCAATATTTAGGTTTAAAATAAATAGGTTTAATTTTTTCATGGTGTCACTTTAAATAAGTCTTAAAAACGTAATAAATTTCAGTTGAGGCTGCATGTTTACGTCCTGTTTTCACTTCAAAGTCGCTGCTGCTCATTCGTTCACTTTTGTTTTTACAGACGTCGCTCCAGAACAGAACGATCAACCCTCCGAAAGGTCAACTCACTTCGGTTTTCTGGAGATCCTGATCCAAAAAAACAAACTCAAAACATGAACTTTGACAGACAGAAGAAAGCTACAGGCTCACGCAAACACTGTGGGACTTCTTTTATTTATTAGAAAAATTACTATAACATCTAAAAAAAAAAAAATTGGGGAAATGTGTTGGAACATCAAGGCAAATTAATTGGCCGTAGCTTGGAATTCTCAGCATTTTTTTATTAGATTTTTCTGAGATGTAATCAGTGCTGTTGCGTTTTATGTCCAAATGAAGCTACACTGAACGTTTTTGTATTTATTTTTATAGGCAGACCATGTTGAAAGCAGAATGTACATGTGAATGAAGTATGACGAAGCTTGAGAGAGAAAATATTCTCTTTGCCAAATGTACAGAATAAATCTCAGTGCTTTTATCACCAAGTCCACTTCTTTGTTCCGACTTTTAGCTAAATGTCTAAACACTTCAGTGATTTACTAGAACTCAAAACTCTACTGCTGTTCAACATGAAGGAACATCTTGCCCTCAATAAAGGAAGTTTTAATGTAAAATAAATAATACAGACGGATATAATCAGCTTGATCCCAGAGAAGTGACACGCACGTGAAGCGAGGCCTGCTTTGACTTTAGTAAGCTCGCATCGCTTAATGGGCCTCACTCATGACATGTTCTTGTGAACAAATTTGATCTTAAGAGTTTCTTACGAACATTTTTGGCATTCACAAAATTTCCTCTCAACTTGTCTGTAAGAACAAATCCTAAGAACACTCAGGAGCACTTGTAAGAACATAAAATCTGTTTCAGAATTTGATTTCTTATATATTCAGTCAAAATTATTTATTTTATTTGTAGTTTAAGTATTTTTTACAGTCGCCCTCCCCGACCCCCCATCCCCCGCACGCAACGCAAAATTTTATAAAGATAGAAAATGCCCAGCGTTATTTCAATACATATGTGAGTTGAATTTGTTGAGTGTGTTTGGACATCTTTAAAGACGCTGAAGTTTGTCTTTCTCACTTTTCTCCAGGAGAAGTCCTGCAGCCACCCATAAGTACTCCTTCCTTAATTCATTAGGCGGTTTCCCACATGAAAGTACCAAGAACTAGTTCCCACATTTCAACAGTCCCTGTTTAGTCAGAAGAACTATCCTGTCCCTATGTTTGTGTTCACACAGCAACAGTTTCTGAAAGTGGCTCTAACTAGCTTTAGCATTAGCACCTGTAAAGTCTGGAACATTTAAATGATTTCTTAAGTGGTGTTAGGAAAACAAAAGTTGTCTTTTTTCAATTCCACATAAACTATAACGTGCAAAATTTAAAAACACCACTGAAATTAACAATAAAACACAATTATTCACTGTAATTCCTAATAACAGTGGTATAGGCTACTATTTACAACTTAATAAATACATTTTGGGAGTTGCTGCCTTTAAAACATTTTTCTTAAAGATTAGGAAAGTTTATCTAAATGTAAGAATGTGTAAAACATGTTTCCAAGAAAGTTAGCGTTGTAAATGTGCTTGTGTCACCAAAAGGTTCCTGGTCTGACTGAAAGTACCTGCCCAGAGCTGGAGCTAAAAAACTCCCTGAAGTGTGGCTCCAGTCCAAAGTTCCTGCTCTGTGTGAACGCTCCCAAAATATGGACAGGTACTGAAAAAGTTCGTACAGTGGGAAAAGGCCTATTATTCGTTTTTATGTAAATAACCATACATAGCTGCAGCTTTGTGAATTTGGCATGAAAACTGTTGAGAAGAAATTCAGCTTTTTATAAACACGTCGTGAATCTAACGTAGAGCTTTCTCAGCGTCTTCTTAAAGTTTTTTTTAAGAACAATGAGTCGATGAATGAGGCCCAAGTCTGAGTCGTCTCTTTTCTTCCTGCCACATGTCGCGACTGTGAGACGTTGTAAATGTCCTTATGTCTGTGGCCTGTGTTGTTGTTTTTTGCCAAAGATCTTGAACTCCTCTAGTGTGCAGTCGGCTTTGAAGGGCAGGAACAACACAAAAATGGATCGTATTAGTCTTTTAAGTTAAATTTGTTAATGTAGTTGCTTTTAGTTCAGACAGAGCTGGTGTTTTTGGCGTAGACCCGTTCCCAGACTTGTGCGCGGCAGACGCAGAAGAAGGCCCACAGGTTACAAAACACGCCGCGGTCAAAGGGGTTTTCCTCGTCGGACATGTCCTTCAGGTACGAGACGCGGTGACGGGACATGAACTCCCACGTGGTGCTGTTCGCCGACGCCAGGTACAGGTGGCAGCCCAAAAGCACCAGCACCACCAGAGAGAAGACGCCCACCACCGACAGCGCCCCCAGCAGGAAGACGTGGACCTTGAACCACTGCTCCCATGATGCAACAGGAGAGAAGCCAGACCTGGAAGAGGAACAGGGATTGGCTTTAGAATAAGGGTGTTTATCACAGGATTTCTACATGGATAGAGAGGTCAAAATTTAGACTTTTAAGACCGCAAAAGTGTAGTTCTAGGTTGTACATTTGCCTAGAGCTTGGACCCTATTTCAGAGCCCTGTTTTAGGTTTAAATCTGACAACTTTTTCTCATCGTTTATATCAACATGTATTAATTTTTGGTTGTAATTATGGTCAATAAAAGTATAGCTACAGACAGTAAGGTGAAACTGGAGAGGACCACCCAAGCTCAGCCAATCAGAGAGCTGCATTTGGCTCCTAATTAGAGCTAAAATTCTTTATTATTCAATACAGACACTACTCAGTTGTCTAATTTTGTCACAAAGTGCTGCATTTATCATATAGTTTTTAGTGGAAATCCAAAGTTTACTAATTTACAACTAAAAAAGTTTAAGGAAGGGGATATGTGCGATACCGCCCACTTTTCCCCTAATTTTTCAATTTTGTTAGTTTTCTCATAAAATGAATCTATTTACTTTCTATATATTTTGAAGGGGAAAAAGTAGATCATGTGAAAAATTGATTAAAAAACATTAAAGGGAACCCGGGTTATGAAGACAAATATGGCTAAAACACTAGTACTGGTCATGCTTATTAAAATAAATTACAAACAAATATATAACTGCTTACTATTTTTTATAAAATTGTCTTTGTTTATGTTGTTTTCAAGCCACTGGGAGCCGCCATTTTGGTTGGTGACATAAAATAGTGTTTCCATGGTTACTCCTGTGGTTCTATCACTGAACAGTTGCCACAAAAACACCACTGACAGTGTCCAGTTCTTGCCTCTTCCTCTTGATTATCTTCAGTTTTACTAGATTCCACATAATCGTTCTGTATTTGACTTAAACTGACAAGGTTAACCCAGGAATTCATGTTGCTTAGTTACCTGCTACTGCCTGTTACCTTGACAACACTATTTTATGTCATAACCGCAGCAAAATGGCAGCCTCCATGTAATTTCTTCATAACACTATTTTAATAAAACTACAAATACTTCCAAGGTATTTGTCCTGTATTTATATAAGTGATGATATTATAAGAGTTTTAGGATAAACATGTGATTATATCCAGGGTTCGCTTTAAGATCAAAAACAAGGTTTTGCAGCTTTAAATACAGTGATAAATGTCTATTCTTATTTGTTGGCCTACAAGATGAATGTATCTAGGTTTATGTCTTCAAATTAAAATAAAAAATGAGACTCCTAACTACTTTGTCACTTTGCAGGTGGCCTACATTTTTGTTTGAGTGTTGCGAATGGCTACGGTTGTTATTTAGGGGGTCGTGACTGAAAAAGGTTGAGAACCAATGCCTTATGGGGTTAAAAACGTACAGAGCGATGTGCGTGGCCCAGAGCAGAGTGAGCAGCTGCACTGACAGGTAGAGCACAAACACACGGTGGTTTCTCTCTCCGACACAGTTACTGATCCAGGGACAGTGGTGATCGAAGCGTCGCACACAGTGTCCACAGGAGGCACAGTGACGCGCTCTCATCGGCTGCTGCAAAACAAACAGGAGAGGTTTAGTAAACATTTAAGCTGAAATATTCTATATTTCTATATATATATTTTTATTAAAGAATACAAATACAAAATAACCACAACGGTAGCAAGAGACCTTAAGACTGACAGACAAAAAGCAGCAACAAGACTAACAAACAGTAGACAACATCAGGAAAATCAGACAGTTGACGAGAGCAACAACATCAGCAACAACAAAAACAACAACCCTGCATAGAAGTTTCTGAATTGATTGTAGGAATGTGTGTGCATGCTTTGTGTCACTTTTAAGTGGAGAACAACAACTCATACTTGCCTTGACTTTGGTGTGATAGTTACAGTGAATAAAGTCATCATAGTTTTAAATGAGACAAGGGTCGGTTTGTGAAGAAAGATTCACAGATGTAAATGTCATAAAGCCAGATGGTAGAAAATTATTTTTTAGATTAACACTTTCCACCTTTCAAGGCACTAAAAGTGTTTTACAATGAAGTATTCCACTCACCCAGTGAGTTAAGTGTCCAGATCAATATATTTAAGACTTGTTATGGAAATCTTTAAAATGTAACAATCGATGAAGCTAAAGTCTCTGGGAAAGACTAAAAGGGGTGACTCTCGTCTCTACATGTGCTCTTGAAGTCACACCTCATACTGTTAGACTTTGTTGTATCTGGTTGGGCTCCAGGAAGCTCTATGTGTATCTGTAGCTGCCCTAAGTGTGAAGGTTTAATTTACACCTGAGTGAGAGCAACTGTTGCCTACATTGATATGTATGAAGCTTTGTGACTTGTGTATAAGAGACATGACACAGACTGAGACTGGAGGGCAGACCACTTGGAGCTAGTACACTGACAGGGAGCAGAGGGCTGGGAGACCCCGGAAATGGAACACTGACTAAGCATCCCTCTGCTCATGGCCTCGGCTAAACAACAATGAATGAGAAGAACATGGAGCAAAACCTCAGAAATGGACAATATGGATTAATATCTCTCTCACAGCAACAGTGACTAGGACCGTGGACTCTCTGAACTATCGATTATGCATAAGTATGACTTTTATGAATAAATAATACTTTTTGAGATTGGGCAACTCTCAGGCAATTCATTTTTCTACATGAATACCAAAATAATCCACAACAGACTTTACTAAACATTTTTCAAATTTCATTCCAGTTTGGCCATTTTTTAGCTTTAAACATTTACTTCCTGTTCATCAATGATGACATCACACTCGGTAGTTGCCTAGCAACCATGTAATACATTGGGCCCAAATTCTTCAAATGTAACTTTTTTTTTTTAAACTTGAGCCATAAAAATACACTAGAACACACTTATTTTGTTAAATGTGTGTTTACAAGGCCATAAAAATCAGTTTCTTGTAAGAAAATTAAAAATGTTCTTGTCTCCCTCGTGTGATGTCATCAGTTTAGAACTCTGCTCTACTTCCTGGTATTTTCAACATGTTTTCACATTTTTCTCCACAAACTTGTTATTGATTAACATTGATCACTTTAATGATCAATGATAATTGATTATCATTGATCACTTATGATTACAACAGGTATTAGTATATCCAAACTAAATAAATGCTTAGCTTCGGAGCTCTGATAGAATCAGGCTTTGACAAGCAGGTATGGCCACTTTGTGACATTACACTTTGCTATGAAATATTTAAAAAGTAATTTTACTCTTTTTCAGTTTTATGTGGTAGTGACTGACTATTTACTTTGTATTACAACAAAAAGTTTCATTTAAACAATATACATTTTAGTTACCAAACATGTGACAAATAATGGATGTATGTTATGTATACACTACTCACAAAAAGTTAGGGATATTCAACTTTTGGGTCAAATTTCATGACGACCCTAAAATGCATTCAAATCTCTACAGGTGAACTTAATGTGACCTTCGCTAAGCTTTTGAATGCACATATCCAACTGCTTAACAACAAAAATCACAGCAGGTCTGTGATCCTTGAATTGACCAATAAATGTCCTGGTTCAATTAGAGTTGGTGTTTAAACAGTCGTACTCATCATGCTGTTCACATTTTGACATCATGAGACCAAGACGACACCTAACAATGGGTCAACAGTCCCTGACCATTGCGATGCTTCAAACAGGACGTTCTCAGACGGAAGTGGCCACTGAGCTTGGAGTGTCACAGAGTGTCATCAGCAGGTTGCAACAGAGATATCGAGAGACTGGAAGAGCCACAGAAAGGCGTAGAAGTGGACATTCTTTGGCCACATCTTGTGCTGATGACCGCTACATTGTGAAAACTGCCCAGAGAAACCGGATGATGAAGGCCATTCAACTCCAGGCACGTTTAAGAGAGGTGAGAGGCACCCAAGTGTCACGTCAGACCATTCAAAACCGTTTACATCAGCGTGGTCTGCGTGCTAGACGACCTGCACGGGTACCTGACCACACCACAGGCACAGGCATCATCGTCTTGCATTGGCCAGGGAGCATTTACGCTGGACGAGGGACCAGTGGGCCTCAGTGCTGTTCTCCGATGAAAGTCGAGTCACGCTGAGCAGAAATGATGGCCGAAAACGATGTTAGAGACGTCATGGAGAGGGCTATGCATCAGCCACTGTTGTCACCAGGCGAGCTTTTGGTGGTGGTGGCGTTACAGTGTGGGCAGGGGTGTCCAGTTGGTACAGAACTGCCCTACACTTTTGTGACAAGCCCATACTACCTGAATAACATCATTAATCCAGTGATTGTGCCCCTACATGAACAACACAGGCCTAATTTCATCTTAGTGGACGACAATGCTCCTGCTCATCGAGGTCGCATCATCAGGGAACGGCTGTTGGAGACTGGTGTACCTCAAATGGAATGGCCTGCACTTTCTCCAGACCTGAGTCCCATTAAAAACCTGTGGGATCAGCTGAGTCACCGTGTAGAGGCTCGAAGCTCTGCACCCCAGAACCTCAGTGACCTAGGGGCTGCCCTTCTAGAAGAGTGGGATGACATGCCTCAGCAGACAATAAGTTGTCTTGTGAACAGCATGAGACGTCGTTGTCAAGTTGTAATTGATGCTCAAGGGCACATGACCAGATATTGAGACATGTAAATTTTTGGTTGTGGTGTAACTATCATTGTTGTTACCTTTTGTTCCAATAAAAGTTTTGAAATGAGTAAATCACCAGTGCATCCTTCTGCTTAAATATGTTACTTTCATGATATGATATTATTGTAGCATTAACTTGTTGCATTTTCCATAAATTTCACCTGAAAGCCAAATATCCCTAACTTTTTGTGAGTAGTGTATACGTTTGTATGTATGTCTGTATGTATGTTATGCTATGTTTGTATGTATGTAAAGAAGAAATTACATCTGAGCTATCCAGATTATCTTAAAAGAGAACCCTGAAACTTTTACATATGTTTTGTTTTAAAAGAGTTAGACAAACCAAAGCCACGACACAAGTCTTGTTCATGGAAAGACAAACGCCTAGAGCCAGACCGAGGTTCAGTCTGTTTGCTTGATTCATTGTTTAATGTTTGCTTAACTTAATTCCTGTAATTGGTGAAGAGATTGACATGAATAATAAATATTTAAGTTGAAAATCAAACTGAAACAGCATGGACAAATGTCTGACACAATGAAGAGAAATGAATGAGAAGAATTGATGCAAGAGTCTTAAAAACTGTGAGTTACCGGTAAAAAACAGTAACCGCAGCGACGACCACGAGTCACCGACGAATCAGGAATCATCTGTTCTGCCTCTTCTCCTAAGGCCTGAAAAGTACAACAACGTTTTTTTTACAACAAAGATTTTATATTTCAATGCAAATTTTACACTCCAATTTCATTTTTTGTGTGTTTTGTTTATCATTTAATTTAAATTTGAGAATGTACCATAGAACCATGTTAATTTACAGTTTATTCTTACTTTATTTATTTTTATATTTATATTGTGATATAAAAAGTCTGTATTGAATATCAAACCTAAGCCTTAGTATCAAGGTCGAGTTTAAAAGTTAGTATTTGTGACACTGTTGTACAGTCAACCTTTCTCACCTGAGCTGTCTCTTTGAGTACAAACCCAGGATCCATCAAAGAAACTGCAAAGTATAAAAGCACCGACAAAACCACAAGAAGAAAAATGCAACTGGAATCAGAAGCTCATCTCGCTCTTCACAGCGACGCAAGTCTGAAAAACAAACATGACAAATTCACTCAACAACGGCTACTGTTGCAGTCTGCTTACAATTTATTTATCATCATATATTTCCAAAACTTAAATGTACTTTTTAGGTTACAGTGAAAAAATTTAACTTTTAAGACTACTTTTCTAGCAACACCTTTACTCACTTGACTAATACTTTTTAAGCAACAGTAGAAGTAAATTTAGATGACAAAACATGTATGTCGACAATATAAAATAATTATAAAATGTGTATTTGCCCAGCTCCTTCATATGCTTTAAGTTTCCCAATTAGATCAACTTCAATACTTATTTACTCTTAATTGAGCAATTTCTTGAAGAACTACTTTTTATTTTTTTATTTATTTAACTTTATTTCATTCATTACATACAAGGATATATGGTATGTATCAAATTGGCAAACCAAAAATGAATGAAAGGAGCAGAAAGAAGGGTAATCTTATAATATCTACCCCTTTTTCAATTTACAGAAGTTTCCTGTTACGCAATACAATTTCATTTACATGATCTTAACATAACACAATTCACAGCAAACAAATACATTCTTTTAACCACAACAATCATAAATCTGTTTTATACCTTTTCAAAAAGTCAGCTTTTATGTATTTCTCAATTATATTGTTCCTGATTCTTTGATTTGATTGTTCCATAATTGAACTCCTTTTACAGCAATGCTTCGTTCCATCACCTTTGTTCTAAATCTGGGTTTATGGAATTTGTCGATTCCTTTTAAATTATAGAGGTTATGCAGGTGACATCACAGCATTCTGAATGTTCACGCTGAGTGGCAATGATGCATTAGAGTTAATGGAGAGAAAGGACATTTTCTCTTGTAAGAGTTCAATAAACAGCTAAAACGGGAAAAACAAACTACAGTTTGATAACAAATTCAACCCACAACAAGTCTACTGAGCACTGGGTTTGTAACTGACATGTAAACAGAGAAAATCAAGTCAACAGTTGTAGCAAAGCAGATAAACATCAAGACTTTAGCTTCTCTCACATTTGTCAGACAATCACACACAGTTGAACTTATTACCCTTTTCTTCTTAAAAAAATATGTTTTTGAGTCCGTTTGTTGCAGTTAAAATGTCCTAAATCATCAACTGTTGTTAGCAGACAAGCTTGCAGCTAACAAGACGTTGCCACGACAACAAAGAAATACATTGAAGAAATGCCACTCATTCAAAATGTTGCTAAGCATTTTTGGAATAAAATGATGTCAGTGCATAATCTCTTATAGAGTGACTTGTTCTTTTTTCGTTATTTATTTTTTTCTCTGTATGTACAAACTCATTGTATGCTGAAATACTTGTCACTTTCTCGCTATATTTTGTAAACGTTTACTGGAAAACAACAATAAAAAAAAAAACTTGTTCTTTTTTCAAAGAATTCTTGAATGTTAACAGGTAATGCTTTGCACTTAGCTTTATACATCACTTTGAGGACACTTACATCATTACATTTATTTCTACCTGAGTGATAATATTTAGAAGTAACTTCATGGTTCTGCTCTTCTACTATTCTTAAATTATGTGTTGCAACACTGAAATTTTCCCAGTGTGAAGAAAATAAAGGTTCTCTTTTCTCTCACCAGTCTTATGTAAGAACAAGATCAAAGTGATGGACCAGGTCAAAACTGTGTGCCCGGCTCGGACCCACAAGCCGGAGCGAAAGACGCTTCGAACCATCTCTTCTTCCGAACCAGCGCCCATCACGGCTAATCACACTCGAACCGATATTCTAGACATTTAAAACATTTTGTTATGCTACCAAATATATAAAAACTACAAACAAACGTATCAACAAACGACTCGAAAGTGTAAAAGCAGCAAAACGTTACGATTATTAAGTTCTGAATGATTCCGATTCATATTGTTTCACTTCCTTATTTTGTTTTTGCTACGGATGCCGAAGAGGGACAAGGGCGTCACAGGTATGCGCATGCGCAGTGGGACTCACAGAGCTTTGTTTTTGTGGTGCTAGCCATGGCGCTCAGCAAGACGTTTGGGCAAAAGCCGGTGAAATTTCAGCTGGAAGAGGATGGAGACTTTTATATGATTGGCTCAGAGGTTTGTGGTTAATGTGTTTGTTTAAAAGAAAATACATCAATTAGATTTTCTGATAACTGTGAGGGTTTTCTGTGACCGGTTTGGTTACTAGCAGGTGATGCTAAGATGCTAACTGGAAAGATGTGCAGTAAAAGGCTGTTTTAATACAATTAAAAACCTCATTGTTCACGCGTCTACGTTTGGTGTTAAAAGTGTAGGCATTATTATTTCAGAAAGTTGTTGGTAATATGCAATCAACCGTTTATTATCTGTCATTTATTACGATTGATTATGAGCGTTAGCTATTTTATTTAAAGGTTGGGGTAATAGATGATTGACCTTGTCCTGTTTTTTTTATTTTGTCCACCCAATGATAAAAATAAACTTCTGGACATCTTAGGAATAAAAAGGAAGTTCTGACCGTCTTATGTACAGTCAGAATCGTGATCATTTTACTCTCCTAGAGACAGTTTTGGGGAAATACATTGAAGCCAGAAGCAATAAACATTGAGTAACGACTGATTTTTGTGGAGAAAATGCTCATTACTGCTGCACAACTGTAGTTTAGTGTTTGGTAAAGATATATTGTTCTAGATAGATTGCATCCACATCAGGGATGGGACGATATTAAAATTTGCACTCACGATTATTTTGACCAAAATATTCGCGATTAACGATATTATCACGATAAATTACTAAACGATAAAGTGCACAGATTCAAAATCACTGAAACATTTATTAGTGCACAATATGCATGTGTTTGAACAACTACTTATTGTATTTTGGTCAAAGTACTATTAATAATGATTCAAAGTGAACAAATGTTTACAATGTTGAGCATAAATCTACTAACTTTGTCTCAGAGTCATTAATTAACTTTAACACATAAACTTTCTTTGTTTAACCATAAAACAGCTTTTACTGGGTTCACAGCAGTCACATTTAGATGCTCTTATGGAGCCACAGGCGCACTCTGGCAGCTATAATTGCGATTATTGTCATCTACGATTATCACGATGAAAAAATGCCACGATGATTTAATTGCGGCCCTTAATTATCGCGATTAACGATAACATTGCATATCGTCCCAACCCTAATCCACATACGGCAGAGCTAAACAAAACAATACCGCAACACACTTTAGGGAGAAAATATTAGAATAAACCACTAATTTAAGTAATAATAATAATAATAATAATAATAATACAGTAATACATTTTATTTATATAGTGCTTTTCTAGACGCTTTACAGACAAAGGCAGATAAACAAAGGTACAATACATAAAAAACAGTTAGTAAATACAACATTAATCAAACATTAGAAGCAGATTTAAACAGATGAGTCTTTTTCCTAAAAGTACAAGTTCTGCTTTTTGTATTTATTTTTAACATAGACACAAAAGTAATAGGGCTTGGGAAGGTGACATCACACAACAGAATGTTCAGGTGGCTAAATGTTAAACCAGTGGAGATTTTAAACGGCTAAATACTGAAAGTAGCGTTAACTAAAGCCTATTCTGACAATATAGAGTCAAAAATAAAATTTACCAGTACTAACCGCCATAAGTTTTTTGGGTAGTTTCAGGGCTGTTTTGTTCACTTTGTATATTGTTTTGGTTAATGTATTCCTATAGAAATTCTGCAAACCTGACAAACCTGCAATTTTTTATTTATTTATTGTAACTGTTGTTGCTTCCCGAGCCTAATGGTAATGTAATAACAGAAAAATGTTCTGTTGTTTTCAGGTGGGTAACTACATGCGCATGTTCAGAGGCTCTTTGTACAAGAGGTACCCGTCATTATGGAGGAAACAGGCCTCTGTCGAAGAACGAAAGAAGATAGTGGAGTCGTCACACGGTCAGCGCAATTTTAAATCAAATCAAATCAATTTATTTTTGTATAGCCCAAAATCACAACAACAGTAGTCTCTGAGGACTTCCCATGATTATTAATTTAGCAAACATGAATAGTAGGAAATAAAAATAAAACAATACACATTCAGAAGCAGTGATTGATCAAGAATGTCAAAGCAGATTATGAATTAACAAGCAAATGAAATATTGTTCAGAGCAACCCCTCTCGTTAGACCCTCCTTCTCGGAAAGGAAAAACTCCAAAAAACCCTACAGGGAAAAAGAGAAACCTTGAGGAGGACCACAGTGAAGAAGATTGTTCACATGTGGATGAGAGAGATGTATTTAACTATTAATCTTAATGAATAGTGAACACTCAATTGACATGGGTTGCTTCATTTATCTATTATGGCTGTTATAAGGTACTAAAGGTGTTACACACATAGGGCTGTGTAGTTAAAGTTGGGGTAGCTAAATTTTTCAGTTGTAAATTACTGTAGTTAACTTTGTTTTTTCCACTGAAAAGTACATGATAACACAGCACTTTGTGAAAAAACGAGACCACTGAGTACAGTCTGAACTGAATAATAAAGAAATTTAGTTCTTTCAGAAGCCAAATGCAGCGGTCTGATTGACTGTGCTTGAGTAATCCTCTCCATTTCACTATGATGTTTGTAAAAAGACTTTTATAGACCACAATTGCAACCAAAATGAATGCATGTCGACATTAACTGTATGTCAAAGAATTTAGGAAGATTTAAAACCTAAATCATGTTTGCAGTATGAAAATCAGCTACCCCATCTTTAAGTGAGATGCCTTGTCAGCTCTGCAGCCTGTATTCTGATACTGTTAAACAGTGGGGAGTGGTGCTGGTTCCCAAAATGGGTATCGTTTAAAGCAGTGTGGGAAAGTGTTCAAGATTCCTGCTATATGTCTCTTGTCTCGTGATGTGTCTGAATATGTCTAGGTATATAATATTTAAATGTAAATTTTGTGTTTCAGATCACGGATACACACAGTTGGCCACAAGTGTTACTCTGCTAAAAGCCTCAGAGGTGGAGGAGATTTTGGAAGGAAACGATGAGAAATACAAAGCAGTGTCCATCGCTGAGCCCCCAGCATATATCAGGTAATTTATCAAGTGATTAACAACAAGAATTGGCTCTACAATATGTTGCACTAATTAATTGCACAAAGCTAATTTCTTTTTTTGGACTAATAGTATGTTTTATTTCACTGCTTGTTTTATTTTGCAATATGTTAATAAATACAAATGTATTTGTTTATTTTATTTAAATATTTTTAAATGCCCAGCTGTTCTATATTAAATACTTATTGATGTTGTAGGGAACAGAAGGCGAAGAGGAACAGTCAGTGGGTCCCGACTTTACCCAACAGCTCTCACCATCTTGATGCTGTGCCGTGCTCCACGACCATCAACCGCAGCCGCCTCGGACGGGACAAGAAGAGGACCTTCCCTCTCTGGTACGTGATGGACACCTAAAGAAGGCCAAAGATTAGTACATTCAAATATCAAATGTTTTTACAGCTGTATCTTATACAACTGAGGTCAAATAACAGCTGCTTATAACATTATATAATATTGGCATCAATACATAATTAATATGTTTTATTAGTTTATTAAAAATATAACTTGTCTTTGCTCCTTAGGGCCTCATTTATAAATCTAATTGCCAAATAAAAAATGCATGCAGTGTTTTACAATTTTAAAACCCATTTTATCCTGTTGGAAGATGTACTTATAACATCATCCACTAAGCAGATATGCACCATATAAAATTTAGCAATTTTAGTGTCTGTAGGTCTTTACAAACAGCACACACAAATGATTTCTGGATGTGTTTTCCTGCTCTTCTACTGTTTGTTCCAATACACACATCAATGAACTTTGCAGAAATTCTGTCTTTTTCTCTTGCTTGGGGAGGAGGGAGGAGAGAAACGTGAGCTTGCTAGTATAGTTCGACTCAAAGCTAACAGTCGAGTAGTTCACACATGCGGCCATTTACACGCTCATATTTTCATCATGTGTCCACAATCTATAGCGCACCTTAATTAAAAATAGAAAATATAAACAAAATGACTGCTTGCAGTAGGCTAATATTCCAGATTCTTTCCCACAGTTTCGACGACCACGACCCGGCTGTCATTCATGAAAACGCTACTCAGTCTGAAGTGCTGGTCCCGATTCGCCTCGATATGGAGATCGAAGGACAGAAACTACGAGACGCATTCACCTGGAACATGAACGGTAACCTCAACATGCCAGTTTAGGTTAATTGGGCATCACTGTCAATTTTCCTCCCTGTGAATGAATGAGAGAGTGAATGGTTGTCTGTCTAACCCTGCGACGAGTTAGCCACTGTCCAGGGTGTTCCCCGCCTAAGGTCAAAATCTAAGATGTGCTCTTGGTTGGTATGCGGTATTTGCCTGAAAAGTTAACAAGGTAAGAGTGAATTAAAAATAAATGTGCACAAATCTTGTGTGACTTTTCAGAGAAGCTGATGACTCCGGAGATGTTTGCGGAGATCCTTTGTGACGACCTGGACTTGAATCCTCTGGCGTTTGTGCCGGCCATCGCCTCCGCCATTCGGCAACAGATCGAGTCGTATCCCACCGACAGCATTCTGGAGGAGCAGACGGACCAAAGAGTCATCATTAAGGTCTGTGCAAAGTTAAAACTAGGGCTGCAACAAGTTAATCGGTGTTTGCCTCAGATTTAGATATTACTGTTGCTGTGGCGACAGAAATGCCACTTTAGTTTAATAGCCCAGCACGCGTATCTTTAGTACTGCAGCGTCATTTTTTTAATGTTATAGTACATACTTGCAGTAGATTCTTTATTTATTTATGTATTTGTTTGGATCCCCATTAGCTGTCACCAAGTTAACAGCTACTCTTCCTGAGGTCCTATTCAAAAATACAAATTACCAGCAATTTACATTATACATTTACAGATCATTTTAACACACACATCTACTACAAACAACCAACACTCAAGTCTCTGTCAGCATGTGTTTTTTCAAGATTTTTTTAAATGTAGCTTTTGTAGAAGCTTCAGTAACAGTCAGTGGCATTTTGTTCCATAGAGTCACAGCTCTGTCACAGCTTCTTTGCGTAGCTTTGTCTACAGTCTTGGTCACATTCAGTCTTGGTCACATTCAGACACTCACGTTACCTCACTAGTCTCATGTTCCAATGGTAACGATGTGCTTTCGTTTAGGCTTTCCTCTGTTAAAAGCCGTTTCCTTCCACGCTTGGGTGGGTGGGCAGGCTGTTTAGTTAGGACGTTCTGTCGGGGCCCTTCGTTTGCACTGCTGCTTCTTCGAGAGCTCACAGTCTGTTAACGTTGCTAGTTCTGGTTCATCAGCCTCAGATCTAGGGCCTTTCCCACCGTCAAAGTGCAGTGAACAAATGTACGTGTTGCTAGTTATCCTTTCCACACTTTGGAAATCTGCTCGACCACATAAATACTGCCATCGTCTTGCTTTCTCCGTCTTTACCTTGGCCTGCTCTCTTTCCCACTGGGTCATGTTGTCGTGGATCTTCCCAGGTTTTAGAAACGGGATGAAAACTGTTCCCTCTGGCAGCCGCTCGGGATATCTCGAATCTGAGCTGCCTAGTCCCCAACAGCAGTGTTTTGTGCCTCGTCGTTTCATCATGATTTGGTTGTTAACTATGAAAATAACTTGGTTTTCGAACCACCTTTGCACACAGGCAACCACGCCGCGCTCACGTTGTTTGTCCGCAGTTTACACCCACAATGCTTTGCGGCGTGACGTCACAATCTACTTTTAGAAATTGGGGAAAGCGCTATTTCTGTAAAACAAAAGCTTCTCTGACAAAAATTAGGCCAAAAACAGTAACAAAAAAACACATTTTATCAGGTGTTCTCCTAATACTTTTACCATTCAGTCAGAATATTGAGGAGCATTGTTCAGATAAAAGAATGTCCAGACCTGTTTGTGTGCAGCTGAACATTCACGTGGGGAACATCTCTCTGGTGGATCAGTTCGAGTGGGACATGTCGGAGAGGGAGAATTCTCCGGAGAAGTTTGCCCTGAAGCTGTGCTCGGAGCTGGGCCTCGGGGGAGAGTTTGTGACTACCATCGCCTACAGCATCAGGGGGCAACTCAGCTGGCACCAGAGGACCTACGCTTTCAGGTACACACCAGGGCTGGGACAGTTTTGTTTTATCTTGATTTGATTCTTGTCTCGATACATGGGTCATGATTCTGAAATGTTTTCTTGCTATGCTCGAGTTTTGTTTTCTTTAAAATGCAACCAAACAAATTATTAATTTTAGACTTAGTATATTAGTCCAAACGTTTTGTTCACTTATCTAATGCATTATGAGCCTCTGATGTGTTCACCAGAGTGTTTTAAGCTTTTTTCACAGCTGTTAGTTAACCTCAATGCTAATAACGACAGACAAACGGCTTGGATTTTGGGGAACAAATAAGAGATTATTAAATGTAGACATGACAGTGTGGGCTTTACTTCACATGAATAGATACATTAGCATGATAGTGTATCTGTGCTAGGAAGAAATTGATTTTAAATTGTAAAAACAAAAAAATTGGGTAGAGCACCTTTGGTAAAGTTGCTAAACTAGCTTTACAATAAATAACAATATTACTGCGTTAATGTAGTTTTTAGTTAATAAAGTCAGTAGTTTCTTAAGAAAATGTCTAAAGTTCATACTGGGTCAATTTCCGTGAAACGAAAAGGGACAGAATGACAAAACTCACCTTTCTTTCTCTGATTGTGAAATGACAGTGGAATCAATTATTTTCTTTGTTTGTAATTACCCAGAGAGATCATGAGATGTTGATATAGTCCGACCCGGGAGTCGAACCCATGAACTTCTTATAGACCCATTTACTGTTGGTAAACAAAGATGCCTGCGCGCACAAACTGGTGCCCTGAGTAGCGCGGCAGTCCCAAGCTTTTCAAGCTACGCAGGTGCATTATCATTAAAATACTGCAAAACTCTCTTTAAAAACTCAATTTAACGAATGACAAGATCCATGTACAGTTAGCTACTTAATGTTAGCATGACGTTAGTGAGTGTCTGATATTCAGCGGCCTGATATTTACCTATATTTGGTGGAAAAAAATCGTGTGCACAAGAGGAAAGCTTTGAGCATACAAATCCCTTGATGAGTTTGACTACGTAATTTGCGGAAAAGCACAGGAGGTGCTTAAGCATGACATTGCTTAAGATTTTTGTGTAAGTTGTGTTAACTAATTATGAATTATCAGTGAAGAACTAGACTCACAGCAAACTGCACCTGTGGCTTTATTTTGTGCTGGTTTCTACAGAACAATTCGGAGGCTCAGAATGCATTAGGTAAGTGAGGGAAACATGTGACTGATGTAGGAAGTGTAAAATGAATTATTTCAGTTTGTTTACATTTGTAAGGAAGCAAAGATAAAGTACAGTATCTTTAAACCTCTATATCTAAAATGTGCATTGTTGGCCAAATCTCGAAGACTTAAATCTCAAAACTAAAAGTTCAACTATCCAGATCTATTATTACACACTGACATACAATATGGACATTTTCTTCTGGTTTCAGTGAAAACCCGCTGCCCACTGTGGAAATCGCCATCAGGAACACGGGAGACGCAGACCAGTGGTGCCCCCTGCTGGAGACACTGACAGACGCCGAGATGGAGAAGAAGATCAGGGACCAAGACAGAAACACCAGGTGAGCAACACGGCTGAATGATTCAAGAGTCAGCTCAGGAAAACAGAACTGGTTGTGTTTGTGTATTAAAACTAAAACCTTATAAACTTGGGAGTTACATAAATTAGTGTTTGTCAAACTGTGGTACGCAGGCTGCCTTTTGTGGTCGTTCTGCTGCTAGAATGTTAGAATAAGCCTAGATTTGTCCTCCTTTATATTAATTGTCATTAGAACAGAACAGCCTTGTAGACCTGAGCCCTGCACTACGAACGTCACTGAACTTGTCCTGGATACGTTTCTCTTACCCGGGTTGACAAACCCAGACAAACTGTCCTACAAAACGAGTTCACAACTGAATTTTCTCAATAAAGCCGTGCGTGTTCACAGAGCAGAGGCGGGGTTAACGCAAACTGACCAATCAGAACAACCGAGCTGCAGTCTTCAAGTATGAGGACACATCACTCATGAATGCAAAATATACTGGCTGCAGCTTCAAGTGATGTCTGCACTTAACGACCAATCACAGACACAGAAGTGACCCTACAGAGTTAATTTAAATGTCATACATGAATAAACAGACTAAAGCACAAATGTGCAGACTTCATCAAACATTAGATCGACCGCTTAGTCTGAATGAGCTGTGTGTTTGTCTGAGATCCACAGTCAAATGTGCACAATGTGCAGACATTCAATATTTCTGACGATGAAAGAGTTTATTAATCATCACAGATTAAACAGGATTCTTCAGTCTAGGTACTGTTACATATAAGATCTCATCCTCTTTTAAATAGGCTACATGCGCATCGCATTGATATAAATGCGATCTCATGGCTCCTCTCTCTCTCTCTCTCTCTTTCTCTCTCTCTTTCTCTCTCTCTCTCTCTCTCTCTCTGTCTATATCTCAAACAATAGAGCCTTTATTTGGTTTTGATATAGTCCATGTTTAGATCTGGCTGTACTTGAAGACCCAAACATTGTCTAATGTAGCCCCCGTTGTGAAACGTTATTTATTTAGAAAGGATAGCCCATGGAGATGAAAAATCTCGTTTGCGAGGGGTCCTCAGTATAGAAAAATACTGATAACAAAAACTAGAAAAACAAACAAACAACAACAAACATAACACATTCACACCTACTTACAATGTCATAATAGGACTTTGTGGAAGTCTTCTGACATTGCTTCATTGGGGTTTGTTCACTTCACAGTAGGGTTTTTAAATTTGACTAGTCACTTCTTTTTGGTCCTTTTTTATCGTCCAGGAAGTGTGTGCCAGTGATTGTTTGCATTTTTATGTGGTGAAAATTGTAAAGTACAATATTTAAAGGTACAATAAGTTAATATTAGACACAAGGTCAAAGGAGAACACATACATTCTGCTGGCTCTGGCCAACACTTCGCTCCTGTTCACTGATTGGACGACCGTACTTCCTGCTTTTTGGGAACCGTTTATAGTCCTGTGATACTTGACATAGTAGCAGAAAAATGCACCTCCAGATCTTTGTTTTCTAATTGTTTCTCTTTTCTTTCTTACAGGCGAATGCGGCGACTGGCCAACACGGCTCCGGCCTGGTAAACTCACAAGAACCTGCTCACAAGAACCATTAGTCATTTTTTTTATCATTGTTGTTAATATTATGTTGTTGTAATGTAAAATCGCTCGGTAGACAAGTTGTTTGCTCTCACTGACTGACTCTTTTGGAACACCGGTACCATCGCAGATAATATATTGTTTTGTTGTACGTGTCGTCTTTTGTACATTTGAATAATTCTTACAAATAATAAAAAATACATTGAATAAAAGAGCTGTTGTGTTGTGTTATTATTATAAGTTCTCCTCTGTGGTGCACCTTTATTAAGTTGTACCTCTCACCCAGCACAGGGTTCGTACAGTCATGGAAAACCTTGAAATCCTGGAAAAGTTTTGGAATTTATGGGTTTTGAAAAATGTAAATGATTTTGAATTAAAAAATAAATCTGGGATCATATGTTCTGTCTGTAGGACGGAGCAATTAATCAAAAAAACAAACAAACTGAGAGATCAAAAAGATTGAGTCATGTCAATTATTTGGTTTTGAATGGAAAGATCGATAACAATCATTTGTCAGTGAAAACTTTGAGGCAGAATATTGACATTATGTTTTAGTAAAATGGAAAATTATTAAACGTCTGAGTCATTTATGTTCAAGGGGACCTATTATGTCAAATTCACTTTTCTAAGTTTTTACCCTTGTTATAATGGCCTTCCTTCACCATTAGTTTACTCAAAGTTATATTTAAATTCATTCATGCATGTTGGAGTAATCTGTATTTTTGTTCAGCTGGAGCTCAAGTGCTCAGAAATCCCCGTTCTCACCTACCACCTATCCCCTCCCACTTGTCTGTATTTACTTGATATATTTCAAAAGATTAATGCTCAAAGTGAAGTATATATGGTTCAAAACCGTCCCAGAGTCACTTTCCAACAATAATAATTTGCTATTTAAAATTGTTGCTTTTTACAGTTACATTTTGAAATGAAGAGGCGGGGCTTATCAGATCTGCAGTTTTGAACAGGAAGTCAGTAGAGCTGTTTCTATTTTTAAGTTGTTTTAGATCAACTTTGTGTTTTACAATGAACAAAAGGTAAATTACTGATCTGTGTATGCTCTAGTTTCTTACTAAATATTAAAATAAACACAATAGGACTCCTTTCATAAAATCATCACTTAAAGCAATTTTTATTTTGTTTTTGAAGAGGCAGAATAAAACTGAATAAAAATAAATAAATTAAAATTACTTTATTAAACCAAAAGATTTATTCCAGTTTCTGTTTGAAACTGGAATAAAATTCACTGAATTTAAAAGTTTTTTTATAATCCAAATTATTTGGAGAAGAGTAAAGAGCAGTTTGGACACATCAGATGAAAAGAAAACACGGATGTGTATTTAACTGTGTTAATTAAAAGCACCAATAACACAATTAAATACACAAATGTGTGTTATTCTTCACACTCCGTTGCAGACCATCCTGGAGCTGTTAAATACACATCCGTGAATGTTAAATATACATACACATCTGTGTTTTCTGTTCATCTGATGTGTACAAGCTGCTCTTTACTCTTCTCCTTTGCGACCTAATAAAATTAACCTTCAGTGACACAAAACTATATTTTATTGGGGTGCACCATATTAACATGATTAATTGATTTTAATTGACCTTTATTTAACCAGGGAAGTCCCACTGAGATTAAGAATCTCTTTTGCAGGGGAGCCCTGGGGGAAGGATCGGTCAATACTTTGACAGACATTTTGTTCAGTCTTCTCAGAAGACATCTCTTTTGTATGTTAGTGAAATTAACCCTCTACTGCATGACTTTTTATTTTAGGAGGAAAAAAATATTTCAAGATACTTTTTGAGAACTTGTGGGTCCCTGACATTATATCAATTATAACATTTGACCCCCCACGCCCCCCCACAAAAATCTGGGTTTGTTGCCTTAGGGCAACAGTGTGCGATGAGGGTACTAAAACACCAAGGTTTTCAATACTGAATGGAATAGGAGAAAATAATCTAAAATGTAAAAGGTTTTATTCAACATAATACTAAAATGTACCTAAAAAAGAGCCAATTTAGGAGAAATGACGTTCCCACTTGCACCTATATCTACCAGCTCAAGGAGTTGCACTATTCGCCCTGTGTAGATCTCAAAGTTATGTGGAATACCTTCAAAGCTGGCTAAAATGAGTATTTTGTATCCCCATTTCTTAGGTTTGGCTGTAGATATTGCTTGTTCTTATTCTTTCCCTTGAAGGGAACTATCTGTTCATCCACAGCCAGCTTCTCACTCATTGGGATGGATTGCAATTTTGAAATAAGATGGTCTACCAGTGGTCAGATTTTGTAAAGTGGATCTGGACTTCCTGCAGGTATTGCCTCATTGTCGTTGAAGTGGAGAGCTTTCTTGATGGCCTCCCATCTGTTCAGACTCATGGTATCAGCTACTTGATGCACCCGAGAGGCCTTGGACCAAAACATCCGAGTGACTGGTAACCCAAACAGTGACATGTAGACTACAGTACCTATGAACTGTTCAAGTTCTTTAGTGCTGAGTTTTAAAGGTCTGCTTGGGTTGTTTAGTTTAGTTTAGTTTATTAGTTTATTTAACAGGGACAGTGAAGATGCTTTGCACCAGATTTTAGCCGTAGCTAGTTTCCATCTGCAGTCCCTGAGCAGGTGAGATATACAAAATTTAACAAAAACAACAACAGTCAAACCTGTAGAGCATACAGGTTTGACTGCTCTGTGATCACTGACAGGATATTTTCTGAAAAAAACATCTTGAAGTAATCTTCTGATCTCGGAAGGCTTCCTTGCCATTCAGGATAGTCGGGGAAGTTGGCATTATGGGGTGTTCTCTAGCCATTGTCTTCCTCTGGTTCAAACACCTCATCCTCATCCTCATTTTCATCCCCACACACACACACCAACACACATCTTACAGAACCCTGACTGACCCCTGACCTACACTGAGTGTCAAACCTGATTCAGGGAGCCACTCTTCTCCACTATCACTCTCGTCCTCAAGCTCACTGTCTTCACTGTCGGATGGAACTTCACTACCATGTTCATTCTTGGACCCATAAAATGTTTTTATGTCCATTTCCTACAAGCAATAATACTCATTATTCACTCCAACACATCTCTTCTTGAGCACTATTTTTCCCAACAAAAGTGCTACATCTGCATGATGTTGCCCTAGGGCAACACACCTAAAACACAGTATTAGCATAAACATACAAGTAAAAATTATATGTAAACAATCAAATGTGCATCTTGACATATTTCTGGACATTTAAATATTTTTTGTATCAAATTATTCCAATTTAACCCAGAGAAAAGTGTTATTTATCTTACCGTTACCTAGCACTGTGTCACATGTGACTTTGCTTCCAGAAATGACTGCTTCAGACTCAGTCAAATGTGCACACCCACTTCAGCCTCTGATTTTATTGGACAGAAACATGTCTGCTAACATTATAAAAAAACAAAAATAAAAAAAAACTTAAAGGGCCAGTGTCCAAGCCAAAAAAGTGGTTTGTTGTCTAAAAGCAACACTATGCGGTAGAGGGTTAAATAAAATACTCTCGTTTATGTTATAATTACACAAAATTGTCTCTGTTGTTGTTTATTCTACATACCTGGCATCGACTACTGTGCTGTTGTGGTGCGCTCATGTTTCGTCGCTGTGTGTCCCTGCAGTGCACTGGTGTATACAGTATTGGGGAACGGGACTTCCTCTTCCCTTTTGCAAAACCCTGTGTGGGAAAGGTTGGTCATCTTAAGTAATCCTGTTTTTAAGTGCATTTTAATCATTATTTCACCTTTATTTTGGTAATGAACAAGCTATACTAGTGTGACCGGTGTGGGTTTTTGCCTCTCTGCGTTGTGTTGTGTCCTGAGCGGGAGTTGAACCCGGGTCTCCCGCGGGGCAGTCAACCGACAAACTCATTGAGCTAAAGGGAACGCTCCCCTTAGCTCAGATTGTTTGTGGCTTCTTATACCTGAGGGGAGTGAGTTTATCCCATACCACCACACACTTCTCCATACTGGTCCCTCGTGTGGGCCTACACCGGTTACACTAGTATTTAAGTCAATATCAAGCATGTAAATGCTAACGCTAACAGGAAATACTCATAAGCACAGGAGTTAGCTACTTTGGATATAAACAAGTTCTGTGCCCAGAGAAAATTGAGCTGAATTAATGTCTCCCTTTTTGTAACGCAGAAGCAAAAGACACGACGTTGTCCATTCATGAAACAATCTTTGGAACACACAGCTGCAGCATGAATTAAAGGACAAACATGCAAAGATGGCAAAAGTACTGAAGTTCACTACTCAAGTAGAAGTACAGTTACTTGTGTCAAAAATGACCCTGGTAAAAGTAAAAGAAGAGCTGAAACTCTTTTACTTGAGTAAAAGTACAAAAGTATATGTGTGTACATTTACTCAAGTAAAAAGTACAATCACACGGCCAAGTGCCAAAGTATAGGCCTAATGATCTAGTCTGGGTTAAAACTGCTAGAATTCCATATATTCATCTTAATTTTAGTTGTTTTAGCCAGATTAAAATAACATTTTACTTGTTTCCTGGCATCTCTGACAGTTTACAGAAGATTTTATCTTGAATAAAACTTGCCACTGGAGTGAGTAAAAATGACTTACGGCATCAGCAAATAATTTGGCACAAATTCATTGAGACAAAACAGAAACACTTGGAAACAAGTCATTTAATCTAGGTTCATCAAGTCAGACCATCTCAACCACTAAAACACTAAAAACTAAGATTAAAATTCAGGTTTTAAGACATTTTTTCAATCTACAAACACATTTGCATTGATTCACAAAGTTGGTTTGAAATGTGTTTGAGTGTCCATTGTATATTTACATTGAATAAATTATATTTATTTAGACTTTTGTCATATGATAAAGAGAGAAAAAACTGTTAATGGCCTATTCTCTGAGCCACTGGAAGCCAGTGCAAAGACCTAAGCACAGGACTAATGTAATCGTACAAACAATGACCATTTTATAAAAAATAGTAAGCAGTTACGTATATATTTGTTTGCAATTAATTTTAGTAAGAATGACCAGTACTAGAGTTTTAGCGAGATTTATCTTCATAGTCAGGGTTCATCTATGTATAAGAAGGTGACGTGTCTCGGGAGGTTTGAACAAACACCTGCTGACTAAAGAGGACAAACCAAACAATGTCTTCTAATCACTTGCACGTGGTGTTGTGGATTATTTGGTATTCACGTTTAAAAATGAATTCCTTGAGAGTTGCCTGAGCTCAAAAGTATTATTTATTAACAAAAGTACAATTATGCATAATCGATAGTCCAGAGAGTCCAGGGTCCTAGTCATTGTTGTTGTGAGAGAGAAGTCCATATTGTCCATAATGGAGGTTTCCTCCATTTCAGCTTTTGCAGTCCATTGTTCTTTAGCTCATGCTAACCCATGAGCTAAGGCGTGTTAGGACATGTCAGAGGCCTGCTCTGCAGCCCTCTCCTACATCTCAGTGTCCTTGCTGCATCGTCTGCTCCAAGTGGTCTCCCCCTGCTCCCTGGTTGCGTTGTCTCTTATAGCCAACAGGGGGGGCAAACAGGCCAAACGGGTCTGGGAGCCTCCTGCCACCAGGGGAGTTTAGAGTCTTTTCATATGCACCAAAACCTATGCAGGTGTGATCGACATTAGCACATGCAGAGACTTACTGGCTCCGAGAGGCCAATGGGTTTTCCCAGACTTCAGTTTCTGCAAAGTTACATTCCAAGATTTCCATAACAGTGGTTCTTAATTACATCGAAACTTCTGACACGCAAATGTAGCAAAGTCAATAAAGACTTGTGCCAAAATTGTGCCTCACTGTGGGTGTGCTGCCCTATAAAAGACCTGACTCAAAGGGTCAGGGTCCAAACCGTTGTCTCAGGTAAGAGCTCTGTTATGTCTGTTCTTTGCAGAAAAATGTAGTATTCAAATTATTTATTAGAATGTACTGTCTCAAACTTAACATCAGATGTGACTTTTTGCTAGACTAGAACAAAACCGAATTTCTTTTTAATTTTTATTTGCTTTGGTCAAAAATTATCTCTTATATGCAATGCCTGAATAATTCAAATATGTTTTTATAAAGGAAATACATAAAATGTGTAAAACGGATCTATCTGTTTTTTCTTCAAATAGATCCATATTACTGCTCATCCTTCAACTGAAAGCTGACAATGACGGTAAGCACAGAGAGACTTATTTTGTGAGAATACAAATACAAAATAATCAATCAATCAATCAATCAACCTTATTTGAGCATACAGTCAAATTAAAACATCATACAGGTTAGGGATGCACCGATCCAGCTTTTTTAGTTCTGATACCGATTCCGATATTTTGACTTTAACTATCTGCCGATACCCGATATCAACCGATACTAGTGTAAAGACTGAAACTGCTTTTCTTTTTCACAATATGAGACATTCTGGATCAACACCAGTTTGTAAATTAGTCTCATTATGTCCATTTAAGAGCACAACATGATATCGGCTGAACCGATACCTGATCCAGCAAAATTCCCTGGATCCGCACCGATATCCGATCCCAGTATCGGATCGGTGCTTCCCTAATACAGGTGAATATCGTGGCGACTAAATGCTCAAAAAGGAGGAAGAACTAAGTTACTGTAAAATTGTAATACATTATATATTACTTACAGGGAGAAAAATGTAACACATTTGTATTACAATATTACTGTCTCAAAAATGAGTTACACTACTGTGAGTTACTTTGAACTAATCACACATTTGTTAAGACATTGTACAACACCAATCCTGTTACATTTAATCTTGACTATAGATTAATTTATGGAAATGTGATGTCACAACACATTTTCCTCATAATATTTGATTCACCTTTAAGCCAACAGACAGTTTTTAGTGTTGTTTTGTTCTTGAAGTGTAATTTTCAATAGAATATTAAAGCAATTCATTTATATGAAAGTAACTTGAGTTACTCAGATTGTAACTAGTAATATATTGCCAACATTTTATAAGTATTGAATTACACTACTTAGTTACTGAAAAGGGGAAAATATTACAGTAACTACCGGTAGTTACTTTTGTAATAAGTTACTCCTAAGTTATTCCTAACACTGCTCTTACCCTTATTACATAATAATGCTAAGTAAGTGAGCTAAATGAGACTTCATATTATAGAACATACATAATCATTATTTGTGTGTAACAATGTATAGATAGTATGTTATATGTAAGACAAAAAAACTCATCTTTCTGCAGACTTTGTAAAGGCATTTTTCTTGTACAACTGTTTAAAGGAATGAATGTTGGAACAGAACTTTAGTTCTTCACTTAGACTATTCCATAAATCAACCCCACATCTTGAAATGCATGGTTTTTTTTCATTGTTGTACCAACGACGAATTTATTAAAATTACACTGATTCCTTAGATTATATGTTTCTTCACTTTCTTCATACAATATTTGAATATTTTCAGGTAATTATTTATGCTTGGCTTAAAATATAATTTGTACTGACTTATATTTAACAAGATCATCAAATTTTAATGATTTTGATTGGAAAAACAACATGTTTGTATGCTCTCTATAGCCTACTCCATGTTCTATTCTCACCTCCTTCTTTTGTAAGACGGCAGTGAGAATAACTACAACCACAAAAGTGGCACGAGACAGACAAGACTGAGAGACATTAGACAACATCAACACTATCAGACATAGGCAACACCAACACTATCAGACATTAGACACATCAAGACTAAAGACAACATCAACACTATCAGACATTAGACAACATCAACACTATCAGACATTAGACAACATCAACACTATCAGACATTAGACAACATCAACACTATCAGACATTAGACAACATCAACACTATCAGACATTAGACAACATCAACACTATCAGACATTAGACAACATCAACATTATCAGACATTAGACAACATCAACACTATCAGACATTAGACAACATCAACACTATCAGACATTAGACGACATCAACACTATCAGACATTAGACGACATCAACACTATCAGACATTAGACCAACATCAACACTATCAGACATTAAAACAACATCAACACTATCAGACATTAGACAACATCAACACTATCAGACATTAGACAACATCAACACTATCAGACATTAGACAACATCAACACTATCAGACAGTAGACACATCAACACTATCGACATTAGACAACATCAACACTATCAGACATTAGACAACATCAACACTATCAGACCAGTAGACGCACATCAACACTATCAGACATTAGACAAACATCAACACTATCAGACATTAAGACAACATCAACACTATCAGACATTAGACAACATCAACACTATCAGACAGTAGACAACATCAAGACTAAAAAGACATTAGACAACAACAAACACTATCAGACATTAGACAACATCAACACTATCAGACATTAGACAACATCAACACTATCAGACATTAGACAACATCAACACTATCAGACATTAGACAACATCAACACTATCAGACATTAGACAACATCAACACTATCAGACATTAGGCAACATCAACACTATCAGACAGTAGACAACATCAACACTATCAGACATTAGACGACATCAACACTATCAGACATTAGACGACATCAACACTATCAGACATTAGACAACATCAACACTATCAGACATTAGACAACATCAACACTATCAGACATTAGACAACATCAACACTATCAGACATTAGACAACATCAACACTATCAGACATTAGACAACATCAACACTATCAGACAGTAGACAACATCAACACAATCAGACATTAAACAACATCAACACTATCAGACATTAGACAACATCAACACTATCAGACATTAGACAACATCAACACTATCAGACATTAGACAACATCAACACTATCAGACAGTAGACAACATCAACACTATCAGACAGTAGACGACATCAACACTATCAGACAGTAGACAACATCAAGACTAAAAGACAGTAGACACAACAACATCCGTAGCAGTAGTTGCTGTAGTATAGTGAGGTGCATTAAAAACAAAGGAAATAATGACGGCAGATTTTAGAGTTACAATTTGAGACAATCAATGTGAAAATGATGAGAGAGAGCTTTTTTTTTAAGTTTAAGGGACAGTGAGTGTAACCCTTATCATGTTTTAGCCTGTGGTTCTCCTGGTGTTTCTGGCTCCACTGCTGATCTGCTGCAGCGCCACAGAGAAGCCAATGGACTGCAGTGACATCCTTCACAGAAACCAAGAAGCCGCAATGGAGTCTACGCCGTTTTCCCATTCGGTGGAGCCGAGGTAGTTTACATGCAAAATCTATGTTTTGTCAAATGCATTACTGTGCTATTGTTTATAATTGTGTGTTTGTGTAGGTCTACTGTGACATGGAGACAGACGGAGGAGCTTGGACAGTGAGTTTATGACCTATGATGCACAGATGGAGCAGTAGTGCTGACACACATAAAGATGCATGTATCTCTCCACGTTGCATTTCAGTCAATTTATCACACTTAAGAGTGGCTTAAGTTCCAATAGGCC
Organism: Mugilogobius chulae; assembly: GCA_038363315.1. Classification (NCBI taxonomy): domain Eukaryota; kingdom Metazoa; phylum Chordata; class Actinopteri; order Gobiiformes; family Gobiidae; genus Mugilogobius; species Mugilogobius chulae. The sequence continues at coordinate 25,351,666 of CM076397.1, forward strand.
AGTAAAATAGGCTCCTGAACTGATACGTCAGAGCTAATATCCAACACCAATATTATTGTCTTGTACTTTTGAACTAGGGCTGGGTATTGCCAAGAGCCTTCTGGTATACCCGCAAATCCTGATATATTTCTTCTATGTCACGTATATTTTAGAAAAAAAAAAAATCATAAAATCTGCTAAGTTGGTATTTTTAATAATGCAGAAAAAATACAGTACATTGATATTTATTTTTTATCCACAATGTAGAAAAAAAGTATTGAATCTTAGCTGTAAAAACATGTTTTTGAGTATAATCAATTTACATTTGAATATGTAGATTAACAAAATGCAGAGGAATTGTATTTTCAAACTGCTCTTTATATTAAATACAATTGTCTTACAAATAAGCCATTGTTCAGCTCAATAGTTTCAGCCTTAAAGCTGCAGTCTATGTTCATAAGTATAAATTATCTGAATATAAGTATGCCAATATACTTCCCTGTAACGATACACATATTGCCATTTGCCAATGAGTTTGTCACGGTATATCCCCGCACCAATACATTGAGTACAGCCCTATTTTGAACAAATATTTTAACCAGACTTATGTCTTCAGGTGATCCAGAGGAGGATTGATGGTTCAGTGAACTTCTACAGAGGATGGGATCAGTATGTGCGGGGCTTGGTGATGCTAATGGAGAATACTGGTTTGGTAAGAAAAAAATCTGCATAAATAAGATAAATTTATAGAAATTGTATCAATAGCACAAGTCTATCTTTGCCAGGACTGGAGTTTATGCATAGGATCACAGCTCGAGGGAAATACGAGCTGCTGGTGGAAATGGAAGATTTTGACGGGACGAAGGCATCTGCTCGATACTCTTCTTTCTCTGTTGGAGGTGAATGTGACGGATACAAACTGACGGTGTCTGGGTTCACTGATGGAGGAGCAGGTCAGTTCATCAACAGTGTGTCTAACAATGTTAAAGGACAACAATACCATCCTCTTCTGTGTGTTTCTACAGGAGACGGTCTCGCTCGTCACAACAACATGAAGTTCACCACCTTTGACAAAGACCAGGATATTTGGGAAAACAACTGTGCTAAATCATACCTGGGAGGTTTCTGGTATGACAAATGTCACAGTACCAACCCCAATGGTATTTATCGCTGGGGCGCTGACGCAACCATCTATGCTATTGGAGTCGAATGGAAACTATGGAAAGGGCACGACTACTCTCTGAAGTCTATCAGCTTCAAGATCCGTCCTGCCAAGTAGAGCCCACAGCTCCAGCAGATTCCAGCTGTTTCTTTTTCCCTCCTGTAACCATTAAATTGTTGTTAATTTGGTGATGGGCAGCAATACCAGCTGATTTGTACGTCTTTCAATCAAACTCTGTTCATGTAAAACTCTACAATAATAAACAGCATTTGAGCATCAAACAAAATACGACTGTGTACGCTTTATAATGTATTCTAAAGTTGTTGTTTTTTACTTGAATCAGTGAAACAGGAAGAGTTGAGAAACCAAAAAGGAAAAAAAAAACAAAACTAAATGATATATAGTGTGATTATGGGTCGACGTCACTTTCCGTGAGAGAAGAAGAAGAAAAAGAGAAAAAAAACAAACAGACCAAAAAGAAAAATAAATTTAAACGAAAAGGAGGGGTCAAATTGGAAGCAATAGGTCGAGGAGGTCCTTCATTTTTTGAGCTTTGTGATTCTTAGATGAACTAATTGTTTGTTTTATACCGATTTAAATCATGTTGGAAAATATTAAACAGCTGTTTTCGATTTTGAAATTTAGATTTATGGATGTAGAACTTGGCAAGTATAAGAAGTAAATTGATTATATAATATTTGTTACTAGTTTTGTGAAAAAAACCAAAGAGTACATCTTGATAGCGTATATTTAAAGGGGCACTGTGTAAGATTGAGAGGAATTTTAATTATCACATATAATCCACAAACATTTAAATCATATTTATTCTTTACAACATGAATACTTAAGAGAGCACTGTTAACCAATCCACATCAATTGTGATACATTTATACATATTTGAAATGTTTTATTACGGGCCGGAATGTGGATTATTGACGCTAGAGAGCAGCATGGTAAATAGGCAAAATGCATGTGAAAGGCTCCCTCTGGTGTTCAAAAGTGGAAATCACTTTGTTTGTTTGTTTTTCTTACATAGTGCCCCTTGAAACTTTTGGTTATATTGTTTACAATGTGTTTGACAAAGTTGTTCCAGAAGAGGGCAGTGGAGGGACATGACCAGAAGAGGTGCAGGTCTTGTCCAATATTGTCCTCAAATTATATTTTACTGGATAGCAGCGGTGCAGAAGTTTGTATGACACTTCTCTTTGCTTGTTGGTTATAAAAAACTTAAAAGGCAGTGTCCAGACTTTTTTCCATTCAATATTAGGTACAAAGGATCTCCAGAAGTGAGTTACATAAGGCACAGTAACGATTTGATCCTGGAATAAAGCACGTATTTGAGGTGAAACAGATTCTTCCAGTGGTTGTTTGGGTTAAAGGAGATCTATTGTGTTTTTTCCAACTATTAAGTAAGAAACTAGAACAAATACAGATCAGTAATTTACCTTTTGTTCATTGTAAAGGACAAAATTGATCTAAAACGACTTGAAAATAGAAACTGCTCCATTGACTTCCTGTTCAAAACTGCAGAACTGATACACTTAACAACATTTAACTATAAGATGCAACAAATTTTAACTAACTAGTTATTATTGTTGAAAAGTGACTATGGAACAGTTTTGAACCATTTATGCTTCACTTAGAGTATTAATCTTTTTAAATGTAACAAGTAAATACAGACAAGTGGGAGGGGATAGGTGGTAGGTGAGAACAGGGATTTTCTGAGCACTTGAGCTGCAGCTGAAGAACAATAAGATTACTAAAACATGCATGAATCAATTCAAATATAACTTTGAGTAAACTAACGGTGAAGGGAGGCCGTTATAACAAGGTTAACATCTTTGAAAAAGAGGTTATGCATAACAGAAACCCTTTAAATAAAATTAATTATTATTGAGATTATTCATTCATGTAAAGTTTCCTTAAAAAGTAGGCTATTTTTAACTTCCATCTTAAAAAGATGCTGAGAAATTATAAATATATGCTTTATGATTATGATGATGTTATTATTATTATTATTAGGGGTGTCAAATTAGTGCATTAATTGCGATTAATTAATTACAGACATATTAATCGAGTTAATTTTTTTTTATCGCATTAACGGTGGTGACACGGTGGCGCAGTGATTAGCGCTCTGGCTTCATAGCAAGAAGGTTCTGGGTTTAACTCTCAGTCGACCCGGGGCCTTTCTATGTGGAGTTTGCATGTTCTTCCCGTGTCTGCGTAGGTTTCCTCCTACAACTCAAAACATGTCCATTAATGCCTCCCCTGACCCTCCCCCCAGGGCCCCCTGCAAAAGAGATTGTGAATCTCAGTGGGACTTCCCTGGTTAAATAAAGGCACATTAAAATTAAATTAATAAAATGAATCTATTTTGAAATCTTTAACTTCATTGTTTCCATATGTGAGTTGCAAAGTGGACATAAGGGTGGTTCAACTTGACACAAAAGACTTTCTAAAGTCTTCAGTTTTTGCAATATATTAATATTTCCATCTGCAACAATAATGTAATTAATTAAACTGGATAAAAACTAAACAAAAACACTTAAGTTGAGTGTTTTTTTTTCAATTTTTAGGTGAAATTAAAAATAGATTAATTTGATTTTTAGACGCTTGATAGCACTAATTATTATTATTATTATTATTATTATTCTTAATAATAATAATAATAATAATAATAATAATAATAATAATAATAATAATAATAATAATAATAATAATAATATAATAATAATAATAATAATAATAATAATTTATTATTATTATTATTATTGAAAAAAAAAACGTTACCCGTGAATATGAAAAGTAAAAAGAGGAGAAAAAGAGAGTAAAAAGTTAGGAAGAACGCTTGGATGGTCAGTTCCGCGCTGACGTCACTGCCGTGCGTCACTCTCAGCCGCCGCTGCTGCACCTTTCACCGGGAGCCGCGAAGGGCATCAGGGAAACCGGCCTCACGGAGCACCGCAGCGAGCCTTCTCCAGGTCAGTCTGCGGGCTTTGGAGCTCTACTTACCGGCATACGAGTCCCACAGTCCTCTTTGGTGCTTTTCATTTACCGGAAAACGCCGAAATCAGCCCGCTAATGCAACCATTTCAGCCCCGAGTAGAGGAATTTCAGATAGCATGCTAAGCTAAAGCGCGTTGTAGCTACTTAAACCACAGTTTTAACATTGCAACTTGTTTAATATATATTTACAGTAAAAGCTAGCGATTCTGCTATCCGGATAATACTTATGTAGGTCGCCAATACGTTTAGGTACACACTTTTGCTGTTCTATCCTGAAGCTAAATCTGCTAATAGCATTTCTTTAACAGAAAGTAGATGTGTTTTGAACAAGCTAACCGGCTAATTGCATAACTAGCTAGCTAATCCCGACTGCCTCGTTTCATCTGAGACAAATGTCATTAGCGCAAGTTTATGTGTGTCCTAAGTGCGAAGTTTTGGACGTGGTTCAGTCGTGTTTTGGTGGAGTGTGGGTGTAATTTTCGGGAACTCATGACTCGTGTGGTGGAAAAGGACACAGTGAGTTACAGCGTGTTTGGCCAATGGCGTTGCGAGTTTTGTGCGAGCGGCCAATGAGAAGGCGCGGGGGGCGGGCGCTAGCGGGAGAATGTTGTGGAAGGTCAAAACACTGCTGCTGGTTTGAAGCCAAGAATAGACTCTCAGCAGAAAGACCAAAATGTGATTAAAATAGCTTTGGTTAGAACATTAATATTCAACAAGTCTGAACAAGTAGGGTGTTTAGTCACTCTTACAATTTATGCTGAGTGTGACTTTCTTAGCAATTGCTCTGCAGTTTAAGTATTTGTTTACTATTTTAATCACGTTTGCTATTCTCTGTAGGCTTACTCGTTAGATAGAAAAACATATCACTTATTAGGGTCATATTAGAGCAATTTAAACAGATTTTAGTTAGCCTAGTAGTCGGTATGCCAAACATGCTTGTAATTTTTTGTGCAAAGTGCAAGAAGCATTAAATGGAGTTCTCTGCTAACTAATATTTTGTTTATAAATAAAAAATAAATCCTCAAAATGAGAACATTAAAAACATATGTTGAGGAAAAGCAGGACCAGGCAATTAATTGAAAGACTGTAATTGAGTCAAGGGCTGCAACCAACAAGTCTTATGGTAATTGATTGCAGGATTATTATGTAATTAGACTAATAATGCAAAACAACAACAACAAAAAGTTTAGGCAGTTCAAATTTCTTGAATTTATTAAAATATTCAATATTGACAACAAATTTAGCAACACCCACTGCATAACTTTGATGAAAAATACAGTTTTAACTCTCATTGCCAGCCCTGTTCTCACTTTTACTCTCTTCCCTGCCAGGCCTTTTTGCTGATTTTAAACAATTTTCACTGTCCCACAAAAATTCATTGCACAACTTGAATTTTGACATGTTGTAATCAAATGAGACCTAGGGTGTTTAAGGTTAACCGATTACCAGTTAACCGTGACTAATGGCTTAACCGAGCGTGAGCTATTGACAAAAACTAAAAATATAATATAGTAGTTTGACGTTATTACCAATCACTGGATTCAGATCTCTTTCAGAAGCCTGGGAAGGTCAGGGGGCATAGTCATTTATTGACATTCAAAACAGTGTTTTCTGAGGCTCAGATGGGAACGAAAAGTATCTCACAGACTGAACTCCAGCTGTGCTTGAGACAAGGAAGTTGATGTTGCATAATATGTGCCCTGTCTGTCTGAGTCATAGCGTTGTTTACAACTGTACAAAGATAAACTAAAAGCAAAACTTTATGCTTGTTGTCATTAGTTACCATTGTTTCTTTTGCTGTAAAAGGCCTATATTACAGTAATTTAGATTCTTCTCATCAAAAGTACCTAATGTTGAGTTTTGTTTCATTCAGAAATATTTAACTCACAATTTTCTCATATATACTTGAAATGAAAGCACACAGTTTTACCTTTTGATGTCATTCAGTAATATTAAAACATATGCTTTTGCTCTGTTTTCAGACTCTATACACCTTCTTTTGAATCATTTGGATATTTAAGCCTTGTCTTAAATTTGTCAAAAGGTCTTTAGTTCTAAAATTTGAAGCAGCGTTTTTAAGACCTTGTTTTGAGTAATTGTGTCTATTTCAAATAAAGAATGTGCATGTATGTGTCAGAGAGAGTAAGTCATGTCATGTTGGTAAGCATCAGGAACAGTGCAGAGATTGCCTTAGTTTATGGTTAGCTGCGATTAACACTGCACCAGTTGCCAAGAACAGCCACTTTTTTGCGGCTTGAAATGTGCCGTGCACTTCACTGCGTGTGTATACTTTTTCTTTATCTTTTTAAGGCGAGCAATAGATCTCGGACACGTATACAGCATGAAAAGCAGATTATGTAAACATTTGTGAATGAAACTAAATGCAATTTCAGGTATATTTTTCTTATGATGTAGCAACAGTCTAACTTGGGTAAAACCAGGTTGGTGAATTTAGCATAATATATGGGACCTTTAATGGCAGCCACAATAAATGTAGTCAAGCTTCTCTGTAATGGTAATCTAGCATTATGTGATACTTATTCTGTTTTAGTCCATACAGCCACATAGTTAGTCAACATTAGACGTGACCCAAGGCTTGACATGACACGAGTGTTGAGTATGTTCTGCTTTTCGCTATTTTTAGACTTTGCCATGACCTTGGTGCAGAGGAATAAGTACACACACCTATTTTACTTCCTGGTTTTGACTAGAACTGTATTTCTTTAGTGACTTAGTCGATTAATTGATCTATAGTTTAATAACATTTCTATTAGTCAACCGATTATGGTATTTAAATTATAAGGAATTATGTTAGACCTGCAACAAGGAGAAGTGAGAGAGCTAAATGACCAGGACTAAACCAGGATTAAAATAGGACTAACTAGGACTAATCCAGGACTAAACTAGGACTAAACTAAGACTAAACCAGGACTAAACTAGGACTAATCCAGGACTAAACTAGGACTAAACCAGGACTAAACTAGGACTAACCCAGGACTAAACTAGGACTAAACCAGGACTAACCCAGGACTAAACTAGGACTAAACCAGGACTAACCCAGGACTAAACTAGGACTAAACCAGGACTAAACTAGGACTTAACCAGGACTAAACTAAGACTAAACCAGGACTAAACTAGGACTAAACCAGGACTAAACTAGGACTAAACCAGAACTAAACTAAGACTAAACTAGGACTAAACTGGGACTAAACTAGGACTAAACCAGAACTAAACTAAGACTAAACTAGGACTAAACTGGGACTAAACTAGGACTAAACCAGGACTAAACTAGGACTAAACCAGGACTAAACTAGGACTAAACCTGGACTTAACCAGGACTAAACCAGGACTGTCAGAACATCTACAAACTATAGATAATTCCTGAAATTTAGCCTTTTTTTCAAGCTCTAAAGGACTAAGTCTAAAACTTTCATTTTAAGAATTTTAAATAAATCAAAATGTGCTTGTTCCATTGGCAGATTTTTTTTCAATTATTCCAAGTAGATCTGGGTTTTAAGAAGCATCATTTTTCCAGTTTGTTCCGTTTTGACATTTCCCTCTCTTTGCAGATCGAGGAAGAGGACCACGCTCACTTCCTGTTGGATACTTCCTGTTGGACTTCTGTGGACTAACCCCGGACTCTCTGGGTCTGTGGACCGGACCAGGACTAGATCAGGACTATGCATCGCCTCAGGACTTGTGCGGTGCGTTTGCGACCGCTCACGGCGACACAAACCGCTCAGACTGCCGGCCCAAGCGGCCAATCACAGCCCAGTATAAGGGCGGAGCAAGGACGTTTCAGCCAATCAGGTGCTACTCTGCTCCTGTGGCTTCAGAGCCTTTTCTGAACGGAACGAGTTCAAATTATGTGGAGGAAATGTACTTCGCCTGGCTGGAGAACCCAAAGAGTGTGCACAAGGTTTGTACTCTGCTGTTTTACATTGTGGCTCCATGTTTGTGTTTAAAAGTTAGTGACACACTGATCCAATACTCAGATCAAAATATTCTGCCGTATCTGGTATTGACCCTATTTGTCCCGCCCACTTGGCTTGGAAATGCACTTCCTGTTTAGCTCTGTTAAGGTAGCTAATGTGTTTGTTTGTCTGTCTGTGGGGCAATTTTAATTAAATATAATGACAGTTAAAACAAACCCATCGACTGAAATCTACAGGCTAAATGCAGCTAAACAGGAAGTGCATGTCCTAGGAAAGTAGGCGGGACAAAATAGGGTCAATAGGCTCCATGATAACGATTCAGCCTATATCCTGGTTGTGCCTTTTACTCAGATGTAGTACATCCAAAGTGTAAGTTTTGTTCACATGAAGTTGTCAAGTTGTTATTTGCATAATTAATTATATTTACATTGCACTGTATCAGCTGTTCTCAAACTTTTCAAAGCCGCAGCCCCAGTAATATTTCACACTCTACTTAAAATAATGTAAAATGTATTTAAAGTTAGTTTCAAGCTGATTTTTCTGTCATACTTGTTGTGTGGAAACCCCACTTTAGGAATCACTGCACTATATGAACAATTTTCTTACAAGTAAATTGAGTTATGAAATGTAAAAAAGCCATTTTCTGTCCCTGCATTGGTATTGTTAAGAATATATCAATACTACTATTGATCCTGCTTATCGATCTGGTATTTTAACTGTAAAATATACATTTTATACTCTATGCATGTTATTTCTAACATTTGTATTTATTGGAACAAAAAAAAGTAAAATAACTAGGCCTATAGCAAGCTAATAATAATTAATATATAAAAGTATGATCCTTTCATACAAAGTAAAATATGTTACTAGAGAATGACACCCTACAAAAAATACACATTTTATTCTCTATGCATGCAATTTTTTTCAAGCAATATGTTTATACAAATTTTCATACAAATAAAACAAAATATAAACAACAGACGGAAACATTTTAATTACAAATTAAAAAACAAGCACAGACCATTCGAAAAACAATATATACATTCTTTTTAAAGAGTCTAAATAATACACATAATATATTACCAAAAACTCGACTAAAGGCCTTCAAATGTCCACAAATTCTCCACCTTTGCCTCTTGAAATAAATGTAAATCTTTCCATGGCAACACGTGATGCCATTTCCATTGTCCAAACTTTTACAGGACGTGATTGTTCACTTGAAAGAGGAATAAGCGCTGGAGATCATTTACCATTCAGTCTTCACATCCCAAACTACAGTTCACTTTTAGCTAGGACTCAAGTAAAGCTAAAAGTTGTAACTAACCCTAATGTTCACTCTTTCTCTTTCAGTCGTGGGATGTGTTTTTCCGTAATGCAAACGCAGGAGCGCCCCCTGGTGCTGCGTATCAGTCTCCTCTGGGTCTGACGCCGGCTCTGCTTTCTCCGCTTGGTTCTGCGGTCTCTGCCCAGCCCAACGTGGAGAAGCTGGTGGAGGACCATCTGGCTGTGCAGTCTCTGATCAGAGCCTACCAGGTACGAAAACCAACACCTCCCAGAAACTTATACACTCTAAAGACCAACTCGCATTTAGTGCATTTTTTCTGCAAAATATTGTGATTAGATTTCAATGTATTTGTATTTTTGTTTTTTGCAATGTAAACACATTTAGTGCACCTTTAAACTATGACTTTTTTCCCCAGAACATGTTCATAATAAGTTTAATAGCCTTAGTAGATTTTATGCACATTAAAATAAATATTTAGGTTCAAATTGCTTAAATACTTGAAGTCTCTACAACCATTTATCATAAATGTGTTTAGAATATATCTTGCATATGATAATTCCTAAAGCAGCAACGCCTTCCTGCGTGTTTCCAGGAAGTCCAAGTACTGAATGTATACTAAATGTATACATTGTACTTCAGTATACAGTACTGAAGTGTATACTGAAGTACATTCAGTATACAGCAGAGGTTCTCAAATGAGGTGCCGCGAGTCCAGGGGTGCCGCGGGAAATTGTTGAGTCTGATAGAATTTTTCAAATAAAGGCTTTCGAATAGACAGCAGTTGTGAACACCCAGAGCGCTCTTTGCTTCACTCAGAAACATTTATGTTCCGACAGCGTTTCTTTTTTCCTCTCTCCCATCCTCACTTCAGAAAGGCTGCGTGTGTCTGTGTCATATCAGAGCTTATTAGCAGTAGAATGTGTTTTTAAAGAAGCGTTTGCCAGGGTTAGGGTTAGCGATATTCTATGAAACTGGAGCTTCGTATTGATGCTTCCTTTGTGCAAATTTGTCTTATATCCGCGGAGAAAAGGTCCGAAACATAAAGTGAAATAAAACATACGGGATTAGAAACTCGATGCGGCGCGTAAGGCACAACGCAGAAATCGTCAAAGTGATCTTTAGAGCTTTTGTATTTGCAAAACAGAAGTCCTGTCCTGACAAAAGCTCGTGGAACAGCAGCGTTTTCTCCGCTCCGATCACACAGTCTCGTCACACTGAAGCTTCTGAACGCTGCTTTACAGGGGCGGACCTAGATTGGGGCCCCATGAGAGCTTCTGATTTTGAAATGATTCAAAACAAGCTTTATATCTTTTCAATAATATTAAAATTACATCATGCATTACGAAAAAAATAAATAAAAACATCATTAATTTAATAAAATTTTCCTGTGGTGTTTGGTGGAGGTTTATATTTCGAATTTCAATTAAATCTAAATAATCTGTGCACGTTTTAAAAAGGTTAAAAACACTCTATTTAAAGTAAAAAATGTGTAAAATTGTCAGGGGTGCCTCGGTTTAGGACAGGAACGCTTAGGGGTGCCCCAGTGCTGAAAAGTTTGAGAACCTCTGGTATACATTATTTCCTGTACACTGAATGTACTTGCACATACTACTTCCTGTAAACTACACTTTTTTTTTTTACTTTCTATTATTGCACATGCTGCTTCCTGTACATTACACATATTACTTCCTGTTATTGCACCTATTACTTCTGTTATTGCACATTTTTACTTCCTGTTATTGCACATTTTTACTTCCTGTTATTGCACATATTACTTCCTGTTATTGCACATTTACTTCCTGTACATTACATGTTTTACTTCCTGTTATTGCACATATTACTTCCTGTTGTTGCACATTTTACTTCCTGTTATTGCACATTTTACTTCCTGTTATTGCACATATTACTGCCTGTTATTGCACAATTTACTTCCTGTTATTGCACATATTTCTTCCCGTTATTGCACATTTTACTTCCTGTTATTGCACATATTACTTCCTGTACATTACACATTTTACTTCCTGTTATTGCACATTTACTTCCTGTTATTGCACATATTACTGCCTGTTATTGCACATTTTACTTCCTGTTATTGCACATATTTCTTCCCGTTATTGCACATTTTGCTTCCTGTTATTGCACATATTACTTCCTGTACATTACACATTTTACTTCCTGTTATTGCACATTTTACTTCCTGTTATTGCACATATTACTTCCTGTACATTGCCCTCCTCTGGTGCGTTTGTTGGCCGCGGCGGAGCGCAGGTGATCGGACATCACTCGGCGCAGCTCGACCCACTCGGCATCAACTGCGTGAACTTCGACGAGGCTCCCGTGGCCACTTTCCAGGACGTGGGTGAGCCTCTCCGGACGCCATGTTTGTAGCCGTAATGCTAACCGTGCTGCTCCACCCACCACCACCCTCCCTCTCTCACCCCTTCTCACCTCCACCTCTCACTCACTCCCTCACTACTACTACTACTACTACTATTACTGCTGCTTTTGCTGGCTGCTTCACTTATTCCACTGTGTTTTTATTTCTCACGCCTTTGCTTTCATCTGCCTCTTCCTCCATCTCTCTCTTTATCTCTTCTTCTTCTCCCTCTTCTTCCTCCTCTTCTTCTTCTCCTTCTTTTACACCTCCTCCCTCTTCTTCTTCTTCCTCCTCTTCTTCTTCCTCCTCTTCTTCCTCTTCTTCTTCCTCCTCCTCCTCCTCTTCTTCCTCCTCCTTCTCTTCTTCCTCCTCCTCCTCTTCTTCTTCCTCTTATTCTTCTTCCTCCTCCTCTTTTTCTGCCTCTTCTTCTGCTTCCTCTTCCTCTTCTTCTTCCTCCTCTTCTTCCTCCTTCCTTTCTCTTACCCTCTTTTTTCTCTTTTCTATCTTCTCCTCTCCTCCCCGTTTTTTCTTTCTTCTTTCTACCATTCACTTTATTTCCCTCATTTCCCCCTTTTTCAATTTTCCTTTCTTCCACTCTCTTCCACTCCTTCTTCTTCCTCCTTTTTTCTTTTTCTCTTCCTCCCTCTCCTCTTCTTTTGTACCTTTCTTTCTTTCACTCGATCGCTCTCTTCTCCTTCTTCCTCCAACCGTTTCCTTCCTCCTCTCTTTTCTACCCTACACTCGCTCACACTCTTCTCCTTTTTTCCCTCCTCTCTCACTCTTTCTCCCGTCCTTCCTTTTGCTCTCTCCCCGCTCTCTTCTCCTAATTCCACGTTTTTTCTTTTTGTTGCTGTTCCCTTCTCCTTTCCTCTCTCTCTCTCTCTCTCTCTCTCTCTTTCCCTCTCTTTTTTCTCTCTCTCTTTCTCTCTTCTCTCTCTCTTTCCCTCTCTCTCTCTCTTTTCTCTCTCTTCATTCCCCCCCTCTTCTCTCCCTCTCTCTTTTCCCTCTCTCTCTTTCTTTCCCCCCTCTCTATCTTCTCTCTCTCTCTCTTTTACTTACTCTCTCGCTCTCTTTCCCTCTCTTCTCTCTCTCTTTTACTCCCTCTCTCTCTCCCTTTTCTCTCTTCATTCCCTCCCTCCTCTCTCTTCTCTCTCTCTCTCTCTCTCTTCATTCTCTCTCTCCCCCCTCTCTTTCTCCCTCTCTCTTCACTCACTCCCTCTCCCTCCCTCCCTCCCTCCGGTGGGTGGCTGTTCTTGTTTTTGTCCCCTCCTCCCCCTGCCGTAGATCCGCGGGCACCATGTGGCTCAGCTGGACCCGTTGGGCATCATGGACGCCGATCTCGACTCTTGTGTTCCCACTGACATTATCACCTCCTCCGACAAGCTGGGTAATCATTCCGCCTTAAGCATTCCATTCCACCTTAAAGCTCCTCTCTGCTTCTCTCTGGTCTCTCTGTAGCTGGACTCGAGGTTTAGCTGAAGACTGTGGATCTGGTTTAGTTCTGGTCAGAGATGACAAAGTCCTGCTGAAACTTCTTTACTTGAGTAAAAGTATAAAAGTAAACGTGTGTAAATTTACATAAGTACAAAAAGTACAATCACACTGCCAAAAGTTGTTATCTAGTCTCAGTTAAAACTGCTAATACTAGAACTTTGGCAACTTATTTTCTAGACATTTCTGATTCTTTTCAAGAGAGTTGACTCAAATTTTGACTAACTTGAAATGAGAACACATTTATTGAATCAAGACAGAAATTAAATCACATAATCTAGTTGATTATGTGATTTGTGTGTTCAAGTAAATCAATTTTAACTAAAATCTAGCTTTTAACAGATTTTAATCAATCTAGAAATGCAATTCTGCAGTCCACAAAGTTGGTTTGTAATGTTGTGAAGTGTGATAAGTAGGGCTGTACTCAATGTATCGGTATCGGGATATATCGTGACAAGCTCATTGGCAATACGCGTATCGTTACAGGAAGGTGTATCGGGATACGTATCGGCATACTAAAATGTATATAATTTATACTTATAAACCTGGACAGCAGGGTTAAGGCTGAAACTATTTAGCCAAACAATAGCTTATTTGTAAGACACTTGTATGTAACATAAAGAGTAGTTTGAAAATAAACTTCCTTTGCATTTGACACTTGATATGTGACATATTGAGGAAATTATATCAGGATTTACATGTATCAGGATACGTATCGTATCGTGACCACTGTATCGGGATACGTATCGTATCGGAAGGCTCTTGGCAATACCCAGCCCTAGTGATAAGGACTTTACAGTAAATTAATTATAAATCATCAAATTTTATCACGCCACAAATATGTAATCTTTGTTAGAAATCATAAAGCTTTGACATCTTCCACTTGTTAATTTTGGCAACAAGACGTGTAATCCCTCATTCGTCCAGGAGTGATCCATAGTAGAAGTCTTCAAAGTTGTCATCTGGACAGTGTTTCCAAAGATCAAGATGTTTCAGCTGTCATCCGAAAGTCATTTTCAATCTGATGGAAGTGACCTGAGACTGGCTGTATTTATACTAAGTTAAGCCCTCCCTCTGAGGAGGAGCTAAACCCTAACAAGCTTGTTCCTAAAACTGGTTTGGTGGGCCCTTGCATCTGTGCTTTCTTTCAATTGGGAGGAAGCAGAGAACAATTGAAAGAAAGCACAGATGCAAGGGCCCACCAAACCAGTTTTAGGAACAGGCTTGTTAGGGTTTAGCCCCCCTCAGAGGGAGGGCTTAACTTAGTATAAATACTGCCAGTCTCAGGTCACTTCCATCAGATTAAAAACGACTTTCGGATGAGAGTCGAAACGTCTTAATCTTTGGAAACACTGTCCAGATGACTACTTTAAAGTCTTTCTATTACATTTGTTCAAACACCTTTAATACACAGCAGCAGCAGCAGGTCTGACTTGCTACTTAAAAAAGCAACTCACTTTTTTTTTTAATGTAGGGTGTAGAAAGTACAGATATATCTTGAAAAATGTAAAAAGTAAAAGTAAAAAGTTACCAGATTTATTAATACTCAAGTAAACTACCGATAATCAAGAAAACTACTTAAGTACAGTACTTGAGTAAAAATACTTGCCAACTCTGCAAACCAGGATTAAACCTCCAGAACCTGTCTCAGTCTAAACCCCGACTCACTTTTTTGTTTCTCTCGTGTGAACTTTTAACTGTTAGATCTTGGACTATAGTTTTGGCTTGGGTTTGTCGCTTTGTTCTGTCTTATGAACCAGTTTAACAGGCACATATGCAAAGTTGACATTTTTTGAGTTTTTAATGCTAATCTAACATTGCTTCTTCATCACAAACACAGCTGGGGTTTTGTCTATGAGATACTATTCGAGCCTCAGAAAGCACTGTTCAGAATGTCCCAGGTTTGTGATGTTGTAGGTAGAGCTCTGAGCACTGATTTTATGTCCATCCAGAATCGTTTGAAGCATTTCTGCAGCTTTAGCGTATCAGGCAAGATCGCTTTGACTCTTTGCAGCTAGTAGATATAGAGCTTAAAGGAATCTGTGTGCATCCTCATCACCAGTGTCGTACATCCACACTGTTTTACCCCCAACAGCGTCCAGTGAGCAGAGTTTTGGTCCAGACAAAAGTAGTCCGGCAAGTTTGCTGGGCTCAGGGAATTAAAGACTTTTTCTTCTCAAAACAATAAGTGTTCAAAAGAGTGATATATGTGCAGACAAAACCGTTGTCCACGAAAAAATCAGACCTCGTAATCGCTGGGCACTATTTTCTCTCTCTACATATCACTGCGCGCTGCTGCAAGCTGACTTTCACTTTGTTTACTGCCCGTAAAAGTTAGCGACAATGTGTCTGACTACAACAGCGACGACGAAAACACTGACTTCAGCACACAACCAACCCGAATATACCGATGTCGAAATTCGCCCGATGGAGTTAGAACAGGCAGAGAGAGAGAGGATGGACAGTGAAGTGGAACAAGTGGCACTTTGTTGTACTCTCCAATAGGGATGGGACGATATACAATATTATCGCTAATTGCGATAATTAAGGGGCGCAATTAAATAATCGTGGCGTTTTTTTCATAATCGTGATAATCGTAATCGCAATTAAAGCAGCAGTCGCACAACTGTGGCTTCATAAGAGCGTCTAACATCTGACGGCTGTGAACCCAGTAAGAAGCTGTGTTTAACAAAGAAAAGGTTCATATGTTAAAGTTAATTAATGACTCTGAGACAAAGTTAAAAGAGTTTTGCTTAACATTGTAAACATTTGTTCACTTTGAATCATTATTGATTGTACTTAGACCAAAATACAATACCTAGTTGTTCAAACACATACATATTGTGCGCTAATAAATATTTCAGTGATTTTGAATCTGTGCACTTTTACGTTTAGTAAATTATCGTGATAATATCGTTAATCGCGATTATTTTGGTCACTAACCCAAATTTTAATATCGTCCCATGACTACTCTCCGATCAATGTTCTTACCTGAGGCACAGGGACAGCAGCATTCTTCAGCACACATTTCTTCCTCTGTCCTGGGCTTGAAGAAACATAGTTGTTGTCGCTGAAGTGCGCACTGCAAACACAAAGCTTTTTATTTTTGCCACTTTGCTGTTTACATTGAAACCTAGAGCAAGAAGCCAAAGTTTTTCTAAGGCAACAATCGTCATGAGAAAACGTCGAAATGTGTGCGGAGATTCAGCCACATTTTTGTTGATACACCCTGGATAGTCACAAGTCCACCATCCTCTCAATTTAGCTTGTTTGCGTCGCTGAATGAGAATGTAAACACTAAAACAACTGAAAAGTGATGCACGACTGTCAGCTGGCGGCAGCGCGCAGTGATACGAAGGGAGAGAAAATAGCGCCAAGCGATTACGAGGTCTGACGGTTTTGTCATGCACATATTAGCAGAATTTTAAATCGTGCTCTTCAGATCCTAAGTGATCCCACTCATCCTGGAAGGGACATGTTTGAGCTGCTTCCATCAGGGCGGAGGTATCGCTCTGTTAAATGCAGGTCTGCACGCCACGCTAAGAGCTTTTATCCACAAGCTGTTACCAGTGTGAACAATGCACTTTAAATCAGGCACCTTAAATTTTTTACTTCAGCACTTTTTAACTTTTTTTTAATTGTACTTTTTATTGATTTATTTATTGATTGATTTCACAGTGTCATTGTGTTGTTGTGCCAGTTTGTGTCTCTGTCTCTTGTTTGTTTGGTTATGTCCATGAGCACTGAGCTTCTTTTTGCACTGTCTTTTCCAATGTGGTTTTAACTACAAATGGCAATAAACTACCTACCTACCTTTTGAACACATATTGTTTTGAGAAGAAAAAGTCTTTATTTCCATGGCCCCAGCAAACTTGCTGGACTACTTTCGTCTAGACCAAAAGTGCACAGGAACTCACTGGACGCTGTCGGGGTAAACAATGTGGATGCACGACACTGGTGATGAGGATGTCATACAGATTCATGTAAAAAATCCCGAACTATCCCTTTAATTCTATGTTTTTCTTTGCCGTGTTAAAATTTTGTATCTTCGTCAAAACAAAACCAAAATTGAAAGGTATGTTTTGAAGAAGAGACAACGTAATTCTATGGCAGCAAATGTTTGGATTTGGTTGTGGTGTTTTTCGGTTTCTGTCCTTTAGTTTTAGGATGAACAAAGGTTTTAAATCCTCCCTCAGACTCGCTCTTTACTTCACAATGTTTAAATTCCCGGGTAGCTGTTTTAGTTCTGTGTTTGGGTTACAGACAGAGCCTCTAACCAACTGTGGACACTTGGCACAGGTAAGAACAGACCAGTTCAAACCCTGGATTACTAAAATTAACTAAAAATATTCTAATCTGTAAAAATGCATCAGGATCAATTTCAAAGGTCTTTGCGTCATTTTTAAAGATCAGAATTTGGTTTTCCACACTGGAGGAGGTGAAGGTGCGTGTATCACCAGTACTTTTGTTTCATTTATCACTACACGTTTTGGGTGAGTGCAGTTTCTGTTCTCTTTTTCCTCACTCATCAGTGGATTTTCAGCAGTGGTCAGTCTTTGTATTTTGAAATCCTGCCCACTGCCAGCCTTGGTTCTTTATGATGGACACGTGGTGCAAAATTATGTTTTTCTCTTAAAACCTTAACCTTTTACCATTACGTTTCAAATTCCTATGTCAGACCTTCACATGTTTCAACTGCTTGACTGCAGTCGTCTTCAGAAGCGTCACTTGAGGTTACTGTAACGTGTCTTGCCGGCTGATTTACACAGTCTTTGGCGCTGCACAAGAACAACTCAAATCTGCAATTTCTGTTCTGTTATAACCACCATGTTATGAACTGGGATGTGGCCAGAGTCATTGGGACCAAGGACAACAAACACCGACGCTGGATAAAAGAGGCAATAGAAATCCGGAAGCGTGCCCCTGCTACACTAAATAAAGATGAGGGGACTTTTTTTACTTTCTCATAATTGGGATACTGTTCTAAAGAAGTCGGACTGCAGAGGGCTCTGTCGTCCTTCCTCTCCAGGAAGGAAAATGCCAAAGACTGTAAACCAGCCGGCAAGACACGTCATCAAGTGACGCTTCTGAAGACGACTGCAGACAAGCAGTTGAAATGTAAAGGTGTGACAAAAAACAGCCACTGGTCTGACAAAGGAATTTGAAACGTAATCTGGAAAAGAAGACAAATTAACCTTTTTGGAGCCTAACCTTTACCTTATTTTTTAGAGTACCTTATTTTCCGGACTATAAGTCCCACTTTTTTTCATCAACTGACAGGGGGTGCGACTTATACTCAGGTGCGACTTATCTACATCCAATAAATGTGAATTTGTGAATAACTATTAATTTATTACGGTCCCGACTGGACTTGAGCTCTTCCTGATTCCCAAACGAGGGACAAATGCCGTTTCATTTGCTGCTGTTCCTCCAGTGAGATGTGACACTGTCGCCTCCGAGGTGCAGACACTTTTTAAGTGCAGAGCTAACATTTATAAAACTACAGACCTGGAGGCTGCAGTCTCAAGAACCACACTGACTCTCACATTAGCACATAGAGCTTCATTCAACGAAAATAACAGGACAGAGAGATTGATTCTGTCTGATTTCAAGAGGAGTAGTTCTCTTGACCATGATCGCTTGAAAGACAAACTCTGATGTTTGTCTGGTGACTGTACAACAAAAACTCACAGCTGCATTTCCTTGTTTCACGCGTAATATCAGCGGAGCACTCGCAAATCTACAGTGGAGCAGTGCGGGGGAAAACTTTCCAGAGGAGTGAAGAAGGACGCTGTTTATGCAGGAGAGATGGAAATGGAGTTTATCGGCTGCAGCATTTTCAAAAGAAGAGCCAGGATGTGTGCCAGAAGAGCCGGGTTGTGCAGCAGAAGAACCAATTTAAGAAAAAATGACCTCATAAATAAAGATAACTCTATTACTGTCACTAGTTCTGATTCTGTAACCCAAATCACATCCATTATTTATTTATTAAATTTTTTTTGTTTATCAGATCGCTGTGCACTTTCAGCATGTAATTCTATGAAATTGACTGAATTGTCCTAAAGCTGTGCACGTGCTTAAGATTTATGCATGTGCATTTTGTGGATGCAGCGATACTCAGTGTGTGTGACTCGATACACTGGTGATACTACTCCATTACCATAAACAAAATACCCACTTCTCAAAATCAAATTAAATATGACAGATCTACAGACTTGACTAAGGAGTTCTGGAGTGAGTTGTAGTTTTCCTGTTCTGTCTGGTTCCGGCTGTGTTGCGGCTCTTTTCCGGCTGCCGTGTGGTGCCTGCTGGCCTGTTGTTATGTGAACAATATTCTAATGGTCCTGGTGTCTTTCCACTGCCCTCGCTGGACCAGACGTGTCAATGTTCAACAAGAGGATCAGAGTTCTGACTGTGGGAGGTAGGGACTTTTGATTAGAACAGAACTGCTGCTGCTGCTAATGCTTTTAGACCAAAGACTGAGAGAGATGTTTCACTGGAACAACCACAAAAAGAGAAGTGTTGTTTCTCCAGAATAAACCAATATTGTTACTTACCAACTAGTTAGTTCTCATTGGATTTACTTTACTTTCAAGGTCATGCCTGGAGCTGAATAAGCTTGCACATAGTCTCTCTAGAGAGCCCAAAATGTTCTTTTCCACGATTGCGTCTTTTTTTTAAAGTCTACCTACGTTAATCAAACACAATCTTGTTGGAAAAAAGATAATCAGTCAAACTTTGATTTGCACAATAATCACACTTCTGTGCATGAGTGCAGAGTCGGTAACATTAAAATTAAGTCAGACAAACTGACAAACTAACTGCCATTAGCATACTGAAACATCTAACAGCTGTGGTGAATAATGTGGATGAGCAAAACTATTAGGCTACTACTTTACAATTTTACAAATTTGATTTATCTGTGTGGGGTGGCCAGGCAGGGGCCATGAATCTTACAAGGGTGGCACAAAATTCTACTTAATTTTGTGGATATTTCGTTTGTAGAATCATCTGCAAAAAAGTGCTTAAAAATTAAAGTGCTTACATGAATATCTTACAGAAATATAAAAAAACACCTAACATAAACTTAAAAAGTGCCTATTCCAGTTAAGGTTTTTACATGAAAACAAAAACACTTGGGGTGGCCAGCAGTTAGGTAGCCTAGAAAATCCAGACAATATATTTTAAAATATATCGTCTGACCAAAGTGTCCCTCTTTCGGATTTCTGTAACCGTGATTGACAGATGAATTAGCCAATCAGAGACACGCATCTTCTGCAGTGTAAAAACCAAAATGGCTGCTCCCGACAAAAAAACACCTGAAAAAAAAATTACGTGGAACTGAAAAACATTGCGTATTTCTGCAGAATCAATGAGCGAAGCAAAAAATATTTTTAATGTGAGGTTAGTGAAGTTAGATTTTGGTCTAAATGTTCTAACCTAATTGTCTGGTACAGTGTAGATTTGATCTGAAACGCAGGCGGAGGGCGTGGTGACCAGACCCACTCTTCGCAGTTTGCTGAAGCGTGGTTCTGGATCCCAGCAACAGTTAGGTGGGGGTGGCCTCACCCCGAGATCTGCTACTGTTTATCTGAAACGTCAAGGACAAACTAATGCTACAAGTTTGGTAAATTTTAAGTCAAATTCTTGCATTTAATAACAAAGCCCAACATTCTTCAAAAGTGTCCAGTGAAATGTCTCTCAAGTCTAAGAAGCTCTCAAGAGACAAAGCTTGTTTAAAAAACACTTTCCTGAGTGCCTCCTGTCAGCTTTGATCGTTCTGTTAGCTTCATTAGCCTTTAGCAGTAGCTTCTTCAGCCGGTTTTAATAGAAACTGAGCAGCTTTAGCCTAGTGCTTTTGAATGTAATATCTGTGTGAGAGTGTTAGCGGTGCGAAGAGAAGTAGTTAAAGCTGCAGGTCTGTGGTTTGTTGCAGAGTCAGAGTTCAGATGCCTCATTCGACGTGGTAAACGCAGCCTGTTCAAAAGAGTTTGGATCAGAGTGAGCCTGAGTTTGAGCTGGTGTTGTGACGTTGGCTTTTATTCCACTCCTCCCTCAGAATCTAAGGTAATTGTTAGAGGGCATCTTTGTCAGTCGTCAGTTTGTTTCAAGTTAGTTTGATTTGTGCAATTCAGGAGCATAAACATAATTCACTACACATACATGGAAAATTGTGCTCTGTATAATATTAGGGTTATTCAAGTTAAAAAAAAAGTTTTGTTTTTTTTAGCCAACAGAGCTCTTGACCAACGTGACAACCAATAGACCCTTTCATGTCACGTCACGGTGATGTCACAGCTCTAGCTGGAGGCAAAAAAGACGAAAACTCATAGCCGACGCACTAAAAGTTTGAGGTTTTATCGTGGTTAAAATGTCGTTTTGTTGTTAAAAGTGTTAATGTTAGTCTGACTTTACCCAGACGTGCAGGTGCAGTTTCATGATCAAACTGATCTGTTTAATTTAGAATTCTAGCTAAAACTGTACGGTTGTCAATCTTTCAATTTTTACTCACAAGACCCTTATTTTCTACTTTAGCAAAGCCTTTGACGAGAGCTAACAGATTTTCAAAGCTATAAGCAACCAATTCTGTTGGACTAAATTAATCTTTAAATAATACTAATAAATGTTGTCTCTCTGAAGCACTAATAGGAGTGCACACATTAGCATATTTACTATTAGCTTCAAGACACGAATGAACTGTAAAAGAGCATTTTAGCCACTACTGGGTCTAGCAAAGTAAAACAAACCTGAACAAATGTAAAATCACCTCTTCAGTCTCGTGAAAGAGCAGATCCTGATCCAAACGAACCACACAGACAAAATGCTTCCATCCGTCAGAAATAATTCACCAAAGTCTGTGTCAGGTCCACAGAGTAAGTCACGATATCTTAACAGTTCCGACCAGAATCTGACATTTTTTCTGCTCTTGTGTTTAAAAATCTCTCCAAAAACGAGTTAGTTTACACTGGTTTAGATGGAGGCAACGTCGTCTTTGCCCCACCAGAATTTGACGCAACATGCAAGGGGGTCTATTAGTGAGAGAGGAGGGGAATGTGTCTGTGTGTCTGACGGCTCTGGCCTTAGTTCTGCTTCAGCGGCCGGTCCTGTCGTGTCGTCTGTTTTGGTCAGAATCTGGCGAAGTGTTTTGGTTTAGATTGTCTCAGCAGAAATGCCGTGTGCTGATTGGCTAAAGAGCTGTGGTTATCTCTGCGGTTTGACTACGTATAATAAAGTAGTTTGTTGTTGTTGTTTTTGGCTGCAGTTCAGGTCAGCTCTCGACTTCTCCTCCTCTTGTTTCCTCGTCTCCTTTCTCCTCTTCTCCTTTCTCCTTGTCTCGTTTCCTTCCATCTCACTAAACACTCACTGGCTTCATTGCTTTACTTACATTTATTTGTCGAGCTTTTTTTTTCTTCCTTTGCTGTGTTTTGCATTTTCTGATCAAAGTATTGTTCTGAAATTATAAAAAAGTCTATTTAAGCATAAAGGCTGCGTTCAGGTGCGTTCAAACTAACTTAGATAGTTGCTGATGCCGTCACAGACTACTAAATGCCAGCAGTGAGTGTTAAAAATGCAGAAGCGTAAATTTTGCCCCTTTTATGAGCTGATATACTGTATAGTAATAAACAAAAAGTTGCTACAGTCTGTTGTAATTTTTACTTAAAACCCCCTTTTTTCTCTTTTAAAGTGAAACTGGAGAGGACCACAAAAGCTCAGCCGATCAGAACGCTGCATTCTGCTTCTGATTTAATAAGTTCTTTATTATTCGATTCAGAGAGTACTCTGTGGGCTAATTTTTTCACAAAGTGCTGCATTTATCATATCCTTTTGGTGGAAAACACAAAGTTCACAATTTACAACTAAAAAAGTTAGCTACCCCAACTTTACCTGGTCAATGGTGTCTTACCCCGGGCTCACACAGCATCCAGTCCAACTCCGGTGCAGCCACTGGAGTCTTTACTTAACTTGAAAAGTCCGAGAGTGGCTCACACGACTACAGTCCAGTCCGATGTCTCCGGTCCGGTCAATCCGGCGCTCCGAATACGTTTCCTTTGTTTCAAATTTTGACCGTACGCCGGAGCCCTTTTGATGAAGTTGTGAAAACAAGACACGATAAACAGGAAAATAAAATCATTACGTTACCACTAACAATACAAAAAACCTCAAAATACGACATTTGCACGATATATAACACAGAGGAGGAAAATAAACCTCCCTGCGTATCCATTTTGCGGCAAAAAATGAAACCCAAAATCAACTGACGTAAAATCAGCCCAAAACTCGGCGCATATCAGCGATCGTGTAATCTCCCAAGTTGAGCGTGAACCTCCGTGAGTTCGGGGTCTCTCGAGGTCGGCAGCAGAGCCTGTGGCTGCAGCAAGACTGCAGACCACCGGAGCTAATGTGAGTCACTCACCGTAGCAAGACCGCTCCGGTGACTGCACCGGAGATGGACTGGATGCAGTGTGAGCCCGGGGTAATTCTTTTCAGAGGTGTGGACTTGTAGGTTGTGACTTGGACTTGAGTCATTATTTTAATGACCTGATTTTTAATGATAATTTATAAAAATCTGTGAAATTCAAGATGTATTTTGGGATAAAAACTTGAAACTAAAAGCAGAGGACTTGATACTTGACTTGGATGTAGAAGACTTGAGACTGGCAAAACAATGACTTGCTCCCAACAAATTAAGAAAATCAAAATCATTGCTGTTCAATAAATAAAATAGTCTTTTAAATGTTTACAGTCAACAGTTTTTTAGACACTGACGTAATGACCTTTATTGTGGATGTGTCCTGAACGCAGCTTTAAGTCTGAGCCTGGGCTTTTACCTGCAATGAAATAACAATCTTTATGTCTCTGTAATGTCTTAATAAATCACATCACATTTGAGTCAACTTTGCTTGAGTTGAAACTGGGACAAGATGGATTTTCTGTGCATGTAAACAACAACAGCTTCGTCCAGATATTTTTTGAAGAATTGTTTTTCTCATGCTCTCCCCTCGCTCTACCTTTGTCTCTCCCTCTCCTCTTCTGTTGCACTGTTGCATGCTGGGACTTGTAGGCTTCTATGGCCTGGATGAGTCGGACTTGGATAAGGTTTTCCGTTTGCCCACGACCACGTTCATCGGAGGATCTGAGAGCGTGCTGCCGCTTAAGGAGATCATCCGCAGACTGGAGGTAAGACCTGTGTTTCTGCCACATTAAGCAGTGTTATACCTGGGGCTCGGCAATATCATATCGTGTATCATATATCGTGATATTCATGTGGAAAAGTTGAGCTTTAGAATATCGTGATATGATTCCACTTGCACCACAGCTCATTCTGCAACCGCGGCAAACAGTAAATGTGACTAATTCCCAGTGTTGCCAGATTTTCAGAGATGAATAAGCGACAAGTAAGGATGCAAGGATCTGATACTTGGATCAGATATCGGCTCTATGATATCGCTACAGCCGATACCATTGTTGTGCCTTTAATTGGACACAATGAGACTAGTCTACCGGCTGATCAATCAAAACGTCTCATAATGATTGACATTTTATTAATATTAAGGTGTTAAGTTGTGACTTGCATTATACATAATAGCTACATAACACTATATGACCAAATGTCTTATGTTTTGATAAGAAAAATAAGGTATTTCAGTCCTTACACTGGTATCGGGTGATATCGGGCATCGGCAGATACTTAAAGCCAACGTATCGGAATCTGTATCGGAACTGAAAAAGCTGGATCGGTGCATCCCTAGCGACAAGCCTTCAACAAAAGTCAAAACAGTCTTATCATTATTAAAAACTCATTTTTTGTCAATATGGTGATATTTTCAAGCATCAAACTTAAAAAACAGCTAAAACTCACAACCTTTGACTGTCAAAATTCAAAAGTGTCTTTCCAAATAAAGAAGCCCAAAGTTCCTATAAAGATGCAGACTTGGCAACTCTTGGCAGTTTTCATCTGATCGCTCTAAAACCTTGAACAAATGTCTCGGCAAAGGCTAAAACACAAATACCCGTAATTTCTGAATTATAAGCCGCTACTTTTTTCATGAGCTTTGAACTATGAGGCTTATAAGGCAATGCAGCAAAATTATAGATTCTCATAGACTTACTATTAACAAGTGCGGCTATGTATGTACTTTAACATTTTCTTACTTAAATCTAGTAGGTGTGGCTTATATTCAGGTGCGCTCAATAGGGCAGAAATTACAGTAAGTAAAAAACTGCACATGAAGTTTGAAAGAGGAACTTAAACTGTCACTAAGACAGCCTGAAACATGTAATTATAACAATGATAAATGCTGTATCGTATATCGTCAACTATGTTGTTACCGCAAATGTTCTCTTTTAAAACGTGATAAAATGTTAGGCCATATTGCCCTGCCCTAGTTATACCTCTGTACCAAGTGAAATGTGTCTGTGTCACACTGACTAAGCTTACTCAACAGTGTTTTACTACAAAATGTTTTGTCTGTGATTTCATATTTATGAGCAAAACTGGCTGATTTCCCAAACTGATACACACAAACCTTATCACTTTTCTTGAACCTGAACCTCTACAACAGATGAGTGAACATATATATACAGTCATTTGTAATGCTATTTTTCTCTACAAAGACGTAATGAAGCTTTGATCTTTGTACCACCTAACACTACTCTGGATTATTCAAAACTTTGTGGTCTTTTGTTAACGCTATTAGGTAAAAAAACATCGGTTATCCCTCTGGAGCTGTTAAAGTCATACCAGGCTACATTCTCATCCCTTTTTTCGTGACCTTTTCTGTTCTTTCGCCTGCAGATGGCGTACTGTCAGCACATCGGTGTGGAGTTCATGTTTATAAACGACTTGGAGCAGTGTCAGTGGATCAGGCAGAAGTTTGAAACTCCAGGAGTGATGCAGTTCACTCTGGAGGAGAAGAGGACTCTGCTCGCCCGCATGGTCCGCTCCACCAGGTACAGACACATGGGGGCGCAGCTTCTGATTTAAATAATGTCACACCCGACAACAAGAAGAAGCAGCAGCAGATTATCTTAAGGGTCTTTCATACTTACACAACTCCCAGTCGCTGTCGGTAGGGAGGAGCTACGCAGCGTCTGTTCTGGTCTCTTTGGGGCGCATCGATGTAAAAAAGCATTCACAAACACGATCCAAACAGTCAGCGAATAGATGTCGAGTGAGCATGCGCGTGATGTAATGCTTGATGAAAAAGACAAAATATAAGAGTAGTTGTCAAACTCTGTGGCGAACAGATTTCTAATCTTACATCACGGATTAGGCTCAACTTCTATTTCCCGCCACAGTCCAGCCTTCTTACTACAGCTAGTACTCCTCCATTTTTGTTTTCCTAAACCAAATAGTAGTCATTCTTCTTCATACTTACGTCCCGTTTGAACCCGGCAAATAACAACAATCCATGCTTGGGTAAATATTGTTTTTACATAAGCGTCATTTTCGGTTTGCCGCATATGCAGCAACTGGCAACTTCAAAACCTCGCCATTCACACCAAACACACGTGAGCCGCCTGTCGGCAGAACTAGCCGGTTCAGACGGGCGACCCTCGGCTTGGTGTGAAAGATCCTTTAGACTTGACCTGCACCATCTCAGTCAACACTTTTGCAAAAGTATGAACTGCACAAATTATTCCAGGCTGTCGATCTCCAGATTTCAGGTAATCTGTTTCTGATAAGTTTGTGGATCAGTCTAAATCGAAATACGACAATTTCAGACCATGCTATCGAATATTGTAGCTAAAGGAACAAGATTTCTATGGAAACAAGCAGGAGGAGGTTGATTTTTAGGGAAGCCTGCTAGGACTAAAGACACACATTTGTATCACTATTTTAGCTCTAGAAAAACATCCAAGTAAAAACAAAACAAAAAACACTTTTCTTAGTCTATTTTGGCTTAAAAATTACATTCTGTACATTTATATTATACAGTTTTTACTATTTAATAAATTTTTTTTTTTTTTTTTTAAGTTTTATTTTAAATTTGACAGCCATTACACACAAATGTTTTTGGAAACATAATTTTTTGTCATCTCGTCTACACTTTTTCTTCTATTTCTCAATAAAATTGAGACAATTTTTTGATTCCGTACCTAATCCCGAAGCACATAACAACGAACTGAGGTTTACTACTCGTTTCTCATTTGTGTTGTGTTCCATACATAGACTTGGAAAAACAAACAAAATGTCCAGGTGTTGAGGAGTTCGCACTGCAAAAGAAGTGGTCACGCAGAGAAGCGTTTTGGTCTGGAAGGATCGCGAGTTCCCTCTATCCATGGTGCTCCTCACATGAATTAAGTGAACAACCGATATTTCCATCGATAAGTCGACTCAGAGGAAAACAAGACCGTCATAACTCGTGCGAATATATTAGATGGGCAAAGACCTCACACGTGGACGCCTAACACAATCAACGTTCTCGCAGCCAACGTACTTCCTATCGCAAAGAGCTGGCAGCAATCATTCTGTCAGCTTTGACTCTAAAACTGGAGCGGCAGGCCGACGACAGGTACAGAGTTATCTGACCCTCTCCTCTGCTCTGTTCTTGCCAGCTCTTAACTATGACCTTGGGGATGTCTACTCGCCAATTTTTGGAGGGATGCACCGATCCATCTGATTTTTCTCAATGTTCCGATATACCGATCATGAACGAGAATACGTTAAGAATTAAGCATCTTGCCTATTAAACAATATAGATACCAGATTGTCAAACCAATGTTTTCAGAATTAAAAAACGGGACACGAATATTCAAGTAGTTTTTGTTATAGACTTAGAAAACACAAAGTATTATATTAATCGCCTTATGTAAAAAAAACTAAATTAAGATCTTATTGGTGTTATTAGATTTTATTTATAAAAATACTGGCTGCCAACGACAGAACTCCTTCACCTATTCATGTATGATTGCATAATAATCTTGCAAATTTCATGCATTTTTCTGTTGTGTTGTTACGTGGTACACTTAAGAAAAAGGAGAGAAAATAGATAACACGATTTTCAAGACCGTCACACTCGGAGACCAGAGAGAACGAGAAACGACATGAAAGTGAGGGAGGAGTGTGAGGACGAGAAAGAGAGACGAGAGAAGGAACGAGAGAGAGAAGAAGAGAAGAGCAAGAGAAAGAAAAGAGAAGAAAGGAAAGAGATCCCTCTCTCGCGCGTCGATGCAGAAGAAGAAGAGAGAGGAGAGTGCGGTCAGCGACAGATAGTGAGGAAGATAGAAGAGAGAAAAGATAGAACGAGAGAGTTCGAGGAGAGAGAGAGAGAAGGAAAGAGAAGAGAGGAAAATGAGCGGAGGAGCATGAGAGGGAGAGAGAAAGATTGAGGAAGCGCAAGGATGAGATAATAAGAGAAAGAAAGACAGACAAAATAGAGTTGAGAAGACAAGAAGACTAGTGATGAAAAACGAGAGCAGACTCGTTGGGAACAGAAGTGTTCAATTGAGGGAGAGTAGGTCAAGAAAGAGTAAAATCGAGAGAGGACAAGAATGGGATATTGTCTCCGAGATGCGTGATAGAAAGAGAGAAATAAGAATAGAGAGAGACAAGAGCAAAGAACAGAGAGAAAGAAAATATAGGATTGTTGTGCCAAACATTAATGAGACTGTCTTATACTGGTCTTGCTCAACATCAGACATAGAATACAGAAGCTCCATTATGTCCAAAATTAAACACCAACCCATGTAGGCGATATGACAGGACCCGAAAAGGCGATAATTTGTTAAGGAGTACGGGAGCGTCATCACCCAGCTGCTTGAAATCCACAGGCAAGATCGTTCCTGGCATCGGCAGATTCCTCCGACATAATCTCCACGATCCAACTTAATGAGTTTCCGCAGGAATCGGAGTGGGCACTCGCTCTAGTTCGACAATATCAGATCTTTAGAGTTGTCAAAGAATAAAAACTCATAACACAGATCATACATTGCACGAAACTTTAGCACTAACTCCCTAGTAGACTCACAGTGTGATAATCGTAGAGATGTATTAGTTTAATTATAATTTGAAAAATTTTCCTTCATGAGTTTGAGAATTGACCTCCCATTAACTTATTCATTTTGTGAATAGCTTAAATTTCTTCTTACGGTGATAGTTTGCTCAAAAAACAGAACAATTAGCTAGAAGTAACTTTCTTTAGAAGTATGCATTCGAAAAAGACTCATATTTTTTCGCATTTTTGTATTGATCTGGGTTTAGTGTATATTATTGGTAAGGAAGCTGATGAAGGATCATTAATTTCTGACTTTTTTTTTTTTTTCCTTTTTTGTTCGAACCATGTAGCTGTAGGACAAACGAATTTTCGGTGCAATACCAACTCCCTATCTTTTAGATTGACTTTCAACATATCAATTCATCAATCTTTTTCACTCAAAAAAAAACTCATATAGTATCTTTATTAGATGCTTAAGCTTCGTGAGACATAAATACACTATTGTTCCCTTAGGTGCTATGCAGAATAATAAGGACACACCCCAATCAATCTATTTATATGTCGTTGTGTCATTACTATGGTGACTTAAAATACACACACATTAAGATCAATTTATAGCATTATATGTAAGCAGGCTCGTTCGTGTTAGCAATTATTTTTCGCTTGTTAGAAGGGCCAAGATTTGACCCCGGAAAATATGAGTGATGGTACTCTTGGTAGGGGGACCTAGGATCTGTTGTCATTGGCTCGTGACAAAAATTATCATGTATCTTAAGACAGTATTTCCAGTCTAGTATTTATTGATAAAAGAGCAGAGCTTTTTAATTCCAGTATGTTTAACCTAGTTTAAAGTCTCAGATAATGAGATATGTGTAGCAAATACAACGTGCTCCAATGATCAACAAGAACTTAAGTCGAGTCCAAAACCCCACTCTCATATTTCGTTTCCAACAACGACAAGACGTGCTGTTGAGGTCAGAGATAGTCATAAACAGTCCTGAGTCAGAGAGCGCGCAGTTCTGCCACACGCTTCGTGTCACTAGAAAGGATTCTAATTTGTTTAATCAACACGAGGCGATCCTGTACATGCGGCACGCCTGTCACAAACAAAGGACAACAAGCAAACTTAGACCAGTGCTGTTCCCAAAGAACGGACTATGTGTTCATCACAGCACCACCGTGTGGAAGCAAATGTTATGCGCCTAAAAAACAAAACATTTGTGTAATGACGTATTTATTCTTTACAACGCGTATACTAACATTACTTTCAGATGACGTGAAAAAAAAGTCTGAGGCTTCAAGGAAGCCAGAACGGTTCTTCATAGCGGTTCATACTGATTGAAACAGCTAGCTCTGTCCTAGTTTTTTTTTTCCCCCAGCCAACGTAGACTGGGAAAATATCTTCATGTTCCAGCGCGACTGGTACTGATGCGACAGTAGAGCGCCAAGTGACATCCGGACCAAGAATATTACCTTTAAAATCCTGCTGAATCTCTCTCCTTCTGCAACTCCTCTCAACCCAGTGAATTGTTTCTAACGCGCCCAATCCCCGCACTACGTGCAGACCACTCGCTTTGACTGCTCCGCTCCGCTCCCGCCCCCGGGTCCGCCCTCCGACGAACCAGTTGCCGCAGACCCCCTCTGCCCATCGCACTTTCTCCGCTCCATGATCCGCTCCGCAGGGGCTGCGCTTCGAGGAGTCAGAGCGCTCAGCACGAGATGCGCCAACAAACACGAGGTTTGTGACACGAAAGTCTAGGAGCGATCCATCATGTTTCTTCCGCCTCCAGGTCCTGAACACGGTCAAAAGACAGGCTCTTATTACGAGCCCACGAACCTCAATACCTCTTGTCCCTGTCGACAAAAATCATGTCAGGAGACACTCATTCTGCTAGGTGACACGAGATCCTGCCTCGTCGTCCAATTACCAAAGAAACTACACTTACTGTAAAAACTCACAAAACTTTTTCGTATATCTGCATCAAATCAAAAGTACGTGATATTTTTAACATTTTGTAAATTCCGGACATAGTACACTTTTACTATCGCTGTTTGGCTGCGTTCTGCATCCTGCATCATACCGATTGCATCTTGGCCCGGACCGCGGTCCGAACGCGGGCGACGGAGAAGAAAATAGCGATCTTGACTCCGTATTTTGCTCGGGTGTAATGGGACTCATACCAACACCCAATTAAAAAAAAAACACAATGGCCACACATGGTCACGATCTGACACTGGTAATCCATCAACGGGCTAGCCCTATCAGATTCAAACGATGTACCTTCCTAAAGCCCGACCTAACCCAGCCGCGTGTTCGACAACTCATTTTGAACAACAGGGCCAACATTGCATTGGGGTTGTCCTTCGACTGAAGAGTCAGTCAGGGCCGGTTTTTCGTAAACTAAACAATTGAACCTTTTACCTACAGATAACGCATCTTGCATTTGATATAACCTAGCCCGGTTAACCAGTGACAGATTACTGAATATGCACCTGCATTACGGTCTGAAAAGAACAACACCAATGACTTCATCTCTACAGTTTCAGAAAAATAATTTTTCGAGACCTCAGGGTTTGATGGACACCCAGATATACTCCGTCGGCCACAAAATATAAGATTAAGTAAACCGTATAAGACCTTAGCGGACCGGGCAAAATAAACATGAGGCACGCGCCTTACCGGGGATTGCCTGAGCGGGCCGGCTATCGGGACCCCCGGGCCTATGGACTTCGCACATAATGATGCACTTAAACCCATCGTAATAAATAAAAGTATGACATATTTATTGCATTTACCGTACATTTGCAAAAAATCAAAAGAACAATCTCAAAGCAGTGCTACAGGATGACATTTAAAGAACAAGTTGTTCTCGTCAGTTAATATTCAGGGCTCTGAGAATCGATAGTCAGTTAAATAGTAAGCAAGTACCACCTTGTGGCATGTACCATTCGGCGCATAAACCGCGTCACAGACAGAAACATCACCCTGTCTCTGGTGGCGAACCCTTCTCACCTGGAGGCTGTCGATCCTGTGGTCCAGGGCAAGACCAAAGCTGAACAGTTCTACTGCGGAGACAACGACGGCAAGAGGGTAACAACAGGAGGCGCTCTAAACACCCACAACACTCCACCGCTCAGGCCCTGACCTCCTCTCTGTCTCGTTCAGGTCATGTCCATCCTGCTCCACGGTGACGCTGCGTTCGCTGGTCAGGGAATCGTCTACGAAACCTTTCACCTGTCAGACCTGCCCTCGTACTCCACCCACGGCACAGTTCACGTGGTCGTCAATAACCAGGTGAGACAGGACTACTACTACTTTCCGGACTATACGTCGCTTCGGAGTATACCTTGTAGAAGCCCTAAAATGCATATTTTAGAAGAAAAAAACTACATATGAGTATAAGTCACACTTTTTGGGGAATTAATTTACATAATCTGGCACCATAAACAGACGTGGGACACGTTTTTCCATCGTGCTCCAGTCTGAGCAGATGCAGATCAAAACGTGACTAAACTCTGCATTAATCAGTTTTTATTTTATCACTAAATCATCTGCAATAAGCATTTTGTCCATTTGACTTTCAACAATCGCGATATGACTCAAGTGTAGCTATTTACCTGCAGCAGGTTCCACATCTCTTTCTGCTAAATCCACTGCCTGTTAATTTTGTTGAATGAACCTTTATGCGCTAACGTGAGCGTCAGTGTGGTTCATGAGACTGCAGCCTCCAGGTCTGCAGTTTTATAAATGTTAGCTCTGCACTTGCACCTCGGAGGCGACAGTGTCACTGGAGGAACAGCAGCAAATGAAACGACATTTGTCCCTCGTTTGAGAAGCAGGAAGAGCTCGAGTCCAGTCAGGACCCGTAATATATTAATAGTTATTTACAAATTCACATTTATTTTATATAAATAAGTCGCACCTGAGTATAAGTTGCCCCCCCGTCAGACGATGAAAAAAAAGCGCGACTTATAGTCTGGAAAATACAGTTTTCAGTTCGTGCCCCTCAGCTCACTGATCACTGCTCGATAGGTCAGGTTTCAATGATTTGTCTTGAGAAAAACATTGAGAAAATAGGAGTGGAAGTGCCCGTAAACTTGTGCACGGAGCATATTAGCATTGGTGATTTTGTCCTATTCAGCTGCTAATTTTATTATATTATTACATTACTATCCTTTCTGCACTCTCTCTCTCATCTTTCTATTTTTTCCTTTCCCTTTGTGTCCTAACCTAACTCTGTCCTTTCTCTCTCCTCCCCCTTCACTCTCTCTCTCTTTTCTCTGTCCATTTGTCCCACAGATCGGCTTCACCACTGACCCTCGTATGGCCCGCTCCTCTCCTTACCCCACAGACGTCGCCCGGGTGGTGAACGCTCCATCTTCCACGTGAATGCAGACGATCCTGAGGCGGTGATGTACGTGTGTAACGTGGCGGCGGAGTGGAGAGCCACTTTCCACTCAGACGTCGTGGTTGACCTGGTACGAGCCACAAAGACAGATCATTTAAGTCTGTTCAAATACGAGCTTGTGTTTTATGTTTATGAATTGACAGTAGTGTTGTCACGATACAAAAAATTCAAACTGCCTATTTTAATGTATTTATTTACTTCGAAAGAGACAATGCACATTTATGAAAAAACAAACAAACACATACATATAGTACCAAGTTTGGGATCATTTATTTTTGACAGAAAAGCACTTTCATGTGAAATTCAACTGGCTATTCTTCGTCCTAAAAAATGTATCTTATTTATGGAAAACAAATTGTTCGGATGACCCTAATCTTTTGAACGGTAGTGTATATAAAATATGCCAAGTTTTAGCAATTGGCTAATTTCTGTCTGTTGTCCCTGGACAGGTTGATAGTGCCATTAAAAGACACAACACAGACAGAGTTGGGCAAGTTCCTTCAAAAAAACTATTTGCTAAAGTTACTAGTTACTTCTCCAAAAAAGTAACTGAGTTTGTAACTGCGTTACTGAGTGATGAAAGTAACTATTTACCAAGCAAAGTAGCTATTAAAAACCCAGAAATATCTTAAACAATAATAATAATTAAACAAGTCTGACTTTCCAATAGTTCAAATTTACTGCAAACAAACTCAACCACCAGCAGCGTTATTTTACGCTCTTCACCTCCAGCACAGTCACAACAACAACAACAACAAAGGCCAAACCTCTGGATCAAACAGCACAAGAATCAAACACACGCCGACAACAGAAGATAATAAACATGTGCTCGCTTAATACAGGAAAACCGCGGACAAATAGACAATAAAACAACAGTAATTATGAGAGAAAAGAGACGGCAACTGCTGTAGAATCACTTACAGTGGCTGTGACCTGTAGCTCCAAACACGCGTAGCATTCGCACTGTCGTCTGTTTTAACTTCCATGTAATAAAACGACAAAATAACGAGATAAAACCTTAAATGAACTGAAATGAAATGAAGCCAATCAGTGCCTCTTCTATGGCTTTCTTTTCCCAAAACAAACTTGTCAGCTGCTCTCATGACTTCTCTGAATGAGACGATAGCGGCTCTGATCACTGTCACATATCGAGTCGCGTTACATTGACTGTAACTATAACGACGTTATCACTGACAGAAAAGTAATTAATTAGATTACATGTTACTCATAAAAAGAACGCCATTACTAACGTCGTTACTCCCAACACAGGACATACATTATACATACAGTAAAAACACTAATTGCACAGGGCAGGACAGGAGTAGAGTGATCCCAAACATAAACATTGAGCTGATCAAGTGCTTCTGTAGATTTAAATAAAGTGAAACAATATGATACAACACAGTAAATTGTATCACAGTATATCACAGAATGATATACTGTATTGTCCCAGTCCTAGTAATCAACACTGAAATAATCTTTTCTAACCTGTCATACACACATTTTCTGATTTCTATCAAACAATAGGTGATGTTTGTTTATAATTCCTGTCCAGAAGGCTTCAGACATCATATTTCAACCTTCGTAAAATATATTTTGAAAAACCTCAGCGTACAGTAGAGACAATTGCATTAATCACAAACATGCTCAAGTAACTAGTATAGTCTATAACTGTGATTGAGAAAGCATAAATGGAGCTTGGATCTTATTTCGACTTGTCTTTTCTTGAGCTTGTAAGCCTTTTTGCTGCTGTTGCTGACCTCTGTACCCTCCCATGTGTCTTCAGGTTTGCTACCGTCGCATGGGCCACAACGAGATGGACGAGCCCATGTTCACTCAGCCGCTCATGTACAAACAGATCAAAAAGCAGAAGCCGGTGCTGCAGAAGTACGCAGAAAAACTGATTTCTGAAGGAGCCGTGACCCGACAGGAGTACGAGGTATAATATTCAGTACATGTGGTTATTCTGTCTTTTAGCCCTGCCCACTTTTAATAGGTTATGGATGTTTATCATGTCTTCTTAAAGTATTTTTATGAACATGTTTTCTTCTAAATCAGACAAATATCTGTAAGAGATGTTGACCAATGGTGGGGGCAGCATTAGCATATCAAGGATTATTTACTGTGTGCCATTTCCTTTGATTGTCGTATTATACACTTTTTAGTGGTTCTGGTGCATGGGATTCCACAGTGGGAGTGCTCAGGAGCAGCTTTAATACTTATTACGGTGTTAGGTGTTGTGGAATTTTGTATCCATGTGAAAAATTAAAATCCTGTTATCTGAGCTGAAAAGTATGTTTTTTTTACAAAAGTACAATTATGCATAATTGAAAGTAATACGGGTGCACGGTAGCCAAGTGGTTAGAGCTCTGGCTTCCCAATAAGGAGATCGTGGGTTCGACTCCCGGGTCGGACCATATCAACATCTCACGATCTCTCTGGGTGGAGTTTGCATGTTCTCCCTGTGTCACCGTGGGTTTTCTCCGGGTACTCCGGTTTCCTCCCACCTCCAAAAACATGCATGTTTAGGTTAATTGGGCATCACTGTAAATTTCCCTTAGTGAGTGAATGAGAGAGTGAATGTTTGTCTGTCTAACCCTGCGGCAAGTTGGCCACTGTCCAGGGTGTTCCCCGCCTAAGGCCCAAAGTCACTGGGATAGGCTCCAGTCACCCGCGACCCCTAACGGGATTAAGCGGTAGAAAATGAATGAATGAATGAAAATGAAAGTAATACAGTTCTAGAGCAGTCATGGTCAGTCCCAGTCCACTTGCTGTCCCTCGGTCCTTTCCCCCAAAGTCGTGCCCTGAGTCTGCTTCGTTGAGAAAATAGGGTTAACAGATCCAGTTGTGAACTAATTTCAGAGAGGCTCATCTCTGGGTTAGTCAACCCGGGTTAGAGAAACTTATTCAGGATAGGTTCAGCAACATTCGTAGTACAGGCCTCAGATCTACTTTTTATTTAGTATTCACTAGGCAAGGACTACATTATAAAAAATAATACAATCAAGATATTTATTGATGATGAATGGTTAGATTGAGTGACAGCTGGATCGAGAGACTGTGGATGGAGCTACCATCTTGTCAATCTGTTCAGCTGATTCAGGATCACCAAAAGAAAAAGGAGAAGAAAGCATGTTTTCGATGATGGAATGAGCTTGACACAAGAGTAGAAGAGTTGTACAAGATACGAAGATTCTAGCTTGTAGAATGGAAGCTTGGCAATAAGGCATTTCGAATCAGCCTGACTAGAAGAAAGAGCCGGAAGAACAAACAACTTCCTGAAGAGATATTGAAGAGAATTTAAAGTGATCTTCGCGGTTACCGAAGAAGATCGATGTGTCAAAGATCTTGGTGCATAAAGATAGTGTAGTTTGAACAGGTCGGTATAAGTAGAGGCTTCTGGGTGATTGGAGGCGTGGCCGAGGAGATGAATGAAGCGTTGTTTGCTGCTGCTCCTCAACCTAAGTTAATCATTACTTCATTATTAACTCCCATAAAACAAGCTTTGGTTCTGGGTCCAAGTCGCACATTTCACATTTCTCACTTTCATATCTGCTCTTACCTGTCTGTCTGATGTGTTTGTGTGTTTTTGTTTTTTTCTGCAGGAAGAGATCGCGAAGTATGACAAAATCTGCGAGGAGGCGTACGCTCGCTCTAAAGACGAGAAGATTCTCCACATCAAGCACTGGCTGGACTCTCCCTGGCCAGGTAAAACTCCAGCCTGTAGTTTTTATTTAGCTGTTAGAGCTGGAAATATCTACTAAGGCTGCATTATTATATCTAATAGCGATATTTCTGACCACAGTATTCTGGTTTGATTTGTATTTTAATGATAGAATGTGTTTTATGTAAACATCTGTACAAGATTGTGATAAGACATCAAAAAATTTTATAGCAAAAAATGTTCTAGTTTTTCCAAAAATTGTGTTGAAAGCTTAAAACTGTTGACTTTACAAAGAGGAGAGTCAGAGTGACAATTAGGACTGTTTTTTCTGAGCTGAGTTTAAAAATGTAGAAGAAAGCTGAGGTGAGAGTAAAACAGTCCAGTCGGGGTTGGTTGTCACACTTTTACAAAAGCCAGATTTTCTCAAAAATACTGTATTTTAAACCAATCCCGCTCTCCCCTACTCTGGCAACGGTTATCTTTTGGATGAAAGTCGAAACTGTCTGAATAACAAGATAACAAGACAGATATTTTGTTGCAGGTTTTTTCACTCTGGATGGACAGCCTAAGTCCATGAGCTGTCCTTCCACCGGACTGACCGAGGAAAACCTGAACCACATCGGAGGTGTGGCCTCCTCTGTGCCTGTGAGGACTTCACCATACACGGAGGTAAACATGAGTGTTACTGTGATTAGCAAAGTTCGACTTCAGCTGCAAACCATGTTTTTCTAAACCACCAACCAAATAATTGACATTTCAACAAGAGTACAAGTTTTCTGATGGGTTGCTCAAGCGCTACGTTGAAGTCCGTGAAACATAAACCACATTTCTGTGTGTGAAAGTAGGCATTTGATGAATGAAATTTGAAATTATTGATACATTCTTTGTTGAGCTACTTTGAAGAGAGAAGAGAGATACTGGCAGCTCCTGAGCTACAGGTTTTTGACCCTCGTGCTACACAAAGCACTGTGGTGTTTACTACAACTTCAGTCTTTGTCTAGTATGGAGACAAACCACCGCCACATGTATTAGCAAAGAAATTCTACATTTTGCAAATATAAATATGAAAAATTGTGAAAGAAAAAAATAAAAAATAAAATAAAAAAACTATTGAGAAAAAAAAAAAAATCAAGTTTTGCAAAAATAAATTTTGCTTTGTGAAGAAAAAAATCTGTTTTGTAAAAAAAACAAGGCTGCAACACAACATTTTTTATTCTTGATTGATTTGTAACGCCCTCTTGTGGCTTTGCGAATCTTTTTTTTTTCTTTGAGCTGCATTTTTTTGCATTTTGAGTTCTGTCGCAGTTTGACAGTCTGGTGATTGACAGTTTAACGGGTGGAACAAGCGGGCCTAGCCGTGCTGCGCATGTGGCAACCGCAAGTCTTGTTAAATGTCTTTTAATATAAAGGAAAACCATTATTTCTTAATTTAGTGTTTGATTTAATATTCGCTATTGAAGTTATTGATTATAACACAACAATTTAAGAAAATACAGGCTATCCATAAGACTAAAAATTAATAAATAAAAACTATATGATTTTATTAATAATAATTGATTATCCTGTGTACTGACATGCTTTTCCTAGTGTTGCACGTTTTAAGAGCACTTCTGACACAAACAACGTTTCAGTGTAAATCTAGAATATGGCCACTGAACAGTGGATGTTCAGGGTCAGAAAGGATTTATGAGCTTTGTCTTTAGCACGAGATGAGTAAATAACTTGTAGACTGTTTAAAGTAATGCCCTGACTTCTGCTGGCTGTTTAAACTATTCAGAGTGAATTCTTTTGGGCTTCTGTTGCTCCTCCAAACCAGCAAATAATACAAAAGGTTAAAGACAAAATGCTGTGTGTCTTTTAGGTCTGAGCAGGATCCTGAAAGGCCGGGGGGAGATGATCCGGAACAGGACCGTGGACTGGGCCCTGGGAGAGTACATGGCGTTTGGGTCTCTATTAAAGGAGGGCATCCATGTGAGGCTGTCGGGCCAGGACGTGGAGAGGGGCACCTTCAGGTACAGCGGAGGGTTACACAGTTTCACAAACACAACTGAATGAACTAGAGCAGTGCATGTGTATATTTATCTAACTCTTCATCATGATAATGTTTTTGTCCCCCTGCAGCCACCGTCACCACGTGCTCCACGACCAGAACGTGGACAAGCGCACCTGCATCCCCATGAACCACATGAGCCCGGACCAGGCTCCTTACACCGTCTGCAACAGCTCACTGTCAGAGTACGGCGTCCTCGGTGGGTCAAAACACAACACTACTGCCACATCAGCAACAAGTTTTTATCTGTAAAAACTGTGTGGACTTGATTATCGTCTATATCAGATTTATATCAAAATAAAATTAGCAAAACAAAAGTTTCACCTTCAGGAAAATTAATTAGCCCTGGCTTAGATGTATTCATAGTTGTATATAGTGTTGTCACAATACTAAAATTTCAAACTCGATTCGATACTTGAAAAAAACAACAACTTGATACTCGATACCGATTTTGATATTTGGAATGTGCAGACTCTTCTCTCGTTTGAAGTCTCTGCCTCGACTTGTGATAAACTAAATAAATGATAATGACTAAAAGTAAATTAGTGACAGTTTGGAGGTGAAGACGTGACGTTTGTTGTCAGATTATTTACCGCGAGTGTTCACCGCGAGGTTTACGTTGCAGTCACGGGTGACTTAAAACTAAACACAAATATGTTTTTAAGGACTTAACCAAACGTTTCTCCGCCATCATAAAAGCAAGAAACAGAATTCTAAATAGACTGACCGAGAGCTCACACTTTGCTGTGTAATTGTGGAAAAGAGCAGCTCTCTGGGCTAAATCCTCTTTCTGCTGCGCTGGCTGAAAGAGGAAGTTTTCTATTACGGAGCTGCACCGCTGAAGTTTGAAGAAATATCAATACTTGTTCAAACAATACCAGTATCGATACCAGTTTTAAGTACTATTCGCATGGCATAATATTACCTCGGACGTCTATAAACGTTAAATTACCCCAAGTTTTTCACAGACATTGTGTTCACAGACTTTCCGGAAACGGCGACAGATGATTTATGACAACAACAACTATTTACTTCATTCATGAAA
Source organism: Mugilogobius chulae (assembly GCA_038363315.1). Taxonomy (NCBI): domain Eukaryota; kingdom Metazoa; phylum Chordata; class Actinopteri; order Gobiiformes; family Gobiidae; genus Mugilogobius; species Mugilogobius chulae. The sequence continues at coordinate 25,392,007 of CM076397.1, forward strand.
TGAGAGTTTCTTGTGTTTTCGGTTTGTTTTAACGTGAATCAGCTAACGTTAAACTTACCTGAGCTGCGGCAGCAAATGTAGCTCTTCGTCACGTTGTTGAGTTCGTTTATCAGAATCACATCCACAACATCAGATTTCCTGCGAATCAGCTAAGACACTCTCTTTTAAGCCATTTACGGTGATAAAATTCAAACTTTGCGGCGTTCTGTCCACTGTTTTCCTCAAACATCCATCTTCTTGACCTTCAGTTGCTATGACAACGAGGTTGTTGTACTTCAGGTTCACGAACTTTTAATCGCAGTTTGATTCATCTTTAGCTATTTAAACATAGAAAAAACGACAATTTCATTTGAAAATGATCCGTAAAGAATAGTAATAATAATTTTGTTCAAATCTGAAGGTAAAATAAGCCGCAAAGTCATTATTAATTCATTTATAAACCGTTCATAGATTGAAACACAGACATACACATTCACACGGCTTTAGAATCACATGAGGACGTCTGAGTTTGGAGAATTACAGGAGGTAGAATTCTGGGGAAACTTTAGACATTTTTACAGAAATGGATGATTCACACAGGAGTAGAAGCTCAGATAACGTCCAGAATTATTACAATTTACATGAGGTCCACAGGTAAATATTAGGCTGTGCGAATAGGACTTTAGTATCGATTTTTCTGACAACCCTAATTGCATATTGAAATGTTTTTTTTGCATTACTTGACGTTGGGTTGTGTCTGTGCTCTATCCTAACATGTACCCTTGGTGTGCAGGTTTCGAGCTGGGTTTCGCCATGGCCAGTCCCAACGCCCTGATCCTTTGGGAGGCTCAATTTGGGGACTTCCACAACACGGCTCAGTGCATCATCGACCAGTTCATCTGCCCGGGACAGGCCAAGTGGGTGAGGCAGAACGGTATTGTCCTGCTGCTGCCTCACGGCCTGGAGGGAATGGTACGTGTCCTGGTCTGACCCTGTGACCCCTGACCCTGATGGAGCTGCTTTATAACTGTGTGTCTGTGTCCAGGGCCCGGAGCACTCGTCAGCCCGACCTGAGAGGTTCCTCCAGATGTGCAACGATGATCCCGACGTGCATCCGGTCAGACTCTGCTCTTGTTTTACACTGAATAAAGAGCAACATCGACGTATTTACAATATTTAGTTTAGTCGATTAGTCAGGCGATAGGGTCTGTGTTCTGGGCTCATTTTTTATTTAGCTAATAAAGATTTCTATTGCACAGCAGCTGTAATAAGTTAGCTGAAAATTTGGAAGCAAGTCATAGGTTAAGTCAAAAAGCATATTCAGATGGCAGATATCCAAACCCATCATGAAATTTCAAAAGAGAAAAATTATCATAGAAATCTTACATTAGTGTAATTTGAAGGTTCTCATTCGTGATTGGGAACACAAAATTGCAAAGAAAAAAGGGGACCCAAGGCACTGTTCATACAATAAAAGTTTAAAAAGCCTTTTATTTTACTGGCTAATTCATTGTTAAAATATTATTGATTACAAACATGTTGATTAACGTCCCACGCGTAGCGGCTCACAAAAGCCTTCTTCAAGCTTGAAATTTGACTTCACTTGAGATTAATGACTTGATATAACTTGTATTGAAAAATGCAAACAAATTGAAATGGTACAAAGTTCAAGCCGACGCAGAAATCTAAAAATAATTTGGTCTTTTTGTGATCATTTGAATATTAAAGACATTTCTAATGAGTATAATTTATTATTGAGTAAATTACATTTACTAAAGACATTACCATTTATGAATCGAAAACAACATTAGATGGTCACAACAAGAGTAGTCTTTAATTCTTAATTTGAGATTGAGTAAGACTTCAAAACATTGCAATGATGAACCAGATGTAACAGAAAAATATGATTTTTATTTTCCTTAAATATTTGCTTTGCTAAACTTAGGACCGTGTGCAAACATTTACTGCAATTTCTGGATTATAAGCTGCTACTTTTTCCTAAGCTTTGAACTTTGCAGCTTATACGACAATGCAGCAAAATATAGATTCTCATAGACTTACTATTAACAAGTGCGGCCTTTATATGCACTTCATCACTTTTCTTATTTAAATTTAGTTGGTGCGGCTTATATTCAGGTGCGCTCAATAGGGCAAAAATTACGGTATTTATTTTTACAATGCCACAGTGCTCCTATAATCATTCAAATCATGTGGAGCCATGACTTGATGCCAACTAACACTAGTCTGACTTCAGCCTTGTTCTGTGTGTTTAGCCCATCACAGACGACTTTGCAGTGCGGCAGCTGTACGACTGTAACTGGATTGTCGTGAACTGTTCGTCTCCAGGAAACTACTTCCACGTTCTCAGACGCCAGATCCTGCTGCCCTTCAGGAAACCAGTGAGACCACACACACAACTTTGAATATTAAAACCAAGTCTGAGATCTATTCTAGGGGCAGGTTTGTCTTGAGATAATTCTAATCATCTCAACACGTAAGAATAAAAAAAAATAAAGGAAAGTGTGAGAAGTACATCTTGGATCTTCATAAGACATTAGTAAACCCGATCAGGTGCTCATTGGAGATAGTTTAGTGAAATTTTCTCGTGAACTAGAAATGTCAAAAGGATGGAAAAGGCAAAAACTCCAAGGCACTCTTGACAATTGCCTATTTATTGGCTGATGATCATCCAGAACATCTCATATTTCTGGATATTTTCTTCAGATTAAGTTGTTAAGTTAAGCTTTCCATATAAATAACAGTTACAAAACACTTTGTTTGACTAAATGTCTTATGTTTTAATAAGAAAGAAAAGCATTTTCCGTCAACCCACTGGTATGGGTTGATATCGTGTATCGGCAGACACTTAAAGACAAAGTATCTGAATCGGTATCGGAACTGAAAAAGCTGGATCGGTGCATCCCTATTTAAAAGTTACACATAATGTGACTTTTAACCTTAAGTCACTAGCAAATGATTCTATGTTCTCAGTTATTTTTTGCAAAGCCCTCCCTAGCATACAGACAATATTTCGCTGTGACTAAAAATCTGATTATTTTATATAGAAACTGTAAAAGTATACATAAAGTTGTATTCTTTTTAACATTAACAGAAGAAAAAAGCAACATAAATCAACTTTCAACAAATAAAGGAATGCCTTCTGTGCATCTCCACATGTAACACTGTTTACTCACTCTTCTCTGTTTCAGCTGATAGTTTTCACTCCCAAATCACTACTGCGCCACCCAGAGGCCAGGTCCAGCTTCGACGAGATGCTCCCAGGTAAAGCCGCACCGTTCATCCAAATCAAATCAAATGTGTGACACAATTAGCTAATCGCTCACATTCCTTCACAAACTACTTATCCAGTGATTTTTGCATCAAAGCGGTTCATTCTGTAGCTTAAATCTGTCTTAAACAACTTGTATGTGATTATAATTAACAATACTCTGCTTATGTGTGAACTTTGGTACTTATTTCGCATGGTCACAATTTCTATTATTTACAATGTACAATGTTATAATGTTATGGAGTTTGCTTTTGTAATACAAATGTTTAATGGTTGTAGTCAAAGCAGAAATCACCACTTTTTCTCTAAATTTTTTTGTTGTTGAAATATTTCATAGTAAAGAACAAGAAGCTGCTGAGAAAACTGTTCAAAAGGAGCAAATTCCTTCTTAACAGCCTTTACGCCAAATTCACCAAACTCCAGCTACGATGTTATTTACATAAAACTTCAGTGTCTTTTAAAAATGTCCAAACTCACATGAACACACAGGAAATATATTGAAGTCACAGATGGATTGAAATAACGCTGGGCTTTTGTTGTTTATATCGCGTTTTATGTCGCGGTACAACGCACGTGTGGGTTTGCAGGGGAGGGGAGTGGCTGGAGCGGGGGTGCACAGTGTGCTCTGGTCCTGGGGGGTGACACAGGGTCCTGAGACCTGTGAGTCCTGTGGGGGTTAGAACTCAGAGACTCTGAGGGGCAGTTTATACGACGAGTTTTAACAAATCTGTGACGTTTCTATGTCAGATTGGCTTCTCTTTTACACGACAACGAGCTACATGTTCATTGAATCTCTGTTCCTCTGGATACGATTCAAGAGGTAGTTTCACTGAGGAGATTCAGTGGATACGTAAACAGGAAAAAAACTGTTGTCAATGAAGACGGTTACGTCACTGATACGCGTGCAGCAGTAGCCGCTACTTTAAGACCGGAAAAGAAGACTGCAAAGTCACCAAAAATGTCTCTTTAAACCAAAGCACCTTTCTTTCTCACAAAGTGTCACAAAGTTACACCAACAGTGTCCAGTGTTTCTTACCTGTGTATTGCAGAGGAGACACAAAACAAATCTTCCAAAGCCTCTCCAGGTGCTGATCAGTCCATGAAATTTGTGTGTTCAGAAGAAAAGAAAGTTTTAAGTGCTCCACAACAAGTATTATTTGACCGGTGAACGCGTAAAAGAGCTGTCTTCCCCGTGTTTGTGTCCAACTCTCGGTGATCTGCGTCTTCTACGCGCGCTGGTCCTTGAACCTCCGTGTTTGTTTTTCGAGCAATCTCCCTTTTTTCTTCGTGCACTGGTTCTTGTTGCTTTCTTTGTCATTTTATTGATCTGAAGAACTTGTAAACCTGTGAAGAACTACAGCATTTTCGGTCTATCAGCGTTTTCGTGTAAAGGAAGATTAGCTCGCCACGGCACCATATAAACTGTGAGCACAAAACGTTGCGACTGTGACGGTTTTCTGGGAACGTTGTGTAATAGGCCTGAGTCTGGGACAGGCTGCTGCAGGTCTATTAAAAGTGTCTTTTTTAGCGTGAGTGATGACTTTTTTGTTTTAAAATTATTATATATACAATAATTTATAAAAATACATAATCTACAATCATGTAGGAATTACACTTTTTGACTGATTTATATAAGAAATAAAATTCTGAAATAGGAGTTTTTTTGTTCTTACAAGTGCTCCTCGTAGGATTTGTTTTTACAGATGAATAATGAAGACTAACACATTTGTAAATGCCAAAATGTTTGTAGGGAGGCCTTAAGAACAAATTTGTTCATAAGGACATGTCATGAATGAGGCCCAATGTTTTCAAAAGGAAAAACTGCTTCTTTCCCCAACTTGACCCATAACATCCATGTCTGGTCTGTCCTGAAAGTTTGCTTAGAACAGTTTTTAACGTGATGTCTGCTGTTGTTTTCAGGGACACATTTCCAGCGGCTGATTCCTGACGAGGGCTCGGTTCTTCAGAATCCTCAGGCCGTGAAGAGGATCATCTTCTGCACCGGGAAAGTTTTCTACGAACTCAACAAAGAGAGGAAGAACCGTGGACTGGAGGACAGCGTCGCCATCGCCAGGGTGGAACAGGTACTGCAGCAGCGCTTTAGCCTCATGTGTCAGACTGATGTGAGGAAGAGTGCTTAACATGTACACCTTTCTTTTTTTTCTCTCCCTCACTTTCCTGTATTTCTTTTTCTCAATCCTCTCACTGTCTCTCTCGCCTTCCCTCCTCTCTCTCTCTTTCTCTCGCTTCTCCTCTCTCTCCTTTCTCTCTCTTTCTCTTCCTCATCTCACTCACTCACTCCCTCCTCTCCCTCCCCTCCTCTCTTTCTCTCTCTCTCCCCTCTCCCCTTATCTCTCTCTCTTTTCTTCCCTCCTCTTTCTCTCACTCTTCCTCCTTACTCTCTCTTCTCTCTCTCCCCCCTCCCTCTCTCTCACTCTCTCTCCTTCCTCTCTCTCTTCTTCCCTCCTCTCTCTCCCCCTCTGTTTCTCACTCCCTCATCTCTCTTTCTCTCTCTCCCTCCTCTCTCTCTCTTCCTCCTCTCCCTGTCCCTCCCTCTTCTCTCCCCCTTTTCTCTCCATCTCTCTCTCTCACTCACTCTCTCTCCCCCCCTCTCTCTCTCTCTCATCTCTCTCTCTTTCTCCCCCTCATCTCTTACTCATCTCTCTCTCCCTCCTCTCTCTCTCTTTCTCCCCCTCCTCTCTCACTCCTCTCTTTCCCTCATCTCTCTCTCTCTCTCCCTCATCTCTCTCCCTCATCTCTCTTTCTCTCCCCCTGCTCTCTCTCCCTCCCTCCTCTCGCCCCCCCCCTCTCTCTCCCTCCCTCCCTCTCCCTCATTCTCTCTCCCTTCTCTCTTTCTCCCTCTCTCTCTCTCTCTCTCTCTCCGCAGTTGTCTCCGTTCCCGTTCGACCAGGTGAAGGCTGAGACGGAGAAGTTTCCAAACGCAGACCTGGTTTGGTGCCAGGAGGAGCACAAGAACCAGGGTTACTATGACTACGTGAAACCTCGGATCCGCACCACCATCCAGAGAACCAAACCTGTGTGGTAAGGGCTTCACTAGAGCTGTCACTAACCATTATTTTTTCTATTAGTCGACTAGTCATCAAGTATGTTTTTTACATGATCTGCTCTGCACGTTTTTGCTTATTACCAAGTCTAAACCCACGATCAAACGCTTCTTTTTTTAAAGCGTCAAGTGACGTGCACATCAGTCCAATAAGCTTCATGTAATGCATCTTCAGTCCCTGTTTAACAAAGACACAGCTTATGGGTTTTGAAGATAATTAATTTAGCCTATAACTACAAAAAGGAAGAAAAAGGCCAGAGACAAGTATAATTTGATATTGACACAGTCATAAACATCTCAACTACACAAACAGATGCTCCAGATCAGATTCACCAATTGTAAACTACGAGCGCGAAGGGTCAAATCTCACCCGGAGAAACGTCCAGAGTTGAGGCTGCGTCAGGTCAACTCCTCCTGCGTGATCAAAACTGCCGTAAGTTTTCTAAAAGAGCTTACTGTTGCCTTTGAATGCTGCGATTTGACACGATTCCCAAACAGTGCGTTTGATTTTTATTAGATCAACACAGATGAGGCTTCGCAAAACAACAGTTTTAATGTGTGTGTGTTTGGGTTTGAGTCAGGTCCTGAATTTTAAGCACATTTCTTCGGGCCAGGTTTTAAATCGGGTCGGGCGAGGCGGGTCAAGCATCACTCTTCTTCTCAGGTAGAGGCAGATAGATGAAATAATGCCCCCTGAAGTTCCCGTGGTTCTACGCGAGACAAAAAAAAAGATGTTGTTTATTTATCAAAATGGATTTAAGCGACGCGTTGACAATAACAAATCTGCATTGAAGATTTTTTTTATAGTCGATTAATCGTTGCAGCCCTAGCTTTCACACCAACACAACTCACAATTGCTGTCGGTCGGGTGGAGCAAAGCAGTGTCCATTTAAAGAGGGGAAAGGGGGAGAGAGGAAGAGGAGGGGGAAAGAGAGAGAGGATAAGAAGAGGACGACTGTGATAAAATATAGCAAAGCCCCCAATACTATTCTGCTTTTTAGCAGAGCATGTGTCTATTTTTGACCAAAATATTTCCCAAAACTAAGGTGAGGTTGAAGTAAATTGGGTAAGATTAGGTCATATTAAGTGTGCTGGGTGACATTTTTTTGCCTCAGTTTGAATTAACAAACTAATAAAAGAATCAGTTTAAAAGTGTTTTGGCAAATCTAATCTTCACAATTGGATGTTTTAGTTAGAATAAAACAAGAGACTTTATCATTTGAGAACAAAAAAAGATTCCAAGTCTTTGTGATGTGCAGATTAAGCCCATTACTTTTGCGATATTGATTGTATTGTGATGTATTTCAGGTACGCGGACGAGGCCCTGCTGCTGCCCCGGCCACAGGAAACAAAAACACTCACCTCGTGGAACTGCGCCGCTTCCTGGACTCCGCCTTCGACCTGGAAACGCCGCGAGTGGAGTAGAGCCAGCAGGGGTCAGAGGTCAAAGCCATCCTGCTCTAACGGGACACGGCGCAGAAGCAGGACAGTTGACCCGAGAATCCAAAGTTACTTTCTAGCCCCAGCTGTTGCGTATCTTCTTCAAACTTGATCAAAAATAAAAATCATTTGGATTCTTTGGGAAAATGTTGCTTGAGTTGAGCGCACGAGTCTGACCTGGACCGGTAAGAACAAAATGTGTTTTTTAAAAATGTCAAAGGTTAAAGGTGCACTGTGGAGGTTATCGCGACTAAACAACTGTGAAATAAGTCATTTTCTTTCACTCTCATCGTCTCACATGTCACTATTGCCAGGTTTGTTTTAGGAAATAACTTTTTTAACTAGAAACTTGCTAATGTGACAAAATCCTGCATTGGTTTTAACTATGATTGATTTAAGCAGCTTAATTTTAACAGAATTTTGCTTTTAAAATGGCAGGGTCCCCACACATCCTGGAAAACCTGGACAAGAATTATCCTTTCCCAGATATCCGTAGTCAAGGAAAACACATGGAAAATGAGAAAAACAGTCTTATGTCATGGAAAATAAAATGCTTTCTTGGAAAATTATTGAGACCTATAATGCATAATGGTGCGCAAACAAATGAATCAGATTTTTGTAATGATCACAGCCGACTCTAAAAGGCCTTATGTGTAAGCTAACTGAAATAATCTAAAAAAAAATGTACAAAGAAATAGTTTCTTGTACTAAAGTAAAACGTCTAAATGCCAGAAAATCTCAAAATCTCATCACCTCAAGCCAAAATACATTCCCACAACTTTTTGAACAGGAATTCTCATTTTTCTGTTTTACAACAAGCTGTTTAACCAAAATGTGGTTACTGGAAACATATTTCTACAAAATAGGCTCAACAGCTTGATTTAAAAAGTGTCAAAACATTATTTTCTCCAACACTGAAAACCTGTAAAATTTTCTGGGGGAGGACCCTGAGACCCCCCATGCTTGTTTTTTCTAACCTACACCACTGCTGAAATAATGTAACTGTTATACCCATGAACCACATTTTCAAAAGAGGCTGTCAAATGATCTGCTGCTTTGTCTGACTCCAAGCAGAGATCGGGTCATACAACTGTGTTATACTTTGTAATAAATGTGGACTATTGGGCTGCCACAAACTTGGTAAAATATTGGTGATGTAGAGGTCGTGATTACATAAAAGCCTCGTACGCTAACCTGTTTCACGTCAGGTTGTGTATCGCTCTGAATAGGGGTTATGCACTAACGTCTTTCCGGTCTCAGATTGACATAGGCCGCAACATCCGGTGGCGTCGTTGCCATAGTGACAAAGCTGTTTACTCCAAAGGCGATGTACATCAGACGAGTCCTGAAGCAATCCTCTCAGAAAAAAAGTTCTCTTTTGTCATCTGTTGTAGACGTAGTGACGACTGTAATTGCAGGAAAAGTGCCGCTTGGTTTTCATAATGAAAAGTGAGCGGACTACGCGAGCTCCGCCCACATACGAGAAGCTCCGCGCACCTGCCGACTGTGCTAATAAGCCCAGGCAGAGGCGCCGTGGGCCGGGAGCTGTCTGGCAACAACCAGCGTGTGTGCTCACTTCTTCACGACCCACAGCACCTCTGCCCGGGCTCATGAGCAGCGAGTCTCGCTCTGTGCGCGGAGTTCTCACTTGTTTTATTTTTTCATGTGAAAACCTCCGTATGCGTGGAGCTCGCGTTGTTCGCTCACTTTTACAACGTTTCCTCATGAAAACCTAGTTCAGACGCGGCACTTTGCCTGCTGTAACAGCCATCGCTGCGTCTAAAACAGATGACAAAGAAAACATTTTTTTCTAAGAGGATTGCTTCAGGACTAGCACAAAAAACCTTGTGTGATGTCCATCGCCTTTGGAGTAAACAGCTTTGTCACTATGGCAACTACGCCACCGGATGTAGCGGCCTATGTCTACCTAAGTGCGGAAGACGTTACTGCATAACCCCTATTGAGTTCTACACGTGATCAATCTGGAATGACTGCCGCTCGACAAAAAACTGAACGTCTTGGCAATATTTGAATCTGATTGGTCGAAGCGTCTGAACTCGGAAGTAGCTGAGAAGTTTTTGGTAAATACAGTCAAAGAGAAAAACTTCGCACATCAGTTGCTCTAGGACAGGTGCGTAGGAATGAGGGGATGTCCCAAGAAACCATAAGAAGAAAGAAAATCCCGCAAACAGACTTAACTTGCAAAGACGATGATGAAGACGTCTTTGCAAGTTAAGTCAGTGTGCGGGATTTTCTTTCTTCTTATTGTAAATACAGTCAAGAAAAATGCACAAATCTCCTGTGTGCAGATTTTTAAAGTCAAAGTAATTCTGCTCCAGTCGTCCAAATACAGAAGCGCCATGTTTGTTTTGGTTCCACCCACATCACAATTCTGCGCTCTGATTGGTCCGGCTGACCCTTGGCCGTCTCTAGATACAGAATTACTTGGTTTTACAGCTAGAAAGTTGCTTCATATGTTTTACTTGGAAGCTAAAATTTTGAGTAGTTGCAAGTAAATACAACAACTGTGTACACTATTGATGAGAGAGCATTGTTATAACATGGTTAAAAACATATATCTCTACTATCTATACTTTGGAGCATTGTTAATAGTGAGAGTTGTGTGTTCTTGTGCCCGCTCAAAGTAAAAACACTGCTTTTTTTGAATAATTTTTTTAGTGCAAGCTTTTATTCAAGTCTATTTTTGGTCGAACCTCACACAGTGCACCTTTAACCTACAGAATTTCTTTGTCAAACCCAATAAAAAGCTCTAAACTAAACACTTTCAAATACTATTTTTATCACGTCGAGTAAGTCCAGGTCAGAGCTTGTTTGGCTTTATTTTTTGCCTTTTGCAGCTATAGATTAAAGAGAAATGTTATTTACTCTTAATACTCTTCATTTATTGGCACATGGTCGACGGGAAGGTGAACGTCTCGGAAAAGCACGGGACAGTTCCGCGTTTTGTTTAACTTTTGGGAAGTTTAGTGTTGCTTTTAAACTAGATTATTGTTTTTTTTGTGACTTTGTCTTGAATGTGAGCGACTTGTGATCGGTTTTTTGAGGCGAGACGCTGCAGCTGAACGAACACGAAGACCGTAATGTCTGGATTATAAACTGATAACTTTTTCACAGGTTTTACACTCTGCAGTATTTACCTTATTCTGCTCCGCCCACTTTTATTTTCTTGGCAGTGCACTTCCTGTTTAGCTGCGTTAAGCCTGGAAAAAGAAAAAAAAACATCGCTAGGTTTGTTTTAACTGTCTTTATTAGAGAACGCGCTAACAGGAAGTGCACTGCCAAGAAAAGAGGCGGGGCAAAATAAGGCGAACATATGTACATTTGTTTGTTTGTTTTTCCTCTGTCGTTGGTGCAGCTTATATTCAGGAACGTTCAGTAGTGCAAACATTACATTATAAGCTTCAGTATATTTTAATTTGAGAGCTTTTTTAAATATAGAAATAGCCTAATTCTGAGGATTTATGTTGCATCTAAAAAGTAGAACGTTTAAGCAAAATAAACCTGATTATCTATTCTAATCAGACAGGCTTTTAGCAAATCTCAGCACCTCTTTGCAGGCCACAGTAAAGTTTTACACATGTTTGGTACAACTTTGTAATAACTTCACCTACATTACTTTTAATAGAGCATCAGTTATTCATGAACAAATATAGAATGAACAGATGCAAAAGTCCATTAAGGTTTAGCGATGAGTTACAGCCAGTTAAAGCGGTGGTACTTGTGGAAACAGAGTGGGTTTGATGAACAGGTTAAAGTGCGTGAAGAAAGTTTGAAAATTTTTGAAAATAACAGGAAGTAGAGCAGAGTTTTTAACTGATGACATCACACTGGGGAGATGTGAAGATACAGAGGGATTTTTTGTTTATCAACACGGGCGATACGCGCACGTTCTGCCTGTAGAAAGAACCGCTGCTCATAGACACAAACAGTGGAAACAAGTCGAAAAAGCTCCGTTGTCAGCTATTAGAGTTTATCGCTTTGTGAAAATAAAAGTTATGCTGGTAAATCAACATTTGTGAATTAAATTCGATCCTACAACCCAAAGTTACCTTCAGGTGGAGGAAAACACCGCCTCAAGCTTCAGGAGACAGACGTTTGTCAGACCTGATCCAGCTCGCTCTCGTCTCGTTTCGTTTTTTTATTCAAAGAAGTTTCCCCCCTACAGCGCATAACTCATGCGCTGTAGGGGGGAAAGTGACGTTGACTGAAAATCCCTCTATTGACCCTATTTTGTCCCGCCTACTTTTCTAGGACGTGCACTTCCTGTTTAGCTGCATTTAGCCTGTAGATTTCAGTCGATGGGTTTATTTTAACTGTCATTATATTTAATTAAAATTGCCCCACAAGACAGACAAACAAACACGTTAGCTACCTTAACAGAGCTAAACAGGAAGTGCATTTCCAAGTCAAGTGGGCGGGACAAAATAAGGTCAATACTATTTTCTCACAAGAAACTAATTCATATGAGCCTGTAAACTTAAGTTTAACAAAGTTAGTGCATTCTAGTGTATTTCTTTGTCATAACAAAAACAATTCTTTCAAATTAAAGGAGGAGTTTTGGCCTATTTTAATACATGGTTACTAGGCAACTCTCTAGCGTGATGTCATCATAGATGAACAGAAGTCTTTTTTAATTCTAAAAGATGGATAAACTGCAAAATAGTGAAATAGAAAAGCAGATACCTTCTTTTCTATTGGCCAATGTTTTACTGGCCTTTTGATTCTTCTTCCGTTCACTTTAAGTACAAGGCTGTTACAAATCCATACAACTGTTTTGGCCAAGACTGATGCTTTTAAGAGTGAGTAAGTAGTTGGACAGTATTATTATTTACTAAGGAATATCATGTTTTTTTTTCTATTCATTTGTTCATGTTTGATAACGCCAATGAAGGTGTAGATATTCTAAAGTGTTGTGGATTCCCCTGTAGCGTCTCGTCTTAACGCTCTCATCATCTTCAATAACAAACGCTTTGCTACTGAAAATACTAACACATTATTTATTGAACGAAGAATCGGGAGGGTTTGCCTTTAGCACATGCGTCGCTTTTACGCTTCTGTGGTTTGTCATTGTCAGGGGAGAGTTAGAGAACCGGTGAGCCTGCGGTAGACGGGCGAGTGCTTAACCTCTGCTCAGTTTTTAGATGAGTTTATTTTTTTTGGGCTGGTGGTGTCCCGTGCTGGTCTGAACTCTGCACTGCTGTTTTTAACCTGGTGCCAAAACACGGCAAAAGTCAAATCCACTATTTATTTTCTTAAGCGGAGAATCTTCTGTTGCTGCGAAGAATGAATAAAACTGTATTTACTCCACGATCCTCGTCTGGCTCTGATTTACCACCATTTTGTTTCACACTTCCAGTATTTATGAATGACTTTTCCAAATATACAGTATGAACCCCTGGTCATGTTTAATCTATAAAATAGCTTCTTTTTATGGCGTCAATTTTATTCTCAGAAAAAAATATGACTTTTTTTCTCGTATTAATGAGTTTTTCCTAAGCTTCAACTTTATTTTCTAAAAATTATTAGCTTAAACTCAAAATGTTTATTATGGTATTTCACTGGAAAAAAACAACTAAATATTATCACCTGGACTTGTTCGAGTCAAATTCTTTTGCATAAAAACACAATAGATCTTTATATTTATAAAATGTTCCATCATCCAAATCACAATTTTAATCTCGGAAAACTTTAATATTTGACTTTATAGAGGTTATGCACCGACATAATTTTATTCCAAAAATGCTTAGCAACATTTAGAATGAGTGGCATTTCTTCAATGTATTTCTTTGTTGTCGAGGCAACGGCTTGTCTGCTACAAACTTGTCTGCTAAAAACAGTTGATGGTTTAGGACATTTTAACTGCAACAAACAGACTCAAAAACATCTTTTTTAAGAAGAAAAATGTAATAAGTTCAACTGTGTGTGGTTTCTATGTCTGATAAATGTGAGAAGCTAAAAGTCTTGTTGTTTATCTGCTTTGCTACAACTGTTGACTTGATTTTCTTTGTTTACATGTCAGTTACAAAACCCAGTGCTCAGTAGACTTGTTGTGGGTTGAATTTGTTATCAAACTGTAGTTTATTTTTCCTGTTTTAGCTGTTTATTGAACTCTTACAAGAGAAAATGTCCTTTCTCTCCATTAACTCTAATGCATCCTTGCCACTCAGCATGAACATTTAGAATGCTGTGATGTCACCTGCATAACCTCTATTGTGAATTTATTCTTGAAATGTTAAAAGTTTTTTGTCTCTTACTATTAGGATTTAGGCCGAGGAACAGGTAAGTTTAGGAAAAAGGTTTGGGTAAAGGTTAAGATAGATAAACATATAACAGTTTAGGCCTGTTTAGCAACAGAAATAAACTCATTACCATGGCAACCAGCTCACTTCTGTCCTTCCGGACCTGACTATCTAGCACTAACCTTTCCAAAATGGCCATTTACCAACTTTGCTTAGGAACGTCAGTTGGCTTGTTGATATTCAAAATAGCTAACTTCTGTACTTATGGCTTCTTTATTTTTCCCAACGCAGTTATGCCGCTTCCTGGTTAGCATACCTTTCCCAAATCCCTAAATTTAACCAAATTAACTTAACCTAACCCAAATCCCTTAAGTAAATATTTTAAAATATAAACTTTTGCTAGCATAGACACCAATGCAAAGTGATGGTGTATGGCAGGGGTTCTCAACTGTTTCAGTCCAAGGACCCCTTATTGGCTCGAAAATCTTCCAGGACCCCCTATCACTTTTTGCTCTGGTATCACATTAAAATTCCGAAATTAAAGCCAAGTTATATATCAAATGTGAATAAATGTTTCGTTTCCTATGGTCATATTTACTGATTTACATTCAAAGCCATCTTTTCTATCCAAAATTCTATGTTTAGGATGGTAAATCACAGGAAATTGTTATACTGAAAAAAATAACAAATGTTTCAAAAAATTTGGGGGACCCCCTACACATGGTCCAGGGACCGAGAACCACTGGTGTATGGCATAACTGGGTTGGAGAAAAAATCAGGCGTACTTATGAGCATTTCCTGTTAGCGTTAGAATTTGGACACAAATATGTCTCTTTATAGACCCTTTTCATGCCACGTTACGGTGACGTCACAGCTGGAGGCAAAAAACGAGAGCCCATTAACCGACTCATTATAAAGTTTAAGGTTTTATCGTGGTTAAAATGTCGTTTTGTTGTTAAATGTGACTAGGACCTTTGTGACTTTTATGTAGTTAAAGTAGAATGTTTAACCAGAATCAACGTCATTATCTATTCTAATCAGACACACTTTTAGCAAATCTCGGCAGCTCTTTGCAGGCCACAGTAAACAGAGTTATTTATGACATTTTTAAACCAAAGTATATTTGATACAACTCTGTAATAACTACACCCCACATATTTATCTGACACAAACTTTATGAAGTTAAGACGCTGCCGTTTGAGTTCTTTAGTACAATTTCCCAACAACATGTAGCTGAGAGTGCACGTTTAGTTACCATGGCGACTCTCTCTCTCCATAAGCCTCTGTCCAAAGCTGAAGGTGACACCGAAAAACCACACAGAGCATGTTTTTTTACTATAGATACACTTTTATTTTAACGTCTTTCAGCGTCCGATAAAAACTCAGACCGAGGCACAGCTCAAAGTTCAGCCTTTTTACTGCTCGAGCGAAACTACATTTAGATTTTTTTTTACGCAGTTTCTCTTGAGCCTCAAACGCAGCATCAAAAAAAAAAGTGAAAAATCTAGTAACAATAGATGAAACAATATGAGTCGGGTGTAAAGTTTTGACAAGAAAATAAAATAAAAAAGCAAATAAATGAAGCTTAACAGTCGACGAAGACCAATCTGTGTCGGCCAATCAGAACGCGGCATTAGCAGGAAGAAGAAATGTGTTTAAAGAGAAACTAAACTCAGAATCAACTTTTTTTTCACTGTTAAACTGTGTATATGGGGTCAAAATTGAATCATCTACTGTTTCCAGGCCTTTTTTGGACATTTTGTGCAAACTCGTTCATTTTGCAGTTATGTGTGGAAAAACCGCGGCTGTACTGCCACGCAGGGCAAACGCTGTCACTGCATTTTCAGTACCCTCTGACGTCACAGTGACTTGACGCGGCAGGCGAGCCGCCCAGAGGGAATAAATAAACTCCTCCCCTGACACCGGTGCGGAGGAGAGTTGTAAAACGATCACTCGCTGCGCATTGATATCAGCCGTGGTTTGGCTCAGTTTGTCGAGCGAGTGGTGCGATGTGCAGCTGCTTGTGCACGATGCGCTGGTTCGATTCCTATGTCAGTGGAATGTTTTTTATTGTCGTTTTTCATTTTCAATTTTAGAATATACTCCTATCATAAGCTCATGTGCCTATGTAGACTAAATCAAAGGTTTAATACATATGTTTTGTAAAGTTAAAAAAATCTTGACATGCAAGCAAGCAAAGACTTGTGCTGTACAGCTTCCTCAGATAGACTGTCAGTGTGGCCAGGACCCGGACCGCTCCGTCACATAATTTGCCAAGCTCACTGTTCATATTTGGTGCTGTCAATCAAAGTCTGTTCACACCCACTGGGCGTCTCTTCAAAGGCCTCCAGGCATCTCCCACTTTTGCGAGCCTGTTTGGGGTTCAGTTGTGGGCGGAGTTAGTCTCTGAACGTGTGTTTAGCCTCACTTTAAAGTGACAAAAAAAACAACATGGCACCATCTGAAAATCATGTTCTAGTTCGTCGTTACGGTCAGCAGAACCTTTGTCTGGAAAGTTCCACAGCGCGGCTTTACACGTCACCTTTAATCAGCTGCAGGAGTTTTCGTTCTTTCTGCTGTAACTGCTTTTTCTACACGTGTAACGCCGCTCTGTGACGTTCCAGGCGAGGCAACGTCGTCATCTCCACGGAAACGAGCATCAGAAAAGTGACGCGGTGCACCTTTAAAGCGGTCAGTTTGAGTCAGAGTTTGATCAGGAAGTCAATGAAACCGTTTAATTTTCTAGAATGTTTTAGATAAATCTTGTGTTTTATAATGAACAAAATGTAAACTAATGAGCTACGTAATTATGTCAAAATGTATTTTTCAGTCGATTATTAGCTTAAGCTGCGTTCAGTCCAGACAGCTTTTTTACGTTCAATTGTAACGCAGAATACGAGGGTCAAGGACATGTTTTACACCCTGTTTTATGCAAAAGACTTTGGTTTAGAGAGGGAGAGAAAGAGACTTGCTGCTTTTATAAAACGCAGCTAACTTAAGCTGGGCTTACACTGTGCGAATTTTGCCACGATTTTGCCACGAACTTCTGTCGCACGACAATTTCAAGATCGTAGCAAAATTCGGCTCCTCCGTACGAATCATTCGTGCAGTGTCTGTGGGGCTACGAGCTGCGATAACCTGCTCACGGACGAACGCACGACAGCTGATCGTAGCATCGCAGCAACATCAAACATGTTTGATATTTGTCGTGTGTCGCAGGGTCCAGGCGCTGCTGAAGCAGGGAAAACAGCGTGTATGCTAGCACAGAGGTGTACAAAGATAACAGCACACCTGAACAAACCTCCGTGAATGAGGGGCCAACTTCATGGAGGTTCTCAACAAATCCCCACGCACACAAAGACATAAGTGCAACACTTTAAACAAGCAGGGCTAACGGTTTTGTTATGTTTTTGGTGTTCAAACACGCTGTGTTCAGAATAAGATAGCAATGCGCTTCTACTGTGTCAGACCATTTAGCGCACAGCTTAAATATAAAGCTTACACGGCAGCATCCAAACAACTCAGCCCACTGTGCACAATCAACATGAGCAACTATTGTCAACACAGCCACTTTCACAAAGAATATAGCGTATCAATGTACATGAAACCACAATCATAACACCATGCCATGCACTGCCAACAGCAAAACTCTTAACACGCGCCAGATTTTCCCCACATAGCCTACATCAAGCAACCACACGCAACACGGGCACATACGGCAGTCAGACGCTTGTAAATCAGATTTACCCATGACAGCTCTTACCTTTCTTATTCAAGGACTGAAGTAAAACACCGTCTTCATGTGCGCTGTCCTTTGTTTCGTTTCCAAAAAGTTTATTTAGTCCAAAACACAGCTGAAACTGAAAATCCATCAGGCCAGCGAGGTCCGAGGTTTAGTGAATCAAACCACAAAGATACACTTCGGCTTCACGCTCTCATCCAGCTCAAAATATTAAACAACTCGTCGCATCTTCTGTTGACGGTACAACTTCATTTTGCTGCTGGACAAACAGTGGCGGAGTAACGTACGCTACATGACGTGATCAGGGGAAAAAGCTCTGAATGAGAGCGGCTGGTGATGGCTGGTATCCCGGCGCTGCTGCGCACACACTTCACTGGCTCAGATGCCTCGCACAGTTCTGAGCAGGTTGAACGTATGCGTTTACCGCTCCGCACAGTGGTGCGCACCTCCGTCGTGAGGTGTCGCGCTTCTTCTCGTATACGATTCCTATCGCACAGTGTGAGTTTGGAGATAATTTCGTACGTATTAAAATCGTGCAAAATCGCACAGTGTATGCCAGCTTTACCGATAGTACAACTACCCCACTTCTCCTTCACTTGCCCTTTTTGAGCCTGTCTCTGTACTCCTCCATTGTACGTCGCACAGCAGTGGTTTTAAACTGTAAAAGATTCATGTGAGCTCACCGTCAGTCCATATCATATCAAGCATCGTTTGTTTTGCTGGGCCAGTTTTCAGGGATTTTCAGAGAGAAACAAGCAACAAAGCCCAAAACAATAACAAAAAAAGTTAAAAGAATTAAGTAAACGGTTCTTCTTTCCTCTTGATGAGAGAGGAGAGGATTCTCTGATTGGTGGACGCACGTTCAGGCGTTGAAAGTTCAGCAGCGCCCAACTCTAAGAGCCCAAGCGTCCGATGTAGGTTAGAGCGCCCAGAACACGAGATGCGGTGTCACCAGTGTTGGGAAAAAGTAATTAGTTACTCATTATTTATTACATTTTTAAAATGTAATTAGTTACATTACTTAGTTGCTGCCCCAAGAAAGTAGCTTAGTTAAATTACTTTAGGATTACTTTGTGTGTATTATTGCAAACATCAATAAAAAATGGATTTATAATTTTTTTTTTGGCATTTAAAGGGCACTATGTAAGAAAAACAAACAAGCGATTTCCACTTTTGAACACTAGAGGAGCTTTCACATGCATTTTGCTATCTACCATGATGCCATCTAGCGTCAATGATCCATATTCCGGCCGTAATAAACATTTCAAATATGTATAATGTTCACAATTGATGTGATTGGTTACAGTGCTCTCTTAAGTATTCATGTTGTAAAGAATAAATTGATTTAAATGTTTGTGGACTATATGTGATAATTAAAATTCCTCTCAATCTTACACAGTGCCCTTTAAACAAAGGCAAACAACAAATGAGTTACTTAAATAGGCTCATATTCTGTACAATCAACATTTAAAATAATTTGGAGCCCTGCTCAGCTGCTCATCTGTGTCTTTGAGTCGTTTTATCTCACAATCAGTCACTTTTGTAGATTTTTTTTTACATAAAAGTAACTACGAGTGTTTTGTTATTAACTGTAAGTATTTTACAATAACTAAGTTACTAGTTACTCACAAATGTAATCTAGCTACAGTAACTAAGTTACATGCAACACTGGGCATTAGACAAGTGAATTTCAACCCTCTGAACGCAAATTCACTGCACGCCTTAATGCAAGTTTACATAGACTTAACATGGACGCCTTGGACGCTCCAACGCTGTCCGGTCTGAACGCAGCATTAGAGAGAAGGCAGTGCATCAGAGCAGATTAGATAAAGAAGAATGAACTGCTAAAATGAAAGTAGGTGACATATGATCTGCTAAAATATTCTTCTATGTAACAATTTGTGAGCAACTTCACTCAAAACATATTCGTAGAGTGAACTTAAGAGTTCATGTTATTATAACATTTCTGTTGGCGATAATGGCAATAATCACAATTCAAATTGGATTAAGTGTGAGCATAGTCTGTGACTCAAACATGTCTGACTCAAACTGCACTGACAACTGCATAAGAGTTCATTCAAAAACAAAAAAATACTAACAAAAGCATTTATGTCAGGTTTACTTTACTGTGCATTTGAGCTGTCCTCTGCTTAAAACTGTCAGATATCTTAAAAACGTTGTCAAGTCCTTTACACTTTTAACTTTTGGCGTACAAAGCAGTAACTAATTCAAATAAATAGCGGCTTTAAAAGATAAAAAGCTACAGGTGGGCGTGTCCTTGGTCACATGACGGTGTCCTGGAGGAGGGGCTCGATGTCCTCCGGGTCGCTGAGGGGCGGGGCCAGAGCCGAGCCGTTCTGAGCGTGTGCGGAGGCGCCCGGCTTCGAGCCGTCGGTCAGTTTGTGATTCTCTGGAATGAAAAAGGCCACGAAAACTGCCACAAGAACCGCGCAGGCTCCGATGAGGAACGGAGGACCAGGAACCAGCGGCGTCTGAGGAGAAAACAGGGCTAGAGTTAGACCAAGAACCAGAGAAAACAGGACTAGAGTTAGACCAAAAACCAGCGGCGTCTGAGGAGAAAACAGGGCTAGAGTTAGACCAAGAACCAGAGAAAACAGGACTAGAGTTAGACCAAAAACCAGAGAAAATAGGACTAGAGTTAGACCAAGAACCAGAGAAAACAGGACTAGAGTTAGACCAAAAACCAGCAGAGTCTGAGGAGAAACAAGTTATATCAGAAACCAGCATCTATGGTGGGAAAAACACAAAGCAATCAAAAATGCAAAACGCAAATTCAAAGGGTTCAAAAAGCACCATTTGACCGTAGGATCAGAGTAACGTGAGGATCCCACTACATGCAGCTCCGCTCCGCCCCGGTCCGCCTCTGAAAGTTGCCGCAGACCCTCGCCCACTGTCTCCGCTCCAGTCCGCTCCGCAGGGCTGCGTTGCCCCGAGGATCTCAAGAAGAGCATGCACCAAAAACACGAGTTTGTGAAATTAAAGTCCTCGTTGAAGATCAAATAACTATATCAGGAGCACAGACGACTCCTGTGTTTCACGTGATCACAACAGTAGGATGTGTTTTCTTCCTCCGCTGAGGGTAAAGAGGTTTTAAACTGTTACGAGCACGAACGTTGTCCTGTCCATGTGTCAGTGACATATTATGTAGTTAACAGTCTGCTGTGTCCAAATATCAAAGAAACTTTATGTTAAACTACAAACTTTTCGTAAACTGATCAATACAAAGTACGTGCGGAGTGATTTTACTGTGTAAATCCAGACATAATTCATTTTCTTTTTCCTGTTTGGTGCGTTTTTGTTGGCGGAGATTGACTTGGCCGGACTCGGGCAGAGAAGAAAATAGCCTTAATCCGTATTTTGGTCGGACGGAGCGACGGAGCTGAGGCGGAGCCCTGTGCAGCGCATACGGAGGATGTGGAACAGTCTTCATTCATTAAAACAGCTGATCAGTTAATCCGGCAGTCGGAACAGAGCTGTATGTAGTGGGATAAGCCCGTTAGACCAGGAACCAGGATGTTTCTTTCTAACGGTGCGTTCCGACCAGACAGTGTCTTTGCGTTTTTGCGGCGTGTATTGGTGTCTGGGGCATCTGTTCACGCATGTTTCTGCATCTGAAAACATGGCGTCTTGCGAACTGGAAGCTCAAACCTGCAGCGGACGCAACTTTGCGCTAAGCTGCGACCGCCGTTGGCGTTGGGAAAATCCATCTTCAAACGCGATGGAAGTCGGTGTCAGCCAATCAGAGACTACACTCCTGTGACACGTGACATGTTGTTCTTCTCTCACATCAAGGGGAAAGGAGGACTGTTTACTGACGTCTTTCTTTTAATAACTTTTTAATGAAAGGTCGCTTGTTTGGGCTATTCTCAAAGGCTTGGTCGTCTGTTGCTCTGAAAATCTTGAGACACGACAAAACAAACAACACAAGACATGATCTGGACTGACAATGCGCTCATATGTATCTATTAAAAATACTTGTTGCCGTGTTTAAACCTGCTGTACAACTGGAGGAGTCGAGGAAGACAGAGACAGCAAAAGGACACTGCCTGGAGGAGGAGAAAGTTGTGTGATCGAGTAAGCTACGTTTTATAAATGCAACAAGCCTCTATCTCTCTCCTTCTTCCCTTCATCTCTCAACGTGATCTGTCTACGAGAAAAACAAAGCCTTTTGCAAACAAATGGAACTCTAAAGCGTTGGGGCGTTAAAAGTGTCTTTTTGTCCACCAATGCATCAACGCGCATTGGGGCGTTTGGGCGCCTATTGGGGCGGTCAGCTCGAAAACGTTCTGCGTCAAAATATGCTTTAACGCACAAATTTAGACGCTTAAACGCTATCTGGTGTGAACGCAGCATTAGACTGCACTCGCTCTAGCTCTGTTTGTTTGAAGATACTTTTACTGGACTGCCTGAAACTGGATCAACACAGGACCAGTGTTAGAAGCTCCGCAGCACCTCCACCGCCCTGTGAGTCTCTCGTACTTATCTCTGTCTCTCACCTCTGAGGGGGGGCTCTGCGCTGGCTGTTCGATGTCACTCAGCTCCACGTTGAACAGGAAGAAGATGAATCCATACAGAGCCGGACCCAAACCATTACAGAGGCCTCGGATTCCTGTGATCATCCCCTGGACCACACCTAGGGCAGAGGAGAGGGTCAGAAGTCAGAGGAGAGGGTCAGAAGTCAGAGGAGAGGGTCAGAAGTCAGCGGAGGAGGGTCAGAAGTCAGAGAAGAGGGTCAGAAGTCAGAGGAGAGGGTCAGAAGTCAGAGAAGAGGGTCAGAAGTCAGAGGAGAGGGTCAGAAGTCAGAGGAGAGGGTCAGAAGTCAGAGAAGAGGGTCAGAAGTCAGAGGAGAGGTTCAGAAGACAGAGGAGAGGTTCAGAAGACAGAGAGAGGTTCAGAAGACAGAGGAGAGGTTCAGAAGTCAGAGGAGAGAGTCAGAAGTCAGAGGAGAGAGTCAGAAGTCAGAGGAGAGGGTCAGAAGTCAGAGGAGAGGTTCAGAAGACAGAAGAGAGGTTCAGAAGACAGAAGAGAGGTTCAGAAGTCAGAGGAGAGGTTCAGAAGTCAGAGGAGATGGTCAGAAGTCAGAGGAGATGGTCAGAAGTCAAAGGAGAGGTTCAGAAGTCAGAGGAGAGGTTCAGAAGTCAGAGGAGAGGTTCAGAAGTCAGAGAGGTTCAGAAGACAGAGGAGAGGTTCAGAAGTCAGAGGAGAGGGTCAGAAGTCAGAGGAGAAGGGTCAGAAGTCAGAGGAGAGGGTCAGAAGTCAGAGGAGAGAGTCAGAAGTCAGAGAAGAGGTTTAGAAGTCAGAGGAGAGGGTCAGAAGTCAGAGGAGAAGGTCAGAAGTCAGAGAGAGGGGTCAGTCAGAAGTCAGGGTGTTGTATACATGTACCTTGTTGCTCTGCCGAGGCGCAGTGAGACACGAGAGCAGAAACCGCTGGAAACGTGAGGGAGGAGAGCGCGGCGATGGTTCCTGCAGCCCACATCATCCTGAACACAACACACACACACAGACAGGTCATGTTTTAAGAGACGTACAGCACACAGAGCTATGATGAACGACAGTCTGGTGATGATACATATACCAATACCTGCATCGTTACTTAACTTCAATAATATTATGTTTGTGCTAGCTTGTTTTTGCATTATTAATCCTTTTTTGTAATTACATTTTGTTATTCCCTTTTCAAACTCTTCACGCTCCTGTTTTGTTCTGCTCCCGTTTGTTGTAACTACTTTTCAGACAATAGAGTGGCTGCTGTTAAATTACTTAGTGATCATTTTAAATCTCTGACCAGACTCATAGGCAGCTACAATGTGTTTGTTCACACGAAGCTGTGAGAAACATTCTTCAGGTAGGCAAAATAAGTCAAACACAAAAATCCAGGGTTCCATGTTTTATTCACAAAAACAGAAGACAGAACAGTCTCAGCCATCCTGACCAGGGGCCGAGGCCCACACACTCACACACAACGCGAACTAAAACTTGGCTGTCACAAAGCATCGTTACAGAAGCAGGGCATATTTATAGTGGTTGAGTCCAGGGCCCCTGCAGCTGGTTGGAATTTATCATTCCAAACTGAAAGGTGGTGTATTGTTAGTTTGCTTAGGTAACGAAGGTTAGACAGTTTTTAGCTGTGCAGAGAATGTATAGCCCTGTTGCTAGACAGAAATCTTACACCTCCAAGCTACAAGCTTTTCTTAGAGAGAGAGAGGTAGGACACGCACATGCATGTTAAGAAAGTACTTCTATTCCCTAAAAGAAATAAAACAGACAAATGAAAGCGGAAAATTCCTCACAATCCCCTCCTCAAATTTCTTTAGAAATTTACATCGAGCATTGTGTAGTTATCGCATTAAAACATGTAGCTTCATTTTCCAATGTTATTACATGTACATGAACAAAAATAAAAGAATACATTTCATCATGACACTCTTGACTGCTGCAGATAAGACAGGGCACTGTGAAATGTAGTCTATTTCTTTTAAATTGAATAACTTAAGGTTTAACTGAACATTTTATAATTGACAGTAAATAATAAACTACAAAATGTAAGACTGAGCAGATAATGATTGAAGACATGGACACATATTTAAATGAAATGACAAAACTATTATGTCGATCAAAGTCTAGAAGTTACTGTTTGCAAACTAAGTGTTCTAGCATGTCAGAATTATAAGTCTAATCTTATACTCAAAGCATTTCTTTTTACCTAATTTTTAGATTAAGATCATTTCAAAGTTTAGCAATCCTTTAAATGTACAGTCTTTTACTTTAAACTGTCTGCAAAGTAATATTTTCTAAGCAGTAGTATGTAATTGTTTAATATATTTTGTAGCATAATTTACTTACATAGCACATCAATAGTTATATCTGAATCTATTAAAAGCTTTGAAGAGTATGTCACTGACAAAACTAACAAACCCCAGAAGTTATTTTATCACAAATGTTTGCAGGGATAATTCATTTCAAAAGAAGAATAAGATTTATTTTAGATTTTACCATCAACTGTTACTTAATGATTAGTCGACTAAAAACACAAAAGTGGCAAATTAAACCTTTATTGATTTGATTAAGTAATCAGACTAATAGGGCAAGTTACAGAATGAGAATCTACTAATAACTTATAGAATCTATAAATTGAATGAGTTATAATTGAGCTGTGTTTAGTTTTTCTTTACCTATTGCTTAAGTTTTACTAAGTTTTCACTACAATGGGATTATCTTAATTCAATATTAATTGTAACTCGACAGCACAAAATACAGTAATTAGTGTCGTAGATTATTTTTTTAAAAGATGGCTTAGTTTTTTACCTCAACCCATTTTCATTTCAAAATTCAACTTAATCTTTTATTTGTACAAAAGTAATTCAGGACACTAGTTATACTAGATGAATCATTAAATGTTTGTTTATGATAAATAAAATTGGAGCGTTCTATGTTGAGTTAGGGGCATGACATGGTCACATAGTTAAATGGGCTTAAATAAAAACATTTAGTTTGCTCTTAGTCTGAAATAAAAACAACAGAAGTCTAATCCATAAATCAGATTAATATTGCCGCTATTTTGGTCATTTATTACATGTTTCTATTCAGTACTGTTAGATTTAAGAACAACATTAAAGAGTTGAGAGAATAGAACCAGTTAATTTTTTCAAATTATTTCTATGAACTAAAGATCATTTAACAGAAGCATCTGTCATTATGACTGCGAAGTTTATAGCAACTATATATTTCTGTGCATTGTACTTGCTTAAATAGACAAGAGCCATTGTGACAAAACTGCAACTATGATTCACGCATAACAATGTATATGTAACTGGAAAACGCAGTAAGAAATTAGTGAATCAGATTTTGTGCATTAAAACATTTGAGATTACATTTTACAAACGAATGTGTGCAAACTCAATTTGACATTGACATTTAGATCTACAAGTGTGAGAATTTAAAACCATGTGTTTATTTAAAGTTTATTTAGAATGATTGTCACGCATTTGTATTCTACTACAGCCTAGGAGCATATGTTTGGTTCAAATTAGTCACAGAGATGCTTTTTATTTTGCAGTTTTGTACAAAGCCTTTTGCTGGGATTCTTTAGGTTTCAAATATTATGTTTTAGCTAGGCTCATAAGGATTTTTACATTCTGCATTTGGACTCACTCATCAGGTTACATTCCACAAGTGGACAAGCTCTCCTCAGAGACAGGTCTAAAAATACAGAGTTCTGTGACCTGTAGGCCACTGTCGAGTCTCCTCCTAAGCTGATGGAGACTTTGAAATAATTCGAGAACTGCTAGTTTGGGTCAGAATGTACAGGAATTGTTGTTAACAAATTTACAGTTTTGTTTTAGGTTGTCTTACGATCTTCAGTTTACATTTTATTCTATCATTATTTGCCATTGTCGCTTAGTGCATTTTATGCCTATACTTAAAGCAGGTCACACATGCTACACCTTAACAGCTGTATGTACTTGACAAAAAATATATACATAAAAACAGAAAGCTAGCAAACTACAAAATAGAAACTTTTCACTTCTCTAGGACTAGTTATTTGTTTCCATTGAACTCCATAACGATTGCCCTGACACTCTGAATGTCCCCAATCAAATAATCATATCTTGCATTTACCACAACTTGTCACCGTTGTTTACATCTAAGGAATTCAGTCAGGGAGTAAAGAACAAAGAACTTTGACCAATAAAAATGTCCAGTGTAAAACACCACAGACACAGGGTTCTGTATTAGAAAAATAGCAACACCTGAGCACTCACTTTGACAGTAGGCCTACACACTTACACTAACAACAACAACAGGCGCCACATAAACACCGGTAAATCCTGGGTCATAACCCAACCAGTACTTAAATATTCCTGAATCATAACTCAACCAAGTACTTTTCTTCTTAACCACTAGGACATAACTCTAGTAACATTTTAACCACTAGGACATAACTCTAGTAATTTATTTTTTAATTTTTTATTTGTTATTTTTAACCACTAGGACATAACTCTAGTAATTAATTTATGTATTTTTATTTGTTATTTTAACCACTAGGACATAACTCTAGTAATTTATTTATTTATTTTTTATTTTTTAACCATAATTCTAGTAAAATTTCCTTTTAAACCACTAGGACATATCTCTAGTACAAGGCCTTTATTTTCTATACCGAGTTAGGACATAACTCACCCTGTATAACAAGCTAGCTTCGAAAACCTTGATTTTATATACCAAGTTAGGACATAACTCTAACCTGTACATAACCATCAAAAACCTTTATTTTATATACCAAGTTAGGACATAACTCTAACCTGTACATAACCATCAAAAACCTTTATTTTATCTTTAAAGGTGGATTGCACAACTTTTTAGCCAAAACAAACCTGATCAAAGGCATATTTTTATCATTTAGATGCCCCTGTCATTAAATAAATGACAAAAATCAGTTTTTTTACTTTGAGTGAACTTGCATGGACACAAAATAGTCTATTATTTGGTCTAGAGGTCAAACACATCTGTTTTCTCAGAAAAGCGGTTGATAGCTGATTTTTAATATTATGGCATACAATATATTCTCTATTCAAACTGTAGTTTTAACTTTCTAATTGTACTGAATTGTGTGGATGACTTTTCACCTCCAGAAAGTTACACAGTGCACCTTTAAAATAAAACAAAAACAATTATATAAAAAATACTTCAACACAACATAAACTTTAACTTCACAATATTGACTACACAAACACGCAATTGGTCAACTTTTCTCTCTTTTATTTAGTTCTGGTCAATATACAGATTTCGAATAAACGGGTATCTGCTTACGCTCTAATGATTGGTGGGGATCCCAGAGAGAAAGCTTCCCAAACATAGGTCAGGTGGTTGCTATGTTTTCCTAAAACAATGTCAGCTGTCTCTAAACTACAACAAGAACATGGAATGATCACGCCTAAATCAGCTGCTTTTGACTACTAGTGTGTCTGGTGTTTAAACGGCGTTCTAATTTGTTTTGATTTTGGCAATTTAGCTCAACTAGTTTCATATTTAATAGTTACAAACAGTTTTTAAGTACAAGAGAACTTTTTAGAGACAAAGCAAGAAACTGCAGTTGAGAAACATTATCATGGAATTCACCACAGAGTCAAATGCACAGATTTTAGAATTACTTATTTACTTACACCATGTCAAGTTGAGTAATTAATTTTAGCCTCTTATTTTAAGAAAATCTATAAAAAGTACAGAAATTGTTTAAAAATCCCATGTTTTTGTCAGTGCAACTCCCCAATGCATTAGTTCTAAAGGTCAAAAGCTCTAAAAGTTGTTTTAGTCTTAAAAGCATAATTATCATTATTTTAGTATTATTAATGCTACAATTAATGCTATTTTAATTTAAATTGTCCTAGATTTATATTTTTTGATTAAGTCAGTGTTTTTATACAATTTTAGTGTCTAATTTTAGTTTACAGTGCCCATGTCTTACCTTTTGTCGGTTGTCAACCACCCTTATCAGTTTGATTACAGCAGTCTCGAGGCCAGGTCAAATGCTTGTAATACAGACATGTATACTTTCACCATTCTAGGAACAAAAGCACAAATGGAAACAGTTAGCATCCTCAAAAACAAACTTTTGTCGTAAATTAGGGCTAGGCAATATTAGCAAAATGAACATCTCGATAGTTTTGGGCATATCTTCATAACAGCAATCAGATGACTATTACTTCAATAGGCTGCGTCTAAGTTAAAATAACACAATGACGTCATGAATCTAGATCAGAGTGGGCAATCTTTCACATTCAGCTCCACCCAAGTGGCGGAGGCTGTTACTACGATCATTGGCGTAACAAATTGTCATTACTGTAATAATCAAATAAATGACTAAATGAATAAAAACCCTAAATTGATTAATGTATAATTTTGCGCATGCACCGTGAAGTTTGTAGAATAACAACTAAATGTATTAAGGAAAACAAAAAGATTACCACTTATTTTCAAAAGAGCTTGATTAAAACTGGTCTGCCCATATCTGATCCAGATTGTGAACAAGATTTCTGATTAACAACAATGTACTTTGTCATGTAATATCTAAAGACACTTAAAGTTATTTTAATCTGGTGTTTTCCATTAGTGACTAGACTTTTATGTTACAACAAAAACTAACTACATCTAAATAAGATTTATGTGGTGTAAATATCTATGTGAAGTATTATTAGTCTAGTAAATGCTGGGATGTCATGTGAATAATGTGAAATGTTTGCAAATGTATCATAATAGTGTAGACATATCATATTCTAAGTTGTATCTATTTTCTTCTTACAAGGTTCTTTTGTGGCAATTTTAACTAAAACGATATACTATTTATTTTGGACATTTTGAAAACCCATTCTCTATTATATCTAAAGTTTGATATATGCTATTGTACAGTTTTAGTTGTAAATGCAAATGAGAATAATACTGTCCTTCTACATCTTGAGTCTTCCGTTGCTGTCTTGTTCTTGCTTCTGCGCCTCGTTCCCTCTCATGGCATCCCCCGAGTTGAGCAGGCAACAGGCAACAGGTTATTTTTGGCATGGCAGGTCCCCTCTTGCTGTGTGTGTGTGTAGAAGCGTTGACCACAGCGGCACCGCTGCTGTTGTTCCTGGGGTGTCCCGGTCTTCTCCCCTCCTCTTGTTCCGGATCTCCAGTGGACTGTGCCTTCGTCTGGTCATTGTATCATTGTCCCAAGCACAGATGCCAGTTGTTTGTTCTTGATGAGTCAGATATAATACAGAAACAACTGGGTTACTCCAAATCACATGAGTTTGACGTGTGTGAATTTAAAGCTTCAGGGCCTGATGTGTTCAGGATGCACCGATCCCTCTGGTTTCTTTATGCTGACATGTGAGCTCTGCAAAGACCTTACTTGAGCGTGGAAGAACATAAACCACAAGTCCGGAGTGAAGCGGCCTTGTGAGTTCAATGTCCGTGAAATCTTTGGCTCTCAGGTCTCAGTCACTCCAGCGCTCTGTCAGCAGCAGGTCAAAGGGCTCGCGTCCTTGGCTCGACTGCAGTTTGTTTTAGTTGAAGAATTGTCTTGTCCATTAGCTTTATGTAAGCTCAAAAGCGGTTGGATCCAAGAAAGTCAAGCTCAGACGAGGTCTCTTTTTAAAACAGCGGGCAGAGATTAGATCAGGAAAACATGTCTTCGTCTAATTGTTGCTGAATTGCGTTCATTGGATTGAGATTGTCCATTTGTCTGTTCAACAAGCCCCTTTCTCTCCTCCGGTGTGCTCCAGGCCTCTCACCCCGCAGCAGCTGGTATGTTGGAGTGGGGCGAATGGGGTTGGAGGTGACGTCCCAAAATAACTTGGAGAGAAGCCGCTGCTGGTTTGGCCCCTTGGTGTGTGAATATGCAGAAAAACTTTGTGCCATTGTGCTTTTCTTTTCTTCTTTTCTTTTCTCTTTTTTTCTTGTTTTTTCTTCAGGCCCCCACTACTGCGGCCGGACAGTGATCTCCCCTCTGGTCTCAGGTCCAACATGCTACTGTGACGTCTCTTTCTTGCCATTATAGATTCTTGAAGAGTCCAAAAGCGCCTACCTTTGCAGAATGTGTATTTGAGCCCCACGTTGGGCGCCAATTGTGAGAAACATTATTCAGGTAGGCAAATAAGTCAAACAAAAAATCCAGGGTTCATGTTTTATTCACAAAAACAGAAGACAGAACAGTCTCAGCCATCCTGACCAGGGGCCGAGGCCCACACACTCACACACAACGCGAACTAAAACTTGGCTGTCACAAGCATCGTTACAGAAGCAGGGCATATTTATAGTGGTTTGAGTCCAGGGCCCCTGCAGCTGGTTGGAATTTATCATTCCAAACTGAAAGGTGGTGTATTGTTAGTTTGCTTAGGTAACGAAGGTTAGACAGTTTTTAGCTGTGCAGAGAATGTATAGCCTTGTTGCTAGACAGAAATCTTACACCTCCAAGCTACAAGCTTTTCTTAGAGAGAGAGAGGTAGGACACGCACATGCATGTTAAGAAAGTACTTCTATTCCCTGAAAAGAAATAAAACAGACAAATGAAAGCGGAAAATTCCTCACAAAGCCAAGCTCAGAGCAAATATTTGTAAGTAAGTAACTTTATTTGTATAGCAAGTTTCACAGACACAGAGTCACAAAGCGCTTCACAGTGAGATGAACCCTTCCCTCCCCACTCAGTGACAGTAAGCTGCCCTGGGGCAACTCAACACCAGACGCTTCAACCTCCAACTACCACCAAGTGTTCCCGAAGATGCATGTTATTAGTTGGTAGGGAAACCGAAGGAAACCACCAGACACGGAGAGGAACATGCAAACTCCACAAAGAAAGGCCCAGGTCGTGTGGGAGTCGAAGCTGTGACGCCAGAATGCTGTCCGCTCTGCCACCGTGACCTAAACCACACATCATCCACATGAAGCAGGCGTTTCAGGACACAGAAAACGAATATTTCTGAAAGCAGGTCCCAGAGTGAAAAGATTCAAAACTCCGGTTTAGCGTCTCCGCAACATTTTTTTTTTCCACCGATCACTGCTCCAGAGTCACGTCTCATCTGCTGAATGTACTGACCTTTATGTGATGTTCACTGCGAAATCTGTCTTCTCATTGCACAGTAAAGACAGGGAAAAACTAAATAAATCCACTACAATTCATTGGGAAGAAAAAGAATATGAAGCTTAGTCCAAACCACTGGTGTGGACTGCAAACCAATTAGCTGGAGGCCCAGACAAATATTGCAAGAATCCATCTGGCTGGACAGGTTAGTAATATTTCAATAGTGTTACAAAAAACTGAAGCAAACTTACCAGGGCTGAGATCCAAGTCCGTACCAGATCAACTGAACTATCTGGAAGAACAAACCCAGAAGAACTGTTCTCTTGTTCCCAATGGTCCTCATCAGAACACTCAACAGCACCGTCTGTGGACAGAGAGAGAACTGCATGAGAGAGAGAGAGAGAGAGAGAGAGAGAGAGAGAGAGAGAGAAGGGGAGAGAGAGGGGAGAGAGAGAGAGAGAGAAGAGAAGAGAGAGAGGAAGAGAGAGAGAAGGAGAGAGAGGAGAGAGAGAGAGAGGAGAGAGAAGAGGGAGGGAAGAGAGAGAGGGAGGGAGGAGAGAGAGGAGAGAGAGAGGGAGGAGAGAGAGAGAGAGGGGGAGAAGAAAGAGAGAGAGAAAGAGAGAGAGGAGAGAGAGAGAGGTAGAGAAAGAGCGAGAGAAAAGAAAGAGAAAGAGAGAGAGGGAGGAGAGAGAAGAGAGAGAGAGGGAGAAGAGAGAGAGGGGAGAAGAGAGAGAGAGCGGGAGAAAAGAAAGAAGAGAGAGGAGAGAGAGAGAGGTAGAGAAAGAGCGAGAGAAAAGAAAGAGAAAGAGAGAGAGGGAGGGAGAGAAGAGAGAGAGAGGGAGAAGAGAGAGAGAGAGCGGGAGAAAAGAAAGAGAGAGAGAGGAGAGAGAGAGAAAGAGAGGGGGAGAGGAGAGAGAGTGAGAGAAGACAGAGAAAGAGAGAGAGAGAGAAAGAGAGAGGGGGGAGAGAGATAAGAGGAGAGAAGAGAGGTGAGAGAGAAGAGAAAGGGAGGAGAGGGAGAGAGAGAGGAGAAGAGAGAGGGGGGGAGAAGAGAGAGAGGGAGAGAAGAGATAGTGAGAGAAAGAGAGAGTGAGAGAAGAAGGAGAGAGGGAGGAGAGAGGAACAGAGAGAGAAGAGAGAGAGGAGAGAAAGAGAGAGCAGAGAGAGAAAAGAACAGAGAGAGGAAGAGAGAGGGAAAGAGAGAGAGATAGAGAAAGAGAGAGAGAGAGGGAAAAAAGACAGAGAGAGAGAGAGAGAGAGAGAGAGGGAGAGAGAGAAATGACAGATATACTCTAAAAGTTAAAAACTCCTAATTGACATTGTTCAAATGTGCAGCCGTTTAATCAACAGTTCAATTGCGTTGTTGTGCTGACACATAATAACGTCGTGTTTTACCTGAACGATGATGGACAGGATGCCCACCATGGCGATGAAGGCAGCGATGGCAGCCGGAGTGAAGTGGATCATCTGAAAAAAGGCAGAGGTCAGAGGTCGTTCGTGACATGAGGAAGGGTATCAAATGCAGTAAATTTCCATCTAGTTGTAGTAACAGCAGCAAGCAGTAGTAGTAATAGTAATAGTAATGGTAGTAGTAATGTGAGTAGTAATAGTAGTGTGCAGACCTGTTTGAGGTAGAGGAAAAGCTGGAGTACTGTCCGGCCTCGGGTAGATACGAGAGGAAAACTGTGACACAGATGAGCAGCACTGTGGGGTCCTGTCCCACTCGCCGCAGAGACTGAAAACACAGAAATAAAAACAGCATTACATATCTGATACATATAAGAGGTTACAAAAAACAATACCAGTGTACTATACAACAAGCCTTTCAGACAATAGTAGAAAGATTATTTGGCCTGGTGACCTGTTTGTATGCACTTACACAGCCAAGTCTAATCCTAGCCCTTTCTGCACAGCTTTTGTCTAAGCTCTCTAACCTCAACAGCTATTTTATATGATAGCCTTTATTTGGCCTTGTGCAATTGGAGGTGCTTGACAAACTCATCAGTTTCTGCTTAGCTCAGAAAGTTTGGATTAACCCTTTAGGTGCCAAAGTAGAATTCTGCACCAAGTCGTTACAGGCTCTGCTTCTCTAGTCGCCAGATTCTGTTAAGTTTCAGTTGTTTGGAAATTTACATTTTTTCAACTGTATAAAATAAAACAAATACAGGTTCCTGCACAACTTCTAGAATGAGACCTCCTATATCAAAGACCACACTCACGTTTAAAAACATAATTTTTATAAATAAAAAAGAATAGTTTTTGTTTTGTCATACAAGCACTATTTATTGGCTCACATTATTACACACATTTAAGTTATTTCTGATCAAAAATAACATTTGTAGAGGCCCATCCCAATTTGATGTGGTCATATCTGCACCTGTCACATGATCACTGACAGGTGCTACACCTGTCACATGATCACTGACAGGTGCTGCACCTGTCACATGATCACTGACAGGTGCTGCACCTGTCACATGATCACTGACAGGTGCTGCACCTGCCTCTCATCTGCAGTGAGCAGCTTTATGTCCCTCTTCACAAAAGCACACACAGGTGATCTCTGATACTTCCACAGCTCCGCTCCAGTTTGTTTCAGTTCATTTATGTTTATAAAGTTCACACAACTTTGTGCACCTTAAATAAATCCAGAAAATGTAACGAAACACCCGCAGTGAAGTGCACAGCTCATTATGCACAGCACGCAGCATCTGCAGCACTAGCAAACGACAAAGTCAGACGATTTTAGTCTGAAGTGTTGAATTTGTGTTTAAGCGTAGTGAGTTTACCTTAAAACTTGCTCTCTAAGTGAAACACGTCTTTTGTTTTGACCAAGTTGAATAGTTCTTGTTTAGTCCCAAAATTGTGAGGTGATTCTAAGCGAACAGTGAGCTCATGACCTCTGAAGCACACACTTCTGTTCTGCGCTGTCGCTCTGAGCCTCGTTTACACGACGGGCATCACAGCAAATGCAATATCTCTGACACAACATGCACAGTCTTCATTTAACTTTTATCAATCTGCTTGAAATACAAGATCTTAAAAAAGCCACTTCAAATATAAGACCTAAAGTCCTAATTTTGACAAATTTAAGACAACTTAAGACCTTAAATGTCCCATTTCAAATGTAAGACTTTTTAAGACCCCGCGGGAGCCCTGAAATATCAGATTGGATTCTACCGGATGAAGTTTTTAAAATGAACAATCCTGGCACCT
Source organism: Mugilogobius chulae (assembly GCA_038363315.1). Lineage (NCBI taxonomy): Eukaryota > Metazoa > Chordata > Actinopteri > Gobiiformes > Gobiidae > Mugilogobius > Mugilogobius chulae. Next base: position 25,426,567 of record CM076397.1, read on the forward strand.
AAAAGATTAATACAACAAGGATTCTTGATGAAAAGATAAACGGTGTAAACAGATAGAACTATGATGCTGTTCACCTCCTGCTCTCTCTCATGCGTACACATGCGCGTTCTTTCCTCCCGCTCTCCCTCTCCTCATGTCCTCCTGCTAAACTAGCCCTGAAAGCTAAACTTTAAAAACTACTATTATGTGCTCTTTCCGTTGACTAAAATAAAGAAGAACTTCAAGCTGAATCTTGTCTGAGACTCACGTTAAAGGGGTCGGCCTGCTGCCAGGAAAACTCCGTGGACCTGATTTTGTCCGGCAGAGACTCTGGCACCAGAAAGAAGACGAAGGCGATGTCCCAGCACCGAGATTACCGTGGCGACCAGGACCACCACGCTGTCGTCGAAACGCTGAGAGAGGAACGCTCCGATGGCCGGAGATGTGACCAGGGAGGCGGCAAAGGTGGCTGACACCTGAAACAAACAACAGTCCATGGTTTACTTTATTTAAACATGCTTTGCTCTACTTTGGGTTAGTTGTTTCCAGAGATGGAGGAAACACTTTGCAGACACAGGGAGAACATGCAAACTCCACACTAAGTAGAAGCAGGAGGGATGATAGGTCAGTGAGACGAAGCAGTGAACTGTTTTTCCCACAGTCTAAAGTGATTATCTGACATCACATGATTCACCGCACATGACACTAAAAGGCTCTGAGCCAGGTCTGAACCAGGACTGAGGCAGGTCTAAAGCATTTCAAGAGTTCACCTGGATCGGACTGTGACATGTCTCCAGAGTAGGGCCTGACAGATATATCGGCTGGCTGATATTTTTTTGACGATATGAGTATTACAGACTTATCGGTTATCGGCCAAAAATATCGCCGATATACTGCCGATGTTTAAGACATGTTGTAATTCATTTTAAAGCTTAGATCTTCCAGAATACAACCATTCCATTCAATCACCAATCAGATCAATATTTAGTGCGGTTGTTACATTTGAGTTGATTTATTGTCGAACTGCACCTGAACGCAGCACCAGGCGCTGGATTTAAACGCTCTCAACTAACTCAAGAAAAGGAAAAACTTCATCAGAGATGACACCCGCAACCACAGAAAGGACTTTTATTTCATCAAAGTGTTCATATGGAGAAGAGGGACGATTCTCGTCAGAAAGGACAAGAAGTCAACAACAAGAAGAGGTGGATTTTACACTACGGACAGTCGTTTGGAGATTGGATTAAAGGAATTATTCTTGTGAAGACTTGGGATCTGAGAAGAGGTTATCTGACTGGTGAGTGTTGAAAACGAGTTCATTTTAACTTTCAATGTACCTCACTGTAGTTAGCGGTTAGCTCCTGATACACCAATAACATTGCCTCAGCTCGTTCTCTCTGGTGACTGTAAAGTGTTGTGTTTGTGTTGATTGTTATTGGAGACACACTGACAATAGTCATGAAAAGAGGTGTTAATGGTAAGCATTTGCGCATTTTAACTGTGATGACGTCATGCATATTAATGAGGCTAACTGCACCTTTAGCCTCTGGAATTCACTTCAGTTGTACAAGACTATCAAATATAATGTTATACAAACAAGTTTCAAGCCTTTAGAGTCACTCATAAGAGGCGAAGTAACACTAAATGTGACTTAAATAAACCCAACTTAAAATCACTAAAGCCAGACAGTTTTCTTTTAACATCTGCTCCTAATAAAAAAGTATTTTTCTATTTCTAATTATATCAGCGGTCTTATCGGTCATTGGCAACACGAGCATCCTCTATATCGGTGTCGGTTCCCAAAAAGCCATATCGGCCGGGCCCTACTCCAGAGTTCACCTGGACCTGACTGTGACGTGTCTCTGGACCTGACTGTGACGTGTCTCTGGACCTGACTGTGACGTGTCTCTGGACCTGGACCTGACTGTGACGTGTCTTCTGGACCTGACTGTGACGTGTCTCTGGACCTGACTGTGACGTGTCTCTGGACCTGACTGTGACGTGTCTCTGGACCTGACTGTGACGTGTCTCTGGACCTGACTGTGACGTGTCTCTGGACCTGACTGTGACGTGTCTCTGGACCTGACTGTGACGTGTCTCTGGACCTGACTGTGACGTGTCTCTGGACCTGACTGTGACGTGTCTCCACTGGACCTGACTGTGACGTGTCTCCACCTGGACCCTGACTGTGACGTGTCTCTGGACCTGACTGTGACGTGTCTCTGGACCTGGACTGGTGACGTGTCTCTGGACCTGACTGTGACGTGTCTCTGGACCTGACTGTGGACGTGTCTCTGGACCTGACTGTGACGTGTCTCTGGACCTGACTGTGACGTGTCTTGGACCTGACTGTGACGTCTCTGGACCTGACGATGTGACGTGTCTCTGGACCTGACTGTGACGTGTCTCTGGACCTGACTGTGACATGTCTCTGGACCTGACTGTGACGTGTCTCTGGACCTGACTGTGACGTGTCTCTGGACCTGACTGTGACGTGTCTCCACCTGGACCTGACTGTGACGTGTCTCTGGACCTGACTGTGACGTGTCTCTGGACCTGACTGTGACGTGTCTCTGGACCTGACTGTGACGTGTCTCTGGACCTGACTGTGACGTGTCTCCAGGTAAATAAAGACAGACTGACCAGGCCGTAGGCGGTGCTCCTCTCGTGCTCCTCTGTGATGTCGGCCACGTAGGCGAAGATCACTGAGAACGTGACGGAGAAGATTCCGGACACAGAGATGAGGGCAAAGTACAACCTGGAACACAGACGCAGAAGTGTACAAAACAGGATTAACTTAAACACACAAGTAAAGTTAAAGGAATAGTATAGAAGATTGACCAAGGTGGAAGAGGGAAAGTAAGGAACAAACATTGAGTTGTACAGTAAAGGAGCTGTGATAGTGAACGTGAGGGCTGTGTTTGATTCAGAAACGTGGGAGCAGAGAGAGTTAATCCCCTGCTTCAGAATCACATGTGGATCACAAGCTTCAAATTCAAAGTGCAGTGTTCAGGGATAATCAGGGCAAACAGCAGCGACTCCAGCTCCAGGGCAACAACCAAAAACATGAACATGAACTAGTAAAGGTTATCATTATTTTAGTCAGTGAGATTAAATATTAAAAAAGTTCCTCCAATCTGAACTAGGGCTACAACTAACCCTTGCTTTGGGAAATTATTGTTCTGAAGATTCATGTGCGTCATTAAAATTAGTGCTGTGGTGCCTGTTTGTAGTTCACTGGTGGAAGTTGTAAGCCTTTTCCCACTGTAGGAATTTTTTCTGTTCCTGTCCCCATTTTGGGAGCATTCACACAAAGCAGGAACTATGTACTGGGGCCACACTTTTAGGACTTTTTAGCTCCTGCTCTAGGGCTGGTACTTTACTTAATGCAAACGCTAGTTAATCCGACTTTCAGAACTGCTGCTGTGCTAACACAAACATAGGGACAGGGTAGTTCCTCTGACTAAACAGGGACTGGAGGAATGTGGGGACTAGTTCTTGGTACTTTCATGTGCAAAAACAATAAGTTCAATAATAAACAGCCAATGATCCTGTAATGACCTCCAAAGATAAGGAGGTATAGATAATGTTACATGTTTGCTCTATTCTGAAACACCCACAGTATCTAGTCATTATAATAACTCAGTATTGGCTGGTTCTAGCTGGGTTAGCTCAGCAGTGTGATGTTTTGTTTTTTTTTACCAGGAGTTGAGTCTCATGAAGGGGATGGGGGCGCAGGTGAAGAACACGGTCATCAGGAGAAAGGACTTCCTGCCCCAGATGTCAGAGAGAGCGCCGATCAGAGGAGCGGAGAGGAATGACAAGAAGCCCTGACAAAACATGAGAAAGATTTACATTTGGTTACACTATTAAAGCATAATTTCCACTGTTAAGCTCCAGGTGGAGTGGATGTTCTGAACATGTTAAATGTAGACACTGACCTTAACTCCTTGGACCAGTCCATTCATGAGGAATGTGTGCTGGCGGAAGGTCTCATTGAGAACCTGAAAGAGAACAGGCACAGTTAGTTTTATCTAATTGTGTGACAGCAGAGACAGTTATCAGAGTTAAGCTGTTGGGGTTTCTGTAATTCAGAACTAAACTAACTTCTTACTTAAACTGTGTAACTGTGTAACTTTCTGGACATAAAAAGTCAACTTTACAATTCACTAAATTAGAAGGTTAAAACAATACTTTGGGACATTCTGAATGAGGATGAATACATTTTATGCCATATTGTGAAAAAAAATACAGCTTCACTAATCACTTTCCTATAGAAACAAACATGAGAGGGCCTCCTCCAGGATAAATGATTTTTGGGCTGCTCAAAGCAAAGAAGCAGATTTTTATGATTTATATAAGGCAACAAAAAAATATATATATATATGTAAAAAGAAAAAAAACATGCTTTTATTCAGGTCTCTTTTTGGCAAAAAAAGAAATAAATAAAACAACTAAACTTTCTTCCTTACATTTTAAAAAGAGACTTGTTGGTTTCTGTCCTCAGTGAACACCTGTTCTGCCATGTATCTGCGCTTATTCAACAGTCAACTGCTCTTAATATAAAGCCCCATGGGTGTTCTAGAACAGTTTTAGACAGTGAGTATTATCTTTGACAAAACAGTTGACAGATAATTGTTTTATTCGGGAAAAACCTCTGACTCTGCAGATGATTGTAACTAGGGCTGGGCGATATGGCAAAATATTAACATCACAATTTTCTTGGAGCCAGATCACAATTTCGATTTTATCACGATTCTTGTAGGGGTGTCCAAACTTTTTCGCAGTGGGCCACATTTTGAAACTTTTTTGGAGCAGAGGGCCAATAATACACAGCCTTGAGTGAATTTTAATGAACCACCGCACTTTTAATTAGGGCATTAAACATTCATTTTAGGTTTCAAAATGCATTCAAATGTTTGTTATTTCAATTATCATATAATAATTTGACATTAAAAACTAGACCTTTTGTAATTTTGACCAATCTGGCCGGAAGTCTGAGAGCCAAAGAAAATTGGTCAAAGGGCCGCATTTGCCCCTGGGCCGCAGTTTGGACATGCCTGTTGTAGACTGTTGAACACATTTCACTATCAGTAGCTAAATCCAGTTGTCAATATCCGACCAGTGTTGCCAGATTTTCAGAGAGAAACAAGCAAACTCAGCCCTTCAATAAAAGTTAGTAAAAGAATCGATTAATTAAAAACATTTTGTGTTGCTGTAAAACAAGTGTTGGGGATTTTGCCATATCATGTGTTTTTCTTACATTAATAACGACTTTTAGACATGAAAACATGCAAAAATCTGTGTTTCCGTTACATAAATGTATATATTTTAATAAATCATACCAGAAAAATAGCTAAAATTAATTCCTATTAGGACTTAAAAGCACGGTTCAAAATAATTTTAGGAAAAGAAGCCCAAAGTCGCTATAAAGACTAGGATTTGAAAACTCTGAGACTTAGATTAATAGGTTGGAAAAATTATTCTATATTTGAACAGACAGATGCATTAAGTGAAATCACAATATGACGATTTCATCAAAAAAGCAGATTGTCACAGAGATGAGCTCACGATTCGATTTTTATCACAATATTGCCCAGCCCTAATTGTAACTGGTCCTGGGCGATATAATAATACATATCATGAGGACAATAGACAATTGTCTGTCCAGTCATTTCTATAACCTAATTATACAGTCAGCAACTATATCATGTGTGTCAAATTAAACATGTTTTGTTGGCACGGTTTTATAATAAAGGGACATGAATTCATTGATTATTATCATGAACTCATGATATGTTCATGATGAATATTGTATGAATTCATGATGCATTTATGCAGTAGTTCATCATGAGTCATCTAGAATTAGCAAGAATTCACCACGAATGATCATAAATTTTAATTGTTTCATTAATTCTTTCATATTTCATTGAGTACCTAACCTAACCTACCTTATAAGTTTATCACAACCAAGCTTTACAGTTTTACAAGTTAGAATATGTTTAGTTTATGTCTCTGAAAAAAGAAATTCATGACGACTCAGGATGTTTATGAATGACTTTCAAAAGTCATGAATTACTAGTATTTTTTGGTTAAAAAACTGAATTTAGTAGGTTTAAATGTCATAGTTAACAGGATAATTATGAATGAAAATAACTAATGAAATCACTTGAATTCATGATAATTTGTGATGAATTCTTGATGACTCATAGTGAACTAATGCCTAAATACATAATGAATTAATGTATTTATCCTTCATAATTAATTCATGACAATAATCAATTAACTTATATGAATACGAACACATACAGTAGACCATGGGCTAGCTTTTTCTCCTTTTCCATTATAACCATAGACATAAGTAATTTTATTAGTTTATAATTTACTATCTATGACTATAACAAAGTGACTATAACAAAGTGGCTGTAGCTCATTCCTTCCATGTGTTACAGATTTATAGATCAGATAAAAGTTGTTTTTCTGCACGCCAAAGTAAAGACACAATAGCAGCTTTAAGGGACTAGAATAAAAGACTTAATGCCTCCAGTCTCTTTGCTACAGTTACAGTTACACAGACCGTGAGCATGGGCGTGGTCAGGAGGCCCCAGGCAAAGAACTCCAGGAAGATGACAATGACTGCGTGCGTCACTGTGGCTCGGCCCCGCTGGAAACAACAAACAAATAAATAAACACGCTGTTAAAAAAGAAAAAGCCTGGACATTACAAACGCAGGAAATGTAGAGGCTGCTGCTTCCTGATTCACCATTCTCAGCTTTCATCACAAAGTACAGTACCTGACTTGCATGTAATAGATGTTTTACCGACACACAAGGCTGGGGTTCCTGAAATTTTTCAACCTTTTTGAGTCAAAGCACACTTTTTGGTTACTTTTCTGTGGCACATCAGTGTCTTAAATAACACCTAATTACAACTTTTAGTTGAAAAAGTCAGGGTTCCTGCAAGTCTTAGATTTCCAAACCTTCCAAATCCAGTTGAGATTGAAAGCTTTCCCAGAGAGTGGAAATCAAACTTGAAATGTCCAGGTTGTCAATGATTGTACCATATATTCCGGACTATAAGTGGCACTTTTTCATCATCTGACAGGCAGGGCGACCTTTCTACATAAAGTAAATGTGAATTTATGAATAACTATTAATATATTACGGGTCCCGACCGGACTCGAGCTCTGCCAGCTTCTCAAACAAATGCCGCTTCATTTGCTGCTGTTCCTCCAGTGAACCGCACTGACGCTTAGGAAAATGCGCAGTGCTTCAATAAAAAAATAATAGTAACAGGACAGAGAGAGTCGATTCAGTCTGATCTGAGGAGTAGTTCTTTTGATCATGATCGCTGGTGACTGCACAACGAAAACTCACAGCTGTATTTCCTTATTTTACGCATAATATCAGTGGAGCACTCGCAGATCTACAGCTGAAGTGCGGGGAAAACTTCCAGAGGAATGAATGAAGGAGAATGAGAGTTTGTGCAAAATCAGCAGTGGATTTAACGGAAACAGATGTGTGGAACTTGCTGCAGGTAAAAAAAACAGCTACTCTTGAGTCACATCGCGATTGTTGAATGTCAAATGGACAAAATGCTTATTGCAGACGATTTAGTGATAAGTTAAGAGCTGATTAATGCAGTGTTTAGTCAGTTTTGATCTGAATCTTGTAGTTTTGCCCCATGTGAGCGATCCTTGACAAGTGCACGATGGAGAAACGTGTCCCGCGTCTGTTTATGTAAAATAAATATCCCCCAAAAAGTGCGACTTATACTCTGGTGCAACTTATATTTTCCTCTAAAATTTGCTTTTTGGGGCTTCTGCGACGTATACTCTGGAGCGACGTATAGTCCGGAAAATATGGTACACATCCTGCAATATTCATTTTACCTGCCAAACATATATATTGCTTAAATGTAGTGATGCACCGATCCAGCTTTTTCAGTTCCGATACCGATCCGATACTTTAGAATTACGCATCTGCCGATACCCGATATCAACCGATACCAGTGTAAGGAGTGAAACAGCTCTTTTTACCTTTTCAAAACATAAGACTTTTGATCATAAAGTGTTATTTATACTGCAAGACAAAACTGAACAACTTAAGAAGGAGAGAAAGAAAGAGAAGAGAAGAAAGAGAGAGAGAAGAGAGAGAAAGAAAGAAGAGAAGAAAGAGAGACAAAGAAAGAAGAGAAGAAAGAGAGGAGAGAGAGAGAAAGAAGAGAGAGAAAGAAAGAAGAGAAGAAAGAGAAAGAAATAAAGAGAGAGAGCGCGAGGAGAGAGAGAGAGAAGAAAGAGAGAGAGAGAAGAAAAAGAGAGAGAAAGAAAGAAGAGAAGAAAGAAAGAGAAAGAAAGAAAGAAAGAAAGAAAGAAAGAAGAAAGAGAGAGAGAGAGAAAGAAGAAAGATAGAGAGTACGAGAGGAGAGAAGGAGAGAGAAGAGAAGAAAGAGAGAGCGTGAGGAGAGAGATAAGAGAAGAGAAGAAAGAGAGAGAGAAGAGAAGAAAGAGAGAGAAGAGAAGAAAGAGAGGAGAGAAGAGAGAGAGAGAGAAAGAAAGAGAGAGAGAGCAAGAGGAGAGAGAGAGAAGAAAGAAAGAAGAGAAGACAGAGTAATAGAGAGAAGAGAGAATAGAGAGAAGAAAGAGAGAAAGAAAGAGAAGAGAGAGGAGAGGAGAGTGAGAAGAAAGAAAGAAAAAGAGAAGAAAGAAAGAGAGAGAGAAAGAATAAAATGTCAAACATTATGAGACATTCTGGCTCAACATCAGCCTATAAATCAGACTCATTATGTCCAATTAAACACAACTAGGATATCGGCTGAACCGATATTATGGAGCCGATACTCGATCCAGCAACATTTCCTGGATCGGCACCGATATTCGATCCCAGTATCGGATCGGTGCATCTCTACTTAAATGCTTTATTACTGACCTGGGGGATGCTGTGAACAGATTCTGTAGACCTGAGCCCTGTTCTACAAAGCTAGATTTAGTGTTTAGCCAGGTAAGTTCTGGGTTAAACCTGATCTGACGATCTGGATCACTTCTTATCGGGGCAGATCTCTATGGCAACATGCAGCAAACTCATAACCTGCTTCAGACCACGATAAGTTCCCAAATAAGTTAAAAAGACAAGTCACTGACCAATTAGAGACGAGAATTCAGGCGTTTGTGAAAGGAGAAAAATAGAGACAGTTCGGAAAAGAAATGCAGTGGCGTATTGTTTATGTCAATGCAAAGATGTGTAGAGGAGCGATGAGATCTTATATACATTGACTAGACTATATAGTTTAACCATTTGTGTGATGGTTAATAAATACTTTCAAAGTCAAATATGCCTCTAATGATTGACGACACTTTGTGCACATATGGTGCATCTTTACGCATCACAGCTCATTCAGACTGTTTAATCTGTTAAATGTTTCGTGCTTTAGTCTGTTATATCGATGGATGGGACTCAAACAAACTTTCCTTTGGCTTAGATTTGACAAGTCCCGTCTAGGGCTGGGCGAAATTGACAAAATTGAAAATCTTGATCATTTTCTGGCATATCTCGATTACAACATTGAAACGATATTTGTCAGTTCAACAAGAAATTGTTCAAACGTGTCTTTAAGTATACATTAGCTGAAACTTAATTATCAAATATGGTACTTTATTGGGCCCAAAACAAGTTCTACTGATCTATTAGTCGACTAAAAGGACGCGCTGCCTTTTCAAAACTTGTAATGTCTTAAGGACTGGACCAAATATTCATGTTACTAAATATATGCACAGATAAATGCAGATAATTAGGAAGTAAGGTGTTAAAAAAGTGTAATAAGTTTGCAACGTGTTTCAAATCCTTCATATCCCAGTAAAATAATACACTATTTATTTAGTCAACAAAAAGACAACTGAGTTATTAAATGACCAACTCAAGACAATTTATGAAAATTGTGGGGTGTTTTTACTATTAATGATGCTCTCAATATTACATTTTTGCATATGTTCAAAATAACATTCACGATAATATAAAAAATTCGATAATTGCACAGCTCTAATCCCGTCTATAGATTTTGCATCATAATTGACATTTCCTCACGTTTGAAGTCAGCAGCTCGGTTGTTCTGATTGGTCAGTTGACACTAACCCCGCCCCCTGCTCCGTTGAGAAAATCCAGGGTTAACTGAACGAGCTATGAAACTTGTTTTGTAGGACAGATTATCCAGAGCGGCTCATGTCTGGGTTGGTCAACCGGGGCAAGGCAAGGCAAGGCAAATGTATTTGTGTAGCACAATTCATACACAAAGCAATTCAAAGTGCTTTACAAGGCACTTTGAATTGTTCCACAAGGCAGGAGTAAGAGACACTTGCAGGATAAGTTCAGTGACATCGCTAGTACAGGCCTCAGGGGTTAATTATTACTTTTTCCCAGAGGGAAACATTTAAACTTAGACAAACAGTGAAACGCCAAACAGTGAACATTGAATAGTAATTCTCTTTGTTTCTCTTTGAAGTTTAGGAGGAAAACTGGAAAAAAAGTAAAAGTCAAAACTTTAAAAGCTAATTTTACGAAGAACTTCACACTTTATCATTTTGATCATCATAACAATGTCCCATGAGTTTACATTATCGTGACCGGCTTTAACTTTATTCTCAAAAATGTTTTACTTTTTTCTGGTTATTATGCAAGTTTATTCTAATTAAACTATTACTTTTTTATCATACAACTACAAAGATTTACAGTAGTAGTACTGTAGTAGTTAGTTTATTTGAAACTGACAGAACTTTAAACATTGTTGTCTAGGGCTGGGTATTGCCAAGAGCCTTCCGATACGATACGTATCCGATACAGAGGACACGATACGATACGTATCCTGATACACGTATATGCAGATATAATTTAATGAATATGTCACATATCAAGTGTCAAATGCAGAGGACTTGTATTTTCTAACTACTCTTTATGTTAGACACAAGTGTCTTACAAATAAACCATTGTTCAGCTCAATAGATTCAGCTTTAAAGCTGCAGTCCAGGTTCAAAAGTGTAATTATATGAATTTAAATATGCCGATACGTATCCCGATACACCTCTTTGTAACGATACGCGTATTGCCAATGAGCTTGTCACGATATATCCCCGTATCGATACATTGAGTACAGCCCTATTGTTGTCCTGTTAGGTGAAACCGATGCCACATTCATAGGCCATAAAGCTCAGAGCTAATTTGCAGACACGGTCCCTTATCACGAAGAATAAAGATACAATACAATACATTAAAAAATGACATAAAATATTTACAGTAAGCTCATTGACTTACTAATATTAAGTGCGGCCTATATAGTTTGTAATTTATAAATTTTCTTACTTAAATCTAGTGGGTGCGGCTTATATTCAGGTGCGCTCAATAGGGCAGAAATTAAAGTATCCAAAGATTTGGGACATAATAATTTGTGTGATCTGCATTTTTTCATAAAAAGACAATTTCCGTTTCATTTTCTATATAAATTATTGTTTTTGTATAGACTCCTTCATAACATTTGTAGTCTTTTCCAGTTAGCTTCCAGTTGGAAACATACTTTTAACTCAAGAGTTTTTGTGACGACCCATTTTAGTCGATTAATCGGTCGACCAATGTCTTTAGTCGAACAAGAATTTCTTCGACTACAGCCCTGTTGGTCATACATTTCAGTTTCTCAAAAACTCGCCAGAAGCCTGATTAAAACAAGCCAAGGGCCGTAGTTTACCCAGGTACCAAAGTATTACTGTATCCTTCCTGTTAATTTACATTTTTCTTCATAAAGTGATACTTGACTGATATAAAACTATGATAATTAAATACTTGTTACAGCAAATTAGGACAACCTACCTGTCAGCCACTTTGTAAGAACAACTTTGGCAGTTCTTTCACCTGTACTTCAGTAGATTTTAGTCTTACAATGGTACTTATGACTCATTTTAAACACCTTTTGAAACAGTTTTCCAGTTTCTTGCATAGATACCAACATTATAATTTATTAGGCTTTTTACAGTGATGATTACATTTATATAAAGTAAACAAACTAGGTCAACTGTGCTTGCATCTGACATTTATAGTTTTGTTGTTCCAAGCCAGAAAAAAAGTTTAACGTCACTAAAAGAAGTGTTGAGATTGTGAACAAGAAAAACCGGTTAAAATGTACGTAAACAAATGATGCATACATTTAGATAAAGTTTTGACATATGAATACACGATAAATAAATGTTTAAAAGGCACGTGGACGTAGGTGATGTTTTTAGAGAAAAATCAAAACTTCAAACTGGGGCTAATGAAGCTAACATGTCATTTAGCAGCTAATGTTTGTAGCATTACGTTAGCTTCTTTAACGTGCAAATACGTAGTTGTGGAGAGAGATTGCAGTTTGTGAGAGAAGTTAGCCAAGTATGTAGAGTCTTTCCGGGGATTAGGCTGCCTCCGGGGCCGAGCTAAAACGGCTACTCACCGGGCGTCGGAGCGACATGCTGTGGCCGGCCTCGGACGCTGATTTCCCGCAGAGCATTTCACATGGTCCCGGTGCCCGCTGCAGCCGTGTGGAGAAGAAAGGACCGTGAACCGTGCTCCTACTGGGACCGCTCTCATCCGCCCCACAGCCGCCGGAGCAGGCTCAAGAGCAGCGACGGGGAAGAGGTGGACCGCAGAGAGCAGCTTTGGAGGAGCTCAGCCCGAGCATGAGGCACTTCCGCCCGGCTCAGTCTGCGAGAGTGTCCCGGGGGGCGGAGCTTAAGTTTGCACACTATTTTCCCCAGGATGTAATGGAATTTGGTGAAATTAGTAGCACTTTTATTGAATAATATTTATTATTTTTCGTGACTTTAGTGTCAGTTGTTGAACAAAAAGTTGAACATTAAAAAGGTTTAATTATTTATGTTTCATTTGCTGACAATTCTGTTTGCAAAATTATCATTCTTGTAAGTAATCTGAGATAACTGTTGTTGTGATTTTGGGCTATAGAAAAATAAAAATAATTTAATTGAATAATAAAATAAATAAATAAAAAGGATAGATAGATAGATAGATAGTAATAGATAGATAGAGATTAGATAGATAGTGATAGATGAGAAGTGTATAAATACAAGGCTATTGATCATTAAAATGCAGAGCAGAGATTTAAAGGACACATCTTATGCAAAATCAACTTTTCTGAGTTATTAATCCTATATTAAAATACTTCCTAGTCAAAAACTCAGCTGAGTTTTGTCTGAGATATCTTTTATTCCCATTAGAAACACCATTCTGAACCCCCCTGATCTATGATGTCATAGATAGATCTCTGATATTTTGCACTGTTTTTAATCATAGAGACAGGTTTGGAGCATTTCTTCAGCTGGACCACATCAGATTGATTTGAGTCTGTGATGTTTTCTTTGCAGTCAGTAGATGGAGCTGTAACTTGATTTCTGATGTGGGAACTGCCATTTATGCTTTACTGCACTTTTTTTTATTGGTCTTGGTGCCTATGATTCCAAAGTAGATGTTCTTAGGAGCATATTTAAAGGACAGGAACAACAAAAAAACTGCATAATATTTGTCCTTTAAAAAAAGTGCTATGCTTGATTAGGAGACATTTGCATAAGTACACTCAGGGTAAAATATAGCCTACATTTTTACAAAGCTTTAAAAAAACATGCAAATAGGCTTAGATAAAAGTCATACCTTAAGGAACGGTTTTGCCTAAAAAGATACACATCGGGCCTTTAAGACATATTTTTTTTCTGATTGTTTTACATGATTGGCTTAGAGAACTTAAGGGGTTGGTTTTAAGTTATTTAATTGTATGTATAAATACAAAAAATATAGAGAGAATGAAATCAAGTATAGCGCTTTTAACATTTGAGATGGTAACAATTGGGTACATCAATTTGAGGCTTTTTTCCAACAATGAATGACTCAATGATGTGTTACTGGTAGTATTGTAATATCAGGATTGCCAGAGTATATTTTCAATAAAAATAGAGTTCCATCCCTAAAGAAAGGTTAAAAAAGGTTTATGAGTATACTGGTGCACAGTGACCTCTATTGGCTGAAGTTGGAGGTCATGTTTGTTACACTGCAGTGCGTTCCAAACTAGTATGTAAAATGGTGTTTAAGTGTGATGAAGGTAATTTTGCCATGTTTTTTCCAGTGAAAGTCATGGAGAGCCCATTGTTCCATTAAAGCACAATAAATACTAAACACAAACAATTACAAAGGTCTGATAAGATTTATATTAAATTGAGTTTAAATTCACTCACAAAGAATAGACTTGTTAACTTGAGCCGACCAATGAGAGAATTTCAATGTGAGAGTAAAAGCAGATTTCCCTTGTTCATTGTGTAATAGGAGTTTTGACAGCATAACTTTGTAATGAATGTGTGAGTGTGTAAGTCTGCGGTTCTGCAAAGACTTCCAGCCAACCTGTAGAAGTCAAAGTGATGAGTATTTTAAAGATCAGAAGAAATAAACAACATGCACTGTGGAAATTTCAAGTTTTTTTTAAAGGGACCTATTGTGTCAAATTCACTTTTCTAAGTTTTAACCTTGTTATAATGGCCTTCCTTCACCATTAGTTTACTCAAATTATATTTGATAGATTCATGCATGTTTGAGTAATCATGTTTTTTTCTTCAGCTGAAGTTCAAGTGCTCAGAAAAAAAAGTGTCGCTTGTTTCAAAACTGTCCCCCTCCAACAATAATAATTTGTTATTTAAAATCTGTTGCTTTTTACAGATACATTTTAAAATGAAGAGGCGGGGCTTATCAGATCTGCAGTTTTGAACAGGAAGTCAATAGAGCTGTTCCTATTTTTCAGCTGTTTTAGATCAACTTTGTGTTTTACAATGAACAAAGGTAAATTACTGATCTGCACATGTTATAGTTTCTTACTAAATAGGCTATAGGTCTCCTTTAAGAGTACTGTGTGTTATGTCACTGTAATACAAAGAAGCAAGAATTGTAGCTTGAATAAGGGTTTTTCTATTATTAAACAAAGTAAAGAGACAAGCTGTGTCCGACGTTTTTGTGAAAGACTATCCATGTGTATTCTGAAAGACCAGGCCGAGGTATTTATAATGAGGAACTTGTTCTATGAGGACACCAATTAACGTAGAGATAGAATTGTAGGGATTGATAACGTTAAAGTGCATAAACTTGTTTTTTGGTGTATTTAGAACTAGCTTTAAGTTTAGTAATGACTTCTGTAGTTTAGAGAAAGCTTCTTGGACAGTATAAGAGCAACAAAATACAAAATTGTATCTTCTGTGTAAGTGGATTGTGCTGCAGGAAGATGAGGGGAAAATATTGTTAATATACAATAATATGTGACCAAGAACTGAACCTTGGGGAACACCGTTTTTCTATGACTACGCATGAAGAAGTGCAACCATGCCATTACTATTTGCCACACCATGCTGTTCCATCTTCAAAGCATGGATAATATCATCGACTATCACAGTACACAGTAACAGCTGCGATTGTACTGTGGCCTGGTTGGAATCCTGAGGCCAAAAAGGATCCAAAATGCTATTTGTTTAAATTAATAACAAACAATTATGAACTTTTTGCCATAGCTAGGTCTTTTTGAAATCTGAAGATAATTATTAAGGTCACTAGATTGTTGATTTTAACCAATATGAGAAAGTAAAAGTTTTTTTATTGACCTTGCTTGAAAAAACATAAGCACGATCAAACTACTATTTTTAGTTAATTCAAGCATCCACGAATAAAAACACAGTAAATAACTTTTAGATTTGTAATGTTTTTGGGTGACATTTTAATGCTAATTGAGGTGACCATTTTGATGCTAATTACCTGAGATAAGGACTTGTTTTGCAGCCATGCCGATGTAAATAAGGTCTACATAAATAAAGTAGGCTATTGTTTTCACTCTATTCCTGTTGGCTGGTGGTGACAAGAGATAAGCCTATTAAAAAAAAGATGTTTAAAGTTAAAAGTCAAAAGAGGTAGAGAGAGAGAGAGAGAGAGAGAGAGAGAGAGAGAGAGAGAGAGAGAGAGAGAGAGAGAGAGAGAGAGATGGTTGAAAGTATGATGTAGGTGAACCAATCCTCAGTCTTTGGTCTTTTCCAAAACAGCAGAAAGGCGGGACAAGGATAAATGACGCTTCCTGTTAGAATCTTCCACAATAAAAGAACCATGAACACAATGTAACAACAGGCCACTTTATCAACCACACTGGTTTCATTAGAAGAAATGCAAGTGCTGATCAGTAAAAGTGATGACAGAATATATACAAATAAAAAATAAATACAAAAAAAATTGTGTTTGTGTGTTTTTTCTCCATATTAGTTGGCTCTTGAAAACTGAGGGTGAAAAAATAAAAAATAAGATAACTTTGTTCCCAGTTTATTATAACAAACCCTGAATCTCATTAGGCCATGGGACCTACCACTCTGAAATGAGTGCAGGCCAATTTAGACTCCAGGGCAGCAGCAATATGTGAACAGAGGATCAAATGCTTGAACACCACCAGAGCCCTATCTGTGCACGTCCCTGGCACAGTGTATTTTAGAATACCGTAGGTAGGTTTTTGTAGTCCACTTTCTCAGTGTAGTAGTGAGCTGGACAAGGTCATTAGGAAGTCCAGCTCCGTCTCAGGACGGAGGTGAGAGGTGGGGGACAGGAGGGTCCTGGCTAGATTCACTTGTATGCTGGTGGACTGGACCATGAGTCTCACCCTCTTCAGGATGTCCTGTCTGAAAGGTTCCGCAGGTCCTTCATTCCTGCTGCTGTCAGACTGTACAATGAACACTGATAACTCTGGACATCAGATGTAATCTGTGCAATACTGTGTTACCATGGAAACATCTTTTGTTTGTTTTTTTTTTTTTTTGAGAAGGAGTATTGACCCTATTTTGTCCATCCTACTTTTCTAGGACGTGCACTTCCTGTTTAGCTGCATTTAGCCTGTAGATTTCAGTCGATGGGTTTATTTTAACTGTCATTATATTTAATTAAAATTGCCCCACAAGAGACAAAAAACACTTAATACCTTAACAAGCACATTTTTTTTTTTTTTTTTTTTTTTTTTTTTTTTTTTTACAGGTATAGCTTTGCAAGTTCAACAGACAATAGGCAATGCCATTTGCGTACAATCAATAACATGGAAAAAAAAAAAATCAAAAAAAAAAAAAAAAAAAAAAAAAAAAATAGTAGTAATAGGTATTGGAAAAATATACATTTTTTCACAGACATCCAGACAAGATCAACTAATGCCATTTGCAGTACAAATACAATATTATGTATAAATACATTAATATACAAGAGTTCAATGATTAAAAAATAAAATAAAACAAACCAAAAAAATAAATATATTATAAGTAACTAGTAGTAATACATTAAAATAATGAAGTTCTTTCAACCATAATGCATATATTTTCAAGTCAATAAAAAAAAAATCTAAACAAATCAAAACAAAAACAAGTAAAACGTTTTGATATATTTTCAAATTGTAAATAGAAACATCAATCAATGAAAGCCGTCCTTTAAATGTCGCATCATCATAATGTTCAGATGGTAGAAAGGTTTTATTTAACATTAAAAACATGATTTCCAAGGCCTCTCCCACTCTGCGACTTTTATTGTGAAGGCGTCTACTCCCCCGTTTCCGGTTTTCTACTCTGCTCCTACACCGCGGATCGATCCCGGAGCTCCGCGGCGGCTCTGCTTGGCCTCGTCCCCTCTGCGGCGGCTCTGATCGGTGCACGGTGAGTAACGGAACCCCACTGGACCCTTCCCCTGCTCTAGCCCCGGTTGGAGCGACATTTTAGCCCCGTTAGCCTCCGTTAGCTCTCCCTAATTAGCTGCTGCGGCTAACAACACGGCTAACTCCCGCTCCCTTTGTTCAGCGGTGCTTTTTTTCCGCTCTCCCGCTTCGTGCGCGACGCTGCGGGCTCGGTGAACACGGGCTCTTGCTGCAGGAGGACTGGGCTCGTTACCGGGACTGTCGTTACCGGAGACGTGAGCGCGGTTTGGCGGTGATTAGTTTTAATGAGAAACGTGACCTCTGCTGCTGCTGCTGCTGCTGCTGCACACGAGCTGACAGCAGCACACCCACCTCCGCTGCACAGGTGAGCTGCAGGAAAAACACCAACAAACGGCTGTTATTAACCGAGCATTCACCGGGAATTAAGCTATAACCGCGGTGGATATAGAAGGAAACTCGCAGAATGTTAGAATATAATGCTAAATGTCAACAAAGAAAATATTAAAATAAAATAAGTCTCGTTGTTGTTGCATTGCTTTGAAATAACATTCTGTTGATTTGACAGTAGTGGTTGCCATTGTGGCTCCTACAAGTTAATCATTTAATCAGAATAATCGATTATTGAAATGATCCTCATATTAGAATTATTGTTAACTTTTCTGCTGGATTGTTGAGTTTTTTTGCTCTGGCAGGTTTGTGACATTTTGCAAGATTCTCAACATAATGCTTGTTTTTAATTCTTGTCACACATTTAAACATGGTTTAAGTCTGCTTCTGAATGTTTATGTTTATTGTTTTATTTTTATTTTCTACCATTCATGTTTGCTAAACCAACAATCTTGGGAAGTCCTCAGAGACGACTGTAGGCTCGGGAAACATCAGCGATTACTATCAGGACTTTTACATGCAGGCCAAGAAAACCAGATAACTAGCCTAGTCCATTTAAACCAAATGCATGTAAACCCGGGCAGACCTATTGAGGAGCCGTAAACCGGTTTTCGGAAAACCAGTTGGTGCATGTGGTCCCGACCGATTGTAGTCTGATTTCAGACTCATTTAAACAGACAATCGGTCTGGACAAATGCAACTGAGCATGCTCACAACCCCTGACCACTGCACATTTTAACATAAAGCCAACATTTTTACATAAAAAAAAACTAAACTCCTGCACAAATTGGCAAATGCAGCCACATATTTCACTTTATATTTAACACAGATCTAAATGTTTAAAATTGCCCTACATGTCCCAGAAGATCAGTGTCTAATTTTACACACAATATTACAAACACACATATTTAGGTAAATAACATAACACAGTCTGAATCTGCAGTAGTGAATCTGTCACAGCAGGACATGTCTGTCCAGGGTAATTGGTTTACTCTCTCACATGTAAACTGGAGCAAATCTAGTCCAACCGGTTTGAGGGGAAAACCAAATAGAGTCTGGTTTTCTAGCCTAGTCTGATTTCCCTGATAATGTAAATGCACTGTATGGAAGTAATGGCAAATGTGCCATATTTATTGTCAGTTTAGTAGAACTTTCTAGTAATAAATTAGACAAAACAAATGTAAAAGTAAAGAAAACAGCGTGGAACAGCCAATAAAGGCTGGGTCAGTACTGGTGGAATTATCTATCACTCTGTAGTGTCAGAATATGATTTAATTCAGTGGTTCCCAAAGTGGGGGTTGGGACCCCTCGGGGGTCGCGAAGCAAAATCTGGGGGCGCAAGATGATTTCAAGGTGTAATCTTATAATTATTAAATTGGTCATATAAAGCAATAAATCTACCAAAATCAATGCATTTTAGCCCAATATTAATGGTTTTCCAACTTGAAATTTTTAAAGACATCTATTTTATTTTTCTGTGGGGGTCCCAAGTTGGTTACATCAATATTTTGTGGGTCTCGGTCTGAAAAGTTTGGGAACACTGATTTAATTAATGCTATTTTTTGGTATTTAGCACATTAAAGTACGAAGAACTAGTCCCAACACTCCTCCAGTCCCTGTTTAGTCAGAGGAACTACCCTGTCCCTACAGGCCTTTTCCCCCGTAGGAAGGTTTAATTTTTTTTTAAAAAGGAACTTTTTTCAGTTCCTGGTACTTTTTTAGTTCCAGTCCCCATTTATGCACATTCACAGAACAGGAACTTTGGCCTGGGGACTTAGGGACTTTTTTAGCTCTTGCTCTGAGGCAGGTACTTTCAGTCAGACCAGGAACCTTTTGGTGACACAAACACATTTACAATGCTAACTTTGTTGGAAACATGTTTTATATGTTCTCACATTTAGATAAACTTTTCTTAGCTGTAAGAACAACAATTTGGAGCAATGATTAAAGAAGTAATTCCCAAAATATAGTTATTTAATTGTAAATATTAATATGTATAACAGTAATTCTGTTTTGTTGTTACTTTCAGTAATGTTTTTAGGTTTTGTAAATCAGAATATTATGTGAAATCGAAAAAGCACAACTTTTGTTTTTCTAACACCACTTCATCACTTATTTAAATGTTCCAGACTTTACAGATGCTCATGTTAAAGCTGTTAGACCCACTTTCAGAAACTGTTGCTGTGTGAACACAAACATAGGGACAGGGTAGTAGTTCTGACTAAACAGGGACTGGAGGAATGCTGGGACTAGGTCTTGGTACTTTCTTGTGCGAAAACACCCCGGCACACTTGTCTGTACTGTATTCATTTTTGAAACAAGTATAAGCATAAATTCAACAATGTTATAATCTTAAGTAGAATTTTTATTTTGTAGAAGTAATATGTAATTGTGCAGTAGTTTATGCACACGTTGTTTGGGAGAAGTAAGAAGGGAAATGCTGTGACATTGTGGAGCTTAGCCTGCGTCGTTATGGAGCAGTGCGCAGGTGGCACATGGGCTCTGTGGTGTTTTTGCTGTTTGTCATTGTAGAGAGCACACGTGTGGCATGTGTGTAGATCTAAAGCCAAGGGAGAGAAAATAATCATGTTTTCAATGCCAGTATTTCCCGAATGTTTTCGGTCTGTTCCAAATAAATGTTTTTTGGTGCCCAGCCCTTAGTATTCATGATTACTATCACCACAACTAAGAAGCAGTAAAATGTTTCTCGATTTGTTCTGTTTTCATTGGCGGCCCATGACACTTCACTCAAGTTTGTGACTAGTTTTTGCAAAATCCAGCTCTCTGAAATATGCATTTTATTGTGATATGTACACAATTAAACGACAGCTGGATCTGGTCACTGTCAGTGACCAGATCCAGCAGTCAAAGGCTGACCGGTGTTGCCAGAATTTCAGAGAAACAAGCAAGTTTGATTCTGGTGTTTTACAGCTGAAGCAAAAATAAATTGTAGGAAACACACACACTTTTTACTTTTATAACCTTTGTTTCATTTACAAATACATAATATTATCATTTGAAAATACAAAACAAACATATTTCTAAATTTAATTTGTGGTTGTACCAATACATGCAGAAGTGCAAACATTAAAAACAGTGCACATTAAGGCTGGGCGATATGGCAAAAGATGTATATCACAATTTTCTTGGAGCCAGATCACATTTTTTATTTTATCACGATTCTTGTACCGTTTATTTTCCTTTTGTCTTTTACTATGAACAGTTAAATCTAGCTGTCAAAAGCTGACCAGTGTTGCCAGTATTTCAGAGAGAAACAAACAACTTCAGCCCTTCAATTAAATTGACCTTTATTTAACCAGGGAAGTCCCACTGAGATTCAGAATCTCTTTTGCAGGGGAGCCCTGGGGGAAGGGTCATGGGAGGCATTAATGGACATGTTTTTAGTTGTAGGAGGAAACCGGAGTACCCGGAGGAAACCTACGCAAACACAGGGAGAACATGCAAACTCCACATAGAAAGGCCCCGGGCGGCCCGGGAGTCGAACCCAGAACCTTCTTGCTATGGGGCCAGAGCGCTAACTGCTGCATTAATAAAAAAAAAAAAAAGATTAAATAGGACATTGTGTGTTGCTGCAAAACAAGTGTTAGGGATTTTGCCATATCATGTGTTTCTTACATTAATAACAACGTTTAGACATGAAAACATGTTAAAAATCCTTGTTTTAGTTATATAAATTGCTATATTTTAATAAATTAAACCTGAAAAATTGCTAAGCTACAAAAACACTATAAAAACTTAGATTCAGCAACTCTGAGATTAAGAGTAATAGGTTTGAAAAAATAGTCCGTATTTGAACAGACAGGTACATAAAATAGAGAAAAAGGAAATCACGATTTCCTCAGAAAAGCATATTGTCACAGAGATGAGCTCAGAATTAGATTTTTATCACAGTATTGCCCAGCCCTAGTGCACCTTGTGGGGTTTGAGCTCTGATTCATGAGTTTGCAGATGCGCTCCCTACGGACTGAGTTAAACCTCCAGACAGTTACGTCACTCTTCAATCACACTCATGTAGTTCAGGTGTGTGTTTCCGTTGTGGAGATGTGCTTGTTTTGCCGTGTGCTGCTTATGTGTTCATTTGTCGTATTTTATGACAAAACGGCCTCCAGGAGGATGTGAGGATTTCCTCAATTAAAATTTTTGAATAGAAGGTGTTTATCCTTTGTGGAGCTACAGGGTAAATCACAGTGACGCATGTTCCATATTTTTTTTTTATGTTTCTGCAGTGTTTGTTAGAAGAGTTTATTAACACAGAAGCCTGATCACGTTGAAAGCTGTTGCACTGGTTGTTCTGAGCGCTGTTCACTCACTCTCTTCTTACTCTTACATGCTGGTTGCACTTTGACGCTCGTTCGCTTTGTCCCTGCCGCGTCTAGCTGATTTTTGTCTGTTTTGATCAGGCTTAGTATCGTCTTGTGTCCAGTAAAAATATGTAGAGGTAATTCCACAACTGTTGCAACTAGGGCTGTAGTCGACCAAAGAAGTTCTTGGTCGACTAAAACATGTTCCATCGACCGATTAAAGGGACTGTACCTGATTTTTGCATCCTAAAAATGTAAACAAACAAATAATTAATTTTAACCTTTTTCCTTCGGGCTACATGATTTCCTCACGTAGCTAATGCATTCTGAGCTTCAGAATTGTTCATCATGATGAGTTTTAATGTTTTTTCACAGCTTTTAACAGTGAGGTGAGTCACTATGCTAACAACAGTTAGCCACAATGCTAAGAACAAAAACAGAAAAAGCTGCACACAAACGGGATTTTATTAGACATAGACAGGACTTTGAGATCTAATTTCCACCTGATTAGATACATTAACAAGGCATCAGTTCTAGGGGGAAATTGTTTTTAAGTTATCTTGTTGCAAAAAAATCGAGTACAGTCCCTTTAGTCGACTAAAAAGGGGGCGTGGCAAAGGCTGTGAAGCTAAAAGTAGAGTTGTTAAAAATATTGCAAATCAACGCTAAAACTGTCGAAATGAGATACTCATTTGAACAAATACAGATAACATTAACAAGACAAAAAATTTGAACAAAATTTGATATTTTCTGCACAAAAAAAAAAAAAACATTTTCTGAAAAGTTTGAAAATAATCTTGAGTTTCTTCAAAACTGGTTTGAAACTAAAATGCTTAATTATAAACTTGGATTTTGTGTTGTCGGTCCATTGAATAAAAATCTGACTTTCTTGAAAGGACATTCTAACTTTCATTGTGGTATTGGCTGTGTGCACGGAATTTCAGTTGGCTTGCATACGTTCAAAATGCTAACTTCTGTACATACGACCACTTCCTGTTAGCGTTAGCATTTAGACATAAACATGTCTCTTTTTAAACACACAAGTGTCTCTGGTGAAATATTCCTCTAATATGTAAAGTCTTTAACATGTTTTCTGTAACATTCACCACAACTGTCTGATCTAAAGGATTTATTTGTTTTAAACTGTTGTAGTGAAAACCTCATTGAAAAGCATTGTACAGGAAGTGGCTGTATGTACAGGATGTAGTATTTTAAACCAAAACAAGACAAATGCACTGAGTCAATTGAGAATCAAGGTTATTTCTTAGTATCTAAATTGGGTTTAGTTTTGTGACAGCTCTGCAAGAAACCTTCTCAAAAAGACCAATAATATTCTGTAGTTCATTCAAAAACTATAGTTTAAACATAACATTAAAAGGAAACGGTGTGTCTATATAAAAAATGCAGTTCAGACCAATGATTCTGTTATAAAATCCTTATAATCTAAATAAAAGATTTGGTCGACTAATAAAATTTTGGTTGACTAATACTCCATTGACCGATTAATCGACTAAACGACTAAAGTCCTAGTAGTAGCAACCACATTGTCAATAAATGTAAATATGGACCAAATTCACATAAATGACACCGGCCGTTACGATTTGACAAATGGTAATATCTTGTGACACTTTAATTGTGTTGTTTAAGCTTCAGGAAACTCTGTCAGTTCACTCTGTCAGTTGTGTGTAAATCGTCTTTGCATGTTGGTGCTTTTGGCGACATGTGTGGAGGGTTTTCTGTTTTAACTTCAATTACTTCCCGTTATTTCAAATTTGCAATTCTGTTTCCTGGTTTGCTTCTTCTAAAAACCTGCAGTGAAGGAATGCCCTGTCACTCCTGACCTCTGACCCTGAAGGATTAAGACCCTGTTTGAACTCGTCTGATTTCTGTCATAATTAGAGCGACGTTCATTGTTGTCATTGTTGTGGTGCTAATCAAGTTTTTTCATAAGTTTGTCGTGTTTAGAGGCAAAGTTATTTACGCCAACTCTGCGCCGCCATTTTAATGTATCAATTTAAATATATCTAACAAATATACTATATAAACTACAATTTATGTTTGAGAAAATATGTCAAAAAGGTTTTAGTATTTGTGTAGATAAACTTAATATTTTCAGCCATGTGTATTGGTACCAAAGTTGTACAAACATGTTTGGATTAGTAAATATAGTCATCTGCAAAAAATGTGTTTTTAGTTTATAATATGTTCCCATTTGCAAAAACAGTATATTGTTGTTCATTTCAAAATCAAGTCACTTTGCCACTAGAGGGCGCCTCTTGCTCACTCATTTGTGTGGGAAAAACAACTGCAGTACAGTGTGCACCAGCCAAAAGTCCAGAGACTCACTACTCAAGTAAAAGTACAGCTGAAACTCATTTACTTGAGTAAAAGTACAACATTGTTAAGTTACTTAAGTAAAAAGTAACCACAGAGTCCATCCTCACTGCACTGAAGTGTGAAGTGAGCTTTATGTTGACATAATCATAATGACACTTTGTTTTAATCTTGTGGAAGTTTTAATGATTTTTAACTGGAAAAACACAGCAACAGCACAGCAGGACTGCACTGATTTTAAGAAGGAAAAAACAATTTGCGCGCTTAAAATAGTAACTAATCTTTTTAAAATGTAGTGAGTAGAAAGTACATACATATTTCTTGAAAAATGTTATAAGTACAGTACTTGAGTAAAAATACTTGGTTACTTGCCACCTCAGCAAAAGTCACATGACAGGTGAAGCTGCTCTGATTGGCTGAAGCAGTTCTAATGTGCTGTGATCATGGATGCATACTTCCATGGCTTTGATCCAGTCTTCATCGTCGCTACACCTGTCCATGCCATTGTCTTATTTATACCTAAATGGAGATGCACATTTTATCAAATTATAAAAGTTCAAGTATCCCAGGGTCTGGATGTAGTGCAGACCTGGGCAAACTGCGGCCCAGGGGCCAGATGCGACCCTCGACCTGTTTTAATTAGACCCCCGGCTAGGGCTGGGCAATATTGTGATAAATATCAAATCGATTCTCTTATTAATTCTTTATTGAAGGGCTGAGGTTGCTTGTTTCTCTCTGAAATTCTGGCAACACTGGTCAGCTTCTGAGTTCTGACAGCTGGATTCAACTGTTAATAGTGAATTGTGTTTACCTTGAAGACAATGGGAAAATAAACAAGAGTTGTGATCAAATCAAAATCATGATCGTGATATATTTTTTGCCATATCGCCCAGCAGTAGTCCACACAAGTCCATTCTTCTTTGTTCTGATCCATAGTGAACTATTGTTCTGCATCACTTACAGACCCTGACCACAATTCCCTTTAGCGTTAATGCATTGAATTTTTCTCAAAAAATTACAATTTCAATCTCTTAAAATTTGAAGTTTAGTCTAAAAAAATTTATTTTTTTTTCTGTTTTTATGATTTTTTTTTTTTTGTAATATAGACCTTTTTCTTGTAAAGTTGAACTTTTTAAAGTAGTTACTTTATTCATAAAATTAATAGCTTAATTTCATAATGTTAGAGGTTTATTCCTGTAGCCAAACCTTTTTTATAAATAAAAATATACTCTGTTGTAGGATTGTGTTTAATTTTTAATTTTAATTTTAATTGACCTTTATTTAACCAGGGAAGTCCCACTGAGATTCAGAATGTCTTTTGCAGGGGAGCCCTGGGGGAAGGGCCAGGGGAGGCATGTTTGCTGTAATAAGAATTTGTTATACAAATGTTCGTAGTCCAGCCCTTCTCCACTTGTCTGAGTTTGAATCTGGCCCTCGGGTTAAAATAATTGCCCAGCTCTGGTCTAGTGTGAGACTGACCGGTGGATCAGTGCAGCGTCAGCAGTGAAAACGTCACTGTATAGAACCTATGGCCATGAGCTCTGGGTGTAAATGAGTTTCCTCCACTTAGGGCGACTGGAGCTCAGTCACAGGAGGAACTCAGAGTAAAGCCGCTGCTCCTCCACGTCGAGAGAAGCCAGCTGATGTGGCTCTGGCATCTGCTCCTCTGCCTCCTAGGCTAAACCTCCCTGTTGAGGTCTTCCTCAGTTAACCCAATGCTTTTTTGTTTGCTTTTAGGTGGGACCTCTGTGCTTCTGGAGTGAGCCTGCTCCCAGCTCCTTAGGTGTGGATGCCTTCTCCTTTGGGTCTGGTCTAATTCTTCGGACCTCCGCCCCCTTCTCCTCCTCTTCCTCAGCCCCAAAAACCCTCATCGTTTTCCCCTCGGAGCTCCCTCTGCTGCCCCCTGCTGTCCCCGCTCCTGTACCGCACTGTCGCTGTGGTTGTCGCAGAAACAGTTCTTTCTGTGGTCGTCGTGGAAACAAAAACAGATTCTCAAATGAAGACACCGTTCAAAAACCCCGTCCCGAGACCTCAGGCTGATGGAGGTAAGAGCACAGACCATCTGCTCAACCAGACTGGAACTAGAGCTGGATGTCTGAAAAAAAAAAGTATTGTATCTTACCTGTAAAAATGTTTAAACCATGTTATTGAGCATAATTCTCCCTAAAATCAATGTTCAGAATGTAACTTTGAATATGTAGAAGAACAAAATGCAGAAGAATTGTATTTTCACACTGCTCTTTATGTTAGATTCAAGTGTACAATATCTACTTTTGTCTATGAGGGACTGGAGCAGGAGGTTGAGGGTTTGATTCCCGTCTGTTCTCTTTGTGCAGGACACTCTGGCGTCTCAGTCAACATGATGAAGAAGAAGAATCCTCACAAGTAAGTATTAAATAAAAAAAACAATTCTCTTTTTGTACAAATTTTTTTCTTTTTCGTTTATTTTTAAGATTTTTTTATGGAGCTCAACACTTCCTCCCACAAAGTTCATAGTATTGACCTCTCCATCGTTTTAGAAACTCTGTAATCTGATATCTTGACACAAAAACACTGTGCGGTTTTAACGCAGCATTATACTTATTGTTCACCATAAAGCTAAATATCCTTTTTTAATAGTGCAAAAGAAAAAATTACTTCTGGAACAAAGCTTTGGGCAAAAAACTATTTCAAATGGATGCATCCATCATAATTGTTTGTGTTCATGTCCATTATAGGGCTGGGTATTGCCAAGAACCTTTATATACAACGTGTCCTGATTCTGATACATCGAATACAGCCTTACCCCCAATTTACACCAAAGCAGTAGCAGCGCGTCATACGGGCGTCATACGCGCAGGATTTACTCATAATACAGTAGAATCAAGTCTGATCCTGCTCTTACAATTTACACCAGCAGTGTGAGACATCTGACTGCCGTAAATATGCTACGTGTCGCTCAAATTAGGTCGGACTTCTAATTTATCAGCGTCAACGGCGCATCTACCGGGATTTTTAGCAGGAAAAACACAGGAAAAATCTTTCAAAAATGCTCTTTCAAAATATGTCAACTACAAAGATTACAGCCACTAAACCAGCATGTACCGTGCCCAGAAGCTCCGTGAACGATCGTGAACATTGCAAACTTTCTGACTTCAAACACCAACTTTAAATCATGTCCTTATGAGACTCTTTTTCATGAATATGAGTCGGACTCTTTTAAACCGCACATTATTTTACAGCTTAGCTTGTAACAGCCCAACCTGTGTCTGTTTTCCTCCTCTAGCTGTTCTGCGCTGTGCTGCGCGTGCTTGTTTGTGTGCCAATGCACATGCACGTGGATGAGAGAGAGAGAGTGAGAAGTTGCCTAAATATTTGCGGGACAGGGTGAAAAATAGTATAAAAATTAAGGCTCTTAGTACAATGTGAAGTAGGAAAAAAACATGATGTAAAATCTGCAAATGCAGCAGCCGCGGCTTGTTGATGCTCTTTGAAAAACATCACACCTCTGATTTACAGTTTGAAGCTCTTCCTCATCTGACCAATTCATAAACTGTGAGCAGTATTTTGGTTTATTCATGTGTGTAGATGCTCAGGCTCGTATTGTTAGAGCAGCACTGATGCGTCTAGTCGAGATTGTGTAAGTTGCTCTGTCTACGTAACGTGCTGATGCAGCTCCTGGTGTAAATTCCGGGTTAGTCCATAGTGACCACGAGACCATTATTACCTATCTGTATTATTAAGATGAATTCTGTATGGAATGTGATTGTCCTGTAGAATGTTGTATGTTTTGTGTCTCCTGATAATAACCTGTGTGTCTCTTTTAGGAAACCGAAAACCAGTGTTGGTGCCAGTAAAGCTCTGGCTCAGACTCAGAGGAGGAACATTGTGGGCTGCAGAATCAAACACATCTGGAAGGAGGGCAGTAAGTGTCCGTCCCATCCTTTCACTCCTCTGTGGATGTGTGCTTTCTCTTTTAAATGATCGTTACCAGTTCAGACACATTCATAACACACACACACACCCTTAAAACGATTGAGAGTTTAAACATTTTAAACTTTATTACAAAAAGTTTAAAATGTAAAAAGGTCCTGGTCTGACATCAAAATCTTCAATATTTCGATTCAAAACTCACCACCAAATAATTGACGATGTGATTCGATCTCTCTATTTTTCGATTACTGGACCAGCCTTTCTTTAAACAACTCTGTTTGACACTCTTTTAAGTGGAGGAAGGAGGACGGACTTGTGACGAAGCAAATGTTCTGAAAGGCAAAGAGCAGGACTCAGACAAGCCGCAGGTTGGCCACCTCTGACGCAGTCCATCTGAGAGCTAAAATTCTCTTTCTGGATAACACTTTGAGATGACTCACAAGCGTTCAGGTTTATCTAAGTGACCTTCAGGCTCCCGGCTCTGTGTGGCAAACTGCGGCCCGGGGCCAAATGCGTCCCGCGACCTGATTCAATCAGGCCAATGGCATGTTTTTGAGAAACATACATGACAAAATGTAAGAAACAAAAACTTGGACAACGACAATGAACCTGTTACATTTCGAGATTTTATTCACAATATTATGAGATTAAAGTCAAAGTCATATCTATATTAAAGGTTGTATGGAGGATTTTTCAAATCCAACAACTGTTTGCTGTTTTTCAAACAATGCACATGTGTTTCTCCTCCCAGGGCCACGCCTATCACTGCAACTGGCCCAATGAGTTACTTACTAACACTGAGGGTTTGCTTGACAGGTTCACAAGCCAATAGATAACGAGGTACCTTGTTATCTGTTGGTCAACGTTTTACTGGCCTCATCAGGTCCACAGTTTATATATTTTTATAATTATTTTTTGTTTAGCATAAGTACAAGGCTGCTACAAATCTATGCAACTGTTTTTGACCAAGACTGACAACAAACAATTTTTGAAAATCCTCCATACAACCTTTAAACTTCAAGTTTGATTTAAATTTAAAATGTTAATTTGAATCATGGAACATTGTTCTAAATATAAAAATGTATTGTGTATTTTAATGCAAACATTTGACTCATGATAATTAGTTTTTTTTCCCCTTGTAAAATTACAATAATAACCTTGTTACGTTTCGAGATTAAAGGGACTATACTCGATTTTTTTGCAACAAGATAACTTAAAAGCACTGATGCCTTGTTAATGTATCTATTCAGGTGGAAATTAGTCCCCAAAGTCCTGTCTATGTCTAATAAAATCCCGTTTGTGTGCAGCTTTTTCTGTTTTTGTTTTTAGCATTGTGGCTAACTGTTGTTAGCATAGTGACTCACCTCACTGCTAACAGCTGTGAAAAAACATTAAAACTCATCATGATGAACAATTCTGAAGCTCAGAATGCATTAGCTACGTGAGGAAATCATGTAGCCTGAAGGAAAAAGGTTAAAATTAATTATTTCTGTTTGTTTACATTTTTAGGATGCAAAAATCAGGTACAGTCCCTTTAAGCTTATAATTTTATGAAAATGAAGTTGAAGCTTACGGAAGTTATTATTTTACTAGAAAAAACTAACAAAAAACGTCATATTTTTTTAAGAATAAAGTTGAAGCCATAAAAAATATATATTTCAGAGATTAAACTTGAAGTTTAATCTCTAAGGTGTAAAGATTAAAAAAAATATATAATATTACGATAAAAATTGCGGTTTTATTTATACTGGTCTTCTATATTCCGTTGAAGAAATGTGTTTTCAGTAATGAGAATTTGTTATACTTATGTTGGCTGTCTGACCCTCCACGACTTGCCCAGCCCTGGGTTAATCGATAATCGTGATTATTCGAGCCCCAATATAGACGCAAGAACAAAAGAATAATAATCGTGACAATTTTAGAAGCAAAATCAAAATCTTTTTAGTTTATTCTATATAAACTACTTGAGCAAAACTATCAGTTTCAGTTTGAGGCGAAATATTACTGTAGCAAAAATATTAATTTATTTTTTGTTTTTTACAATAAGTAAGTTTGTGATTTTGTCTTGTCACGGCTTTTATTTGTTTGCCACAGCAGGACGGTAAATGCTGAGAATGCTCAGAATTGGTTCGACTCAACCTTAGTAAATGTTCAGTTTGTTTAGCTTAGAGAAGTATTATCATTTTAAAAGCAAAATCAAGTCATTGAATAATCTCTATTAAAGCAAAGGCATTGAAATATTTCTGTCACATTCAGAAGTTTAATTTCACAAAACTGGTCAAAATCTTGAGGAAAAGTGACGTGAATGTAAGAAAGTTTTACATTTCTCTGCTATTTGGTCATAACAAGCGTAATCGTGAATAAATGCAAAATGAAGAATGATGTTTTTTGTAATGATTTTCTGTTTTGTGATTTCTTTCTGTGCCTTGTATCAGACTGTAACATTGTCTCTGTGCCATAGGTAAGTCGTCTGTGTGGAACGGGACAGTCCTAGACCAGGTCCCAGTCAATCCTTCTCTGTATCTTATCAAATATGACGGTTTCGACTGCATCTACGGCCTGGAGCTGTTCTCCGACGAAAGAGTCATCAACCTGGAGGTCCTGCCCGACAGAGTGGGTCAGTGCCAGAACTAAAGAGATCAAGATGTTTTCCACACATTATTTATCAATTTTAATTTTCCTATTATTGAAAACATATACAGGCCAATAACTTTGTCTTTAGGTCTTAAATTTGAAGGTTTTCAGAGATTGCAATTTTTGTTAATGCTCGTCATGTAAATAAACATGTGAGCTACAGCGCAGCAATGTGACAGCACGTTAGCTCAAAGTTAGCTACGATTAGCTTGAAGTTACATACAATTAGCTCAAAGTTAGCTACGAGTAGCTCGAAGTTAGTTACGATTAACTCAAAGTAAGCTACGATTAGCTCAAAGTTAGTTACAATTATCTCAAAGTTAGCTACGATTAGCTCAAAGTTAGCTACGATTAGCTCAAAGTTAGTTACGATTAGCTCGAAGTTAGCTACGATTAGCTCGACGTTAACTACGATTAGCTCAAAGTTAGCTACGATTAGCTCAAAGTTAGTTACAAATATCTCAAAGTTAGCTACGATTAGCTCAAAGTTAGATACGATTAGCTCAAAGTTAGATACGATTAGCTCAAAGTCAGTTACAATTACCTCGAAGTTAGTTACGATTATCTCAAAGTTGGCTACGATTAGCTCAAAGTTAGCTACGATTAGCTCAAAGTTAGCTACGATTAAGTTCAAAGTTAGCTACAATTAGCTCAAAGTTAGCTACGATTAGCTCAAAGTTGGCTACGATTAGCTCAAAGTTAGTTACGATTAGCTCAGTAGTCGATTAGCTCGAAGTTAGTTACGATTAGCTCGACGTTAGCTACGATTAGCTCGAAGTTAGTTACGATTAGCTCGAAGTTAGTTACGATTAGCTCAAATGGTTACGATTAGCTCGAAGTTAGCCACGATTAGCTCAAAGTTAGTTACGATTAGCTCAAAGTTAGCTACGATTAGCTCGAAGTTAGTTACGATTAGCTCGAAGTTAGTTACGATTAGCTCGAAGTTAGTTACGATTAGCTCAAAATGGTTACGATTAGCTCGAAGTTAGCCACGATTAGCTCAAAGTTAGTTACGATTAGCTCAAAGTTTGTTACGATTAGCTCAAAGTTAGTTACGATTAGCTCGAAGTTAGTTACGATTAGCTCGAAGTTAGTTAGGATTAGCTCAAGTTAGTTAGGATTAGCTCAAAGTTAGCTATGATTAGCGCAGCAAGAGATGCCAAGAACTTTATTCAACCTGGCCACAGTGAAGGTGTATGTCCTGTGAAAATGTGAAATTTCAGGTAAGCTCACCTCGCAGTAACACACATCCAACTCTGACAAATGTTATTTTTGGTCAAAAATTACAGATTTTCTTAAAAATAATTTTAATTGCTTAAAATGGCACGTTCATATTCGTTCTAGGATAGGATTAATATGAGTTTTTCTTTGGCCGATGTCAATATGATATTTAAAAATTTTGTCTGTCGATATCAATGGTCGAGTTTCAGATTTTATTTTAGTTTTAAAAGCAGAGCTGGGGTGAGATAGTATTTAGAAAATAAACCTTACAGCCTAAACTAGAGTTCGACCAATATGGGTTTTTCTTGAGCTGATACTAATCGATTTTTATAAATTTTGTCAGCCGATGCCGATATCAATGGCCGATTTTTGAGGCTGATTTTCTTATTTTAGTTTTTTAAAAAACAGTTTAGATGAGGTAGTTTATCCAAAACAGAAAAAGTTCAAACTAAACTATTGTTTTGTCTCATTGTTTATTGAATACAACATGTTAATGCACATTACAGAACATTTTAAAGAATAATTCAAGAAAGTGCTCTTTTCAAAACTCAGCAAAATGGAGATATATAGAACAAACTTTATAATTTCTCTCTAAAACTAACTTGCAGATCAGCTGATCACTGTGAGTGCAGCTTTACTGTGCAGACGACTGTTCAAACAACTGCCAGATGAAATATCGACCAAAATTGAGGCCGATGATATATCGATCTATCTCTAATTCGTTCTCATGTTAAAATGCCAGATTTAGCAGCCATAAAGACAAATTTTCATTTGTACGACAATGTTTTGAATGTGTGAGAAGTCTTACATTTTGATGCATTGTATTGCATTGTATTGATCGTTGATCAGAACCGCACGATCAAATTTCTTATGAAACAGTTGCAGTCTATCTTTTAATTATGGTCTTAAAATCTAAGCATCCAAATTTTATCGCGCTCTGTCCAAACTTTATCCAAACACTCATCTTCTTGACTGTTGCCACGATACTGGGGTTGTACTTCCGGGTCACTTTTTTGTTGCAGTTAAACGTTAAGCTTTTTAGTTGTAGAAAAAAACAATAACTGGAGAATAATCCGTGACAAATGGTAATAATAATTGAATTTAGTTTAGTTCATGCTCTCTGTAGCTTTTTCTCATTCTCGTTTTGTCTCTGTCTATCTTAGCTCCAGCTCGCGTCTCAGACTCTCCGTTGGCCGACACGATGATCGGGAAAGCGGTGGAGCACATGTTCGAGACGGAGGAGGGTCCGAAAGAGGAGTGGAGAGGGATGGTCTTGGCCCGCGCGCCCATCATGACCTCCTGGTTCTACATCACCTACGAGAAAGACCCAGTGCTCTACATGTACCAGCTGCTGGATGACTACAAGGAGGGAGACCTGCGCATCATGCCTGACAACAGTGAGTCTGTTTACTCACGCACTCAGCCTGGTACTTTACATTTTAACTAGGGCAGGGAATAGAGCTACAACAAGTTAATTGATTAGTTGCAACTTACTGAAATTATTGTTATTAGTAATTGAATACTTGTTAACCTGTCGAAACTGAGAAAAGCCTCTTATTGAACAGCACTTTTGTAAATTTTAAACAAATTTCTTTGGGGGTTATTGTCAATACATTGCCAGTTAACAAAGCCCAATGCCCACATTTTATTTTGTAATCTATCAGTATAATATAATTTTACACCACTAGGGGTCATTAACGTGCAACCAAATGTCCTGTGGCCAGGTTATGTCAATAAAATTATACAAATCAAGATCCAGACCAGTAAAACACATAAGCTTCATAAAAACTTCATATTTATAACAACATATATTTGTTATTTTTAACACGATAAAACCAGCCTGAGCACCCACAGTAAACACATGGTTGAACACAAGAGCATAAAGTACACAACTCTGAGTCCAACTTGGCAAAAACAGACGATTATACATTCTCCCACCTGTTGTTGTAACTTGGCTGGTGTTTAACTTTGACCTCGGGGGTCATAGTTGCTAAAAAGACGAATATTCTGAGTTGGGTCACTAGCATTAGCTGTACTGGCTTCGCTGTCTGACAGATGAACGTGCCTTACGTCGTAACGCACATATGTTTATTTAAAAATGAAAGTCTGTGTTTTGGGTTGTGTTGTTGGAGCCTCATGGCCAGGGCGTCCTTTAGAAAGAGATCTCCGAATCTCAATGGGACTTGAAGGAGAAAAGGATAAAAAAAAAAAAACATGACGTGAGCGCAACCCGCAGGTCCCATTAGTTTGCATTGTAAGGCTGAAATTTGGGACAAATGCTCTTATATTACATTCAATGGAAGCGGCGGGTGCGATTTTAAGCCTGAGATTGCACCAAAAGAGGTGGGACTTTGTACCGGCAGCCAAAATTTGTTTCCCCTTTTGTTGGCGGTGCTGTGTAGAGATTACTACAAATAAGTCTCTGATATTTTCTGTTGCATTCAGGCACTTTAAACAAAGCTAAAACATTAGGTATAAAGGCAAAATCGGACAATTTTAAAACAAAAAATTTTCAAAAGATTCTAGTGATAATGTATGAAGATTAAAAACACAAAGAAGCACTTCTTGTACTACCACATGATGACATCATAATGTTAAACAGCCTGTTTCCAGATTAAAAGACAAATCAAGACTATATAATGTGTAGGTTTTGTATTAAACATGAGTATATTAAACAAAGTATAAGCCCATAAAGGGAACCCTGGTTATGAAGACAAATATGGCTAAAACACTAGTACTGGTCATGCTTCTTAAAACAAATTGCAAACAAATATATAACTGCTTACTATTTTTTATAAAATTGTCATTGTTTATGTTGTTTTCAAGCTACTGGAAACCGCCATTTTGGTTGATGACATAAAATAGTGTTTCCATGGTTACTCCCACAGTTTCATCTGTGAACAGTTGCCACAAAAACACCACTGACAGTGTCCAGTTCTTGCCTCTTCCTCTTGATTATCTTCAGTTTTACTAGATTCCACATAATCGCTCTGTATTTGGCTTTGCTCCGGCTCAAACTGAAAAGGTTTAACTGATAAATTAATGTTGCTTAGTTACCTGCTACTGCCTGTTACCTTGACAACACTATTTTATGTCATAACCGCAGCAAAATGGCAGCCTCCATGTAATTTCTTTAAAACACTTTTTTAATAAAAACTACAAATACTTCCAGGTATTTGTCCTGTATTTATACAAGTAATGATATTATAAGTGTTTTAGGATAAACATGTGATTATAACCAGGGTTCACTTTAAAGAAGTGCTACTAAAGAGTGTATGGTAATTAACAATAGTAAAAGTTTAGTTTGACTTTTAAATGAATAGGACAGACACAAGCACAAGCCCCAGGGCAGCCGTGGCGCTTCAGTGTGACTCTTCAGCTTCTGTTCTGTTTTCCTCAGACGAGGGCGGAGCAGAGCGCGAGCCTGGAGAGGTGGTGGACAGTCTGGTGGGGAAACAGGTGGAGTACGCCAAAGAGGACGGAGGAAAGCGCTCGGGGATGGTCATTCACCAGGTGGAGGCCAAACCCTCCGTCTATTTCATCAAGTTCGACGACGACTTCCACATTTACGTGTACGACCTGGTCAAGACGTCGTAAACTCTGCGGAAAAAGACTCTCAGAAGCAAAACTGCAGTTATCCGAATCGTTTTATAAAGAGCCTCTATTCTCCGCCGTTTACTGAGCATTAGCACAAGTATATTTCTATTTCCACATGTAGCTTTGGGAAAAAAACGTTTAGGTTTTCGTTATGTTCTGCCATCCCATCATTCAAACTCTCGAACAGTCGCAGAAGGAAAGAAACAGAATATATCTACTTCAAACTTGTGCCTCTTCTGCAAAAAAAACCCCATCTTATTTCTGAGCCTCCTGAAAAATGTGTTAAAGTTTGTAATATATGTGACTGTAGTTTAAATGAAGAACTATTGTATAGTCGACGTTTTCGTTCTGTTTTTATGGTTTTCTAATTTTAAGCTTATTTTATTTTTGCACCAATCGATGAGCCGTTCGTAGAGGAAGGTGTCGGAGCAGAATTCTTAAGTTTATTACGAACGACTTCACAGATAATTCATCCAAATCTTTGTCTTAACTCAAAACAAACAGTTGTCGAACCATTTTAAGCATTTATTCAACAAAATAAAGATATTTTCTTATATACATTTATGCATTTTTATTATACAAATAACAGATATCAGCTTGACTATTATATATTAATTATTCCAACTGTCAAAAACTTCTAAAAATGGCAGCTCAGCAGCGTTCTGATTGGCTGTGCTTGGGTGGCCGGTCCACTTTCACTTTTACGTTGCCATCTGTGAAAAGATGTTCTTAAAGGGACTATACCTGATTTTTACATCCTTAAAAATGTAAACAAACAGAAATAATTCATTTTATATTTCCTACTTCAGTCTAAATGATTTGCTCACATTCTGTATGTCAGCACTGAGTGGCAAGAAATGCAAAGAGTCAATGGAAAGAAAGGACATTTTCTCCTTTAAGAGCTTAAAATACAGCTAAAGCAGGAAAAAGACACTACAGTTTGATAACAAATTCAACCCACAACAAGTCTGCTGAGCACTGGGTTTGTAACTAACATGTAAAAAGAGAAAATCAGGTAAACAGTGGTAGCAAAACAGATAAACAATAAGCTTCTCTTACATTTATCACACAGGTAAACGTATTACCTTATTCTTCTTAATAAAGAGGTTTTTGAGTCTGTTTGTTGCAGTTAAAATACTCTAAAGAATCAACCGTCCTTAGCAAAGAAGCTTTTGGTCAACAAACTGTTGCCATGACAACAAAGAATCACATTATTTTGCCTGTAGTTCTGCCACTCATTCTAAAGAAAATAAAATTATGTCGGTGCATAAGCTCTGTACAGAGGAGGGCAATTATTTTTACTGAAGGGCCATGTTGAAGCCCATAACAGTGGTCAGGGGCTTAACATTGGTTTAGCAGATTCTCATGATCGCAAACACATTTCTTTGACAGACTATAGAAGGCAAGTACAAATAAAAGGTTTGCTCTACCTTAATAAACTTGTAACATTTTGAGATTAAGCTAATAATTTCATGAAAATAAAGTCGAAGCTTAAGAAAGTTACAATTTTACAATTAAAAAACTCAGATTTTTTTTCTGAGAACAAAGTTTTATGAGATTAAAATCATAATTAAACTTTTTTTCAAATGCATAAAAACACACAATAGATTTTTATATTGATAGCAATGTTGCAAATGATCCAAAATTAAAATTTTAATCTCATAAAACTTCAATTAAAATATTGAAAAACAGCAAATGTAAATTTAATCTCAAAATCTTGCAAGTTTATTGTTGTAGCCCAAGTTTTTGTCTCTTAAACTTTCTCATGCATCTCGTCACGCAGTTTGCCCAGGTCTACACTAAACTAACAACAGTTAGTCACAGGGTTATACACTGACATCATTTTATTCCAAATGAGTGAGCAATGAGTGCCATTTCTTCAGCGTGTTTCTTTGTTGTCGTGGCAACGGCTTGTCTGCTAACAACAGTTGATGATTTAGGACATTTTAACTGCAACAAACTGACT
This sequence comes from Mugilogobius chulae, assembly GCA_038363315.1. Lineage (NCBI taxonomy): Eukaryota > Metazoa > Chordata > Actinopteri > Gobiiformes > Gobiidae > Mugilogobius > Mugilogobius chulae. The sequence continues at coordinate 25,464,637 of CM076397.1, forward strand.
CAAAAACATATTTTTAAGAGGAAAAAGGTAATAAGTTCAGCTGTGTGTGATTTCAATGTCTGATAAATGTGAGAAGCTAAAGTCTTGTTGTTTATCTGCTTTGCTACAACTGTTGACTTAATTTTCTCTGTTTACATGTCAGTTACAAACCCAGTGCTCAGTAGACTTGTTGTGGGTTGAATTTGTTATCAAACTGTAGTTTATTTTTCCTGTTTTATCTGTTTATTGAACTCTTACAAGAGAAAATGTTCTTTCTCTCCATTAACTCTCACTCACATTTAGAATGATGTCATGTCACCTGCAGAACCTCTATACTAAAACAACAACAGGCAAAGTTGGACACAAACAGGACATTATTAGACATAGACAGGACATTACGGACTAATTTACACCTAAAAGTGCTAGGGGTAAATTGTTCTAAAGTTTTGTTGAAAAAAAAAAAATCAAGCATATACCCATTTTTATTTTTCAGTAAATTAAACAAAATTTCTCTTTAGCACAAATCTCGTTAATATATCTATTCAGGTGGAAATTAGTCTAATAATGTCCCATTTGTTCACCACAGTCCACTAAGGCTGACTAATGTAGACTGATGTAGGAAGTTTAATAGTTCTGTGTGTTTACATTTTTTAAGGAAACAAAAATCGGGTATTATTATCCCTTTAAGGTGTAAATAGTTAGACGGTTATATAAAACAATGTTATACGAGTTTTGCAGTGTGAAAATCAAGTGCTCCAACAAAAAATTTGAAAAATCTAATGGTAAGGCTTTGATTTATTTACACGTAGCTTTTGACAAAACCACTCCTCATATTTTCAACATTTAATCCCAGTTTCCCCGGTTAAAATTCTACAACAATCTCTTCGTTTTTGCCTCCTTTGCGGACTCCATGGCATTATTTTTTTCTTGTTCAAACTACATTTCCGAGATTAGAGGCTCTTTATGAAAACTGCGGCGGTTGTGATTGGACTCTGCTCCTGAGACCCCGCCCACCTTCGCTCCAGACTTTCGGGGGTCTATGAAGGAACAAACGGACCAAAAAAAAAAGAAAAAAACAAAAAACTACAGACTCTGCTGCTCGGCCTACGTTTCCCATGATCCCTTGTTCCTGACTGCTCCTGCTTTTTGTCCATATGTTTTAAAAGAGTTTATCCATTTTTATTACGTTTTTATATTGAAATTTTGCATGTGATTTAGAGGCCTTTATTTCATATTACTGTTTGTTTTTAAGACCACAAGTTTGAGGATTTCAACGCGTTTACGACCCTGATTTGTTCAAATTAAAGTTGATGTCAAAAGTAAGATTGAAAAGAGTGCACAGCTGGTCGATTATTGGAATCATTTTCAAGCAAGAATTTACGGAGGCTCAGTACTGCCAATCTCTACTTTATTTATTTTCCAGTTGTATCACGAAATTTCATGATAACTATCAACTAATACCGCGATACTATCAAGTAATGACGTGATACTATCAGGTAATAACGTGATACTATGAAGTAATAACGTGATACTATTGGGTAATAACGTGATACTATCGAGTAATAACGTGATACTATCAAGTACTAACATGATACTATCAAGTAATAACTTGATACTATCAAGTACTAACATGATACTATCAAGTACTAACATGATACTATCAAGTAATACCGTGATACTATCAGGTAATAACGTGATACTATCGAGTAAAAACGTGATACTATCAAGTACTAATGTGATACTATTGGTAATAACATGATACTATCAGGTAATACCATGATACTATCAGGTAATACGTGATACTATCAGGTAATAACGTGATACTATCAAGTAATAACATGATACTATCAGGTTATAACGTGATACAAACATAAAAAATTATTATATAAAGTTATTAGGTTAAAGATGTGATAGTATCAGGTAATTACCTGATACTAATTGGTAATAACGTGATACAATCAAATAATGTGATAAGGTAATAACAAAAAAAAAAAAAATATATATATATATATATATATATATATATTATATATTATATATATATATATATATATATATATATATATATATATATATATAATATATATATATATATATATAATATTAATATATATATATATATATATATATATATATATTAATATATATATATAATATTATATATTAAATTATCAGGTAAAAACGTGATAGTATCAGGTAATTTACTTGAAATTATCATGTTTTTACCTGATAATTTTGTTCAACTTTAAAAAAAAAATATTTATCATGTTTTTACCTGATAGTATCACATTATTACCTGATAGTATCATGTTATTACATGATAGCATCGCTTTATTACCTGAGGTACTGAGCTTCCATTAGACTGACTGTAGAAATGTGTTTTTAAAATATTAAGTTTGAGTCATTTGACGAATTTGAGTCAATCATGCTAGTTGTTAGCTTGACTGTTTTCATCATTTAAACTGCCAGAAACCGCTATTATTGTTCTGTCAGTTGTAGCCTTAGATCGCCAGTCACATAAGTTGTATAGACGACTACTTAACAAAGGAAGTTTCATGATGTATATTTATGAAGTAAATGATAAATATAATAGCATATTCTATGTTGTTTGTTCTCGTAGGTGTTGCGATTGTCCAGAAGCTTCTGGGCGTGTGCATTTCGTAGTTTGACTCAAGTTCGACAGTGACTCAAGTTTGGGAATGAAAGTCCTTCTGGTTCTCTTGCTAAGCTCCTCCCCCTTGAGGAAAACAAGATGGTTAATGATGCGAGTCAGTCAGGTGCAGAGGTACAGTGATTAAGTTTAGGAAAAGGGTTTAAATAGGGTAAACAAACTGCGGGTTGTCTTCAAACTTTTGGTCCCAGCAGCTAAAAATTTACCTCATCATTTCTGTTTAAGCAAAGCACTTCTGTTAAACTGGAATTCAGACGTTTGCCAAATAAGAACAAGAGGTCACGTGACACTTTTTATGTTTAGATCTGGTTTTAAGTTCTATATAACACTTCATTTATACCAAACTCTGCCATGTCAGACGTTTTCGTAAACAGGTAGCGCAAAGTTTTTTTCAGTCTGAAAGCCTCTGAACACGGTTTGCTGCTCAGGTTTTAAGGAATTGATACGTTCAATGTTCAAAACCGAAGCAAGAGCCGAATCAGCTACGTTCCCATCTTGAATGTTTTGAAATGGGGCTTGAAAGCAACTTCTGACTTTTTAGTGGCGTGTCAGAATCGCCGCGCTTGATTGGATCATCCTAAAATTTGACGGGAAATTATTGGCCGAGGCTCCGGTTTCAGACCCTTCTGCATTCAAACTGAATGTAACAGAATGTAGTAGGGGCGGATTTTTACAAACAACAAAGTGAAACTGGAGTGACCATCCCAAGATCAGCCAATCAGAGCTGGCTACCGATTAGAAGTAAATTTCTTTATTTTTCACTTCAGACACTACTCAGTTGTCTATTTTTTTATAAATGCTGCATTTATCATAGACTTCTTAATGGAAAACACAAAGTTTACTAATTGCCAACCAAAAAATGTATATGTAAACTAGTGCTGTGTTAGATATTTGTGGAAAAATTGAATACATCAGACATTCAGTTACTAAACTAACAAGATTAGAAATTTATACTAAGACTCAAACCAGTAAATATATAGTTTTCTGATGGGTTGTGAGCCGGATTTAATTGGTCTAAGGGCCTATTTTATCATGTATGTTCTGTCAATGGGTTTCAGTCGCGGTTTAAGCTCGACGCATTATTTAACACCAGCTTCTCACCTGAGCAAAAACGAGGCAACGGCCATCTAAAGCTCCCGTAGATCTCAAGTGTTTGACTCAACAAGAAACAAATAATTGATCTGTGCAAAGAGTGTCAGTTGGCTTTTTATTTTCAAAAATGCTAACTTCCTGCTGGCATGTTAATTTCCTGTTTTGTTCATTTCTTTGAGGTTCTATTACCCCAGTCTAAGATCAGGCAGTGAACAGTGAGTTGATGGTGGTTTTCTTGAAAACATATTAAACACTTTACAAATGAGGAGAATATTTCACCAAAGAGTGTTTTTATACAAAGATGTGTTTGTCTTCAGTGCTAACGCTAAAGTCTGACTATTTGAAAATAAACACAGGAAACAAACATGCAGACAGGAAGTTAGCATTTTTTAAATAAATAAGACAACTGACTTCTGTGCTGCGTCTTGATTTTTCCAATGCAGTTATCCTTTTTAGCATACCTTTCCCAAATCCATAAACTTAACCCAATTAACTTAACCTAAGCTAACCCTAATCCTAACCCTAACCTTACCCAAATCCCTAGAGTAAATATTTTAAAATATAAACTTTTGTTAGCATAGCCACCAATGCAAAGTGATGGTGTATGGCATAACTGGGTTGGAGAAAAAAAAATCAGGCTTTGTGCTCTATGCACGAACTTCAGTTGGCTTGTTTATGTTCAAAATAGCTAACTTCTCTACTTACAAGCATTTCCTGTTCAGTTCATTTCTATGAGGTTTTCACTACACCAGCTTAAAACGATAAATACTCAGAAGATCAGACAATGAAACACATTAAAAGCTTCACAAACCAGATGAATTTTCACCAGAGGACACCTATGTGTTTAAAAAGAGACTGTTTGTGTCTAAATGCTAACAGGAAACGCTTGTATGTACAGAAGTTAGCTATTTTGAACTACAAGCTAACTGACTTTGTGCACAGAGCAATTGTAAGCTTAGTCTTTCAGTTGGCTCAGTGCAGAAAACGTTTGCAGCACAAGATCATTTATCATATTCATCGTTTCACCACGAGTAAATCCTCAAGAACCACAGTACTTCCAGCTCCCGACACGCATCATCTACGTCATCTATTTTTGTAGTCCTGCCCATTATCAGAGTCTAGAATGCTCTATTAAAAACTGAAGTTGTGTGCGTTCTCTATAAAACACTTTGTCACAGCAGAGTTGGTATAAATGACATGTCCTCCAGTCTTTCTTTAGTCATCATGGAGTTCTGAGTTCTGATTGGTGGGTTTGGCCGGTGGGCGGGCCTCGGTCGGCTCTTCTGCGTCCCGATTGGTGGTTTGCATGCCTTTCTCTTGTATTTACTGTACATTGGTGCGCTGCATGTGTGTGTCGAACGTTCTTTTCGGCAGATTCTGTCTCGTGGAGAAAATTTTCTATAATTTTAATCGTTCTTTTCGCTGTTTGTGGCTGAAAATCTATGTTTATTATCGTCTTTAATATGTGCCAAGTTCAGAAAGTGTTGTACAGAAAACTATTCACTAATAAAACTGTTTTTCACAAAAGAAGACGGCTTAGGTCTGATTTAAGATGCAACGTGTTAAAGATGATTAAGCAAGGAAAGTAAGAGAAAGCTTAACAATGCAAATTATGATCTATAGGTTGATAATATAATGATGATAATATATATAATTAATTTTTCTCCGTATTCAGTTGCAGACAAGATGGAAGGGACATATTGCAAAAACAAATTAAAACATTTTACAAGACTGCAAAAAATGAACATACCTAGTCTTGCTCGCAAAGAATAAAACCAAGTCAACGTTAATTGTTTTTATGCAGACTTTCCTCAACTCTAACCTGTCTAAATCTAATGTTTAAAATATGACTTAAGTGCAAATAGTCGTAAAAAAGATGTCATAAAAAGTCTAAAAGTAGCTGAAGAGATTACGAAAGATTAAAGCTGGGGCACCTCATTTTCTAGCACAAAAGTATATTCAGTTCCACTTATTTCCTTACTCACATGATTAATTTACTTTTGGCTTCATTTATGACTTAAAACTTCTTTTATCAGACTACAGCCAATCAGAGTGCTGCTTTTAACAACGAATGAGAAATAAGTTACTTTATTTATTCATTTCATTAACACAACCTGCTGAGAAAACTTGCAGCAAAATCATATTTCAGGTAGGATAATTTTTCCAAATACGCTACGGTCATGTGTACAACAAAAAAGCGAGGCATATTTTCTCTGTATCACTTTAAAATGATCGTTAAAGTATTTACATAATCGTTTGCCGGTCGGATTGCTGCGCTAAACAGCGGTTAGCTAAAGTTACATTAGCCACAAACAAACATCAATGTCGTAATGATCACACACAAGACATATACACATGCTATACCTTGTTTGAAAGCTTAGAACCTATAGAATTCATTCGCTGGGTTTATTTTAAAAGGCAGTGTGTCTAATTGAGATTAGCCACAAGATACTGCAGTTACAACGTTAGCTATTTTCTTCTTGTTATCTCTTTTATGGAGCAACTGAAACACTGTTTATTACACCAGCACTATTTGTGTGATTTAACACCCGTGTGTTTGACGTGTAAAGCCGTCAGCTGAGGACAAAAAAGGCACAAACTGTGTAAAAGAGTGTCGCTAAAAAGGGATAGAAGGTAGCTAACACTGTAGCTTAGCTATCTCGTATCGATAGCTAAGCTACAACGTGGATTAACTAGATTAACTAGAAAAGTAGGCTAATCACTGTCTATCGCAGCGATCCAACCAGCAAATGATTATGTAAACTTTTTAACTATGTTTTAAAGCAATCCAGAGAAAAATTATTCTACCTGAAATGATTTTGCAGCAAGTCTTCTAACAGGTTAGGTCAACGGGGGAGCTGACCGTAAGTGCGTTTCCGAGTCTTTGTGTCACGGTAAAAAAGTGGGCGGGCAATATAAGATGGATAAGACACAGCGGTTTGATTTTGTCCTTAAGTGCTGCGTTTACAACAAACCTTCTGGTTGAAAAAGACAAAAGTTTACAAATTTACAGTACCCAGCTTTAAGTAAGAAACGTCATTAGATTTGATAAAAGACGATACACTAGAACTCCCAGCAGCACAGACCCGGACAGTAGACAGACAGCTTCAGTTTGGACATGTGCTCTGTCTCAGGCTCTGGCACTGCTCTCGTTTGGAAGGGCTGAAGCACACGCTCCCATTGGCTGAGGATGGCCTGGCGTGCTCCGCTCCAGCGTCCCGGTCCGTGAGGCGGTACTGGTACGGTGTGCAGGGACCAAACCAGACCTTCAGAGCCAGCCTGGGGTCAGTGAGGAGGAGACGCAGAAGGCTAGGACGAACTCCCAGCTGTCCCGCCAAACTGTCCATGTACGAGAGGTAGTCCACCTGCAGAGGAGTGTTCACCGAGCACAAAAACCTGCACACAAACACACAGCCATGTTTTTTTTTTTGTATTTCATAGGGGCATTTTGTTGACTTACATTCATTTCATGGACTCTTATCATAACCTTAACCTGAGTGACTACTTGCCTAAACTTAACCTAACCCTCACTCTGATATTAACCTTAAACTTATTCGAACTGATCTCATAAAGAAGGATTTACCTCATGAAGACCTGCGTTTTGTCCCCATAAGGAAGCCAGGTCACCATAAAGTGAGTGTGTATACGTTTGGTCCTCATAATGTGATACCCACCCACACAATCAGTAAAACTTTCTTTGTTTACAGCGCTGCCTATTACACATATTGAGCACTAATTGCAGCCACCTGCTGTCAGGCTAATCACACTGCTGCTCTCCTCTATAAGCACATCCTTTCTTTGAAAGGGCCCCCAAAGCTTTGAGACGTCAGCTGCAAGAGCTCTATTGCTGTAGATGACGTTCAAACCAGCACATATAAAATAGATTTGTCTTACCCCTGGTTCATGACTTCTGTGTCTCTCTCAATTTCTCTGTTCATCGTTTCTTCTGACGGTAGCTTTATGATCCCTGTAAAAGCACACAAATATATAATGACAAATGCAGATATATACTGTATCTGATAACACAACCTAAAATAACATGGGCATTGATCGAAGAAGTGTATAAAAGAAAATGGCGAAGGAAGCAACAATGACCAGCGAGCTGGGAAAAAGGAAGGTTCCTACAGTTGGACACAAACAAGAGGACAGCTTGCTTTAACCGGACGCAGACACTTGGACAGCTGTCCTGCTCATTCTCGTTCCTGTACGAACACGATACACATTACAGAAGTCTTCACGTGTATGACTGTGTGACGCACTTTTGGTGCAACACGCTACATACATTATAGGAATCTTCACAAGTGTGAGGGGACTCCTGGTGCAAACACAATTCACATTACAGGAGTTTTCACATGTATAACACACTTATGAAACACGCTACACACATAACAGAAGTCTTCACGTGTGACTGTGACATACTCCTGTGCGAACATGACACACATTACAGGAGTCTTCACGTGTGATTGTGTGACACACTCCTGGTACCACACACACTCAGAAGTCTTCAGTGTGAGACACTCCTGGTGCAAACATGCAACACACAAATTACAGGAGTCTTCACATGTGTAACTCTGTAACACACTCCTGGTGTGAACACACTACACACATTGCAGATGAAAAATCTTCACATGTGGGCAAAACATATGACAGAGGGAATAGATCTGTACACGCAGAATGAAAATTGTGACTGCGTAACACACTTCTTGTGCAAACACGCCACTCATGTTGCAGAGAGAACAGGTTGGACACGTGACTATGAACACACCTCTAATGCGAACATGGCACTTTCTTTCCAGTGGAACAGGCTGAACACGTGTGACTGTGTAACACACCTCTAGTGCGAACACGCCACGCACCTTGCAGTGGGAACAGGCTGGATACACATGCCTGTATAACACACCTCTAGTGTGAGCACGCCACCCACCTTAGTGGGAACAGGTTGGACATGTGACTGTGTAGCACATCACAAGTGCAAACACGCCACTCACGTTGCGGACTCGAGTAATCCCGGATACCGCCCTGCTGTGAGCTGCAGTTCTCCCCCCTGTAAGAGTGCTTCTCGGCGGGACGAGCCATGGAGGAGCCTCTGTAAATGGCGACTCGGACAGAGGAAACGCTCGGGCAAAGAGACAGTAAGTCCTATGCTTCTTCATCTTCTTTGCGGTGGAAAAAAAAACTTCAGGCGCTGAGTGTATAAGAGGGTTCCAAAATGGTGTTGCATGACTTATATAGGGGTCTAGGAGCCCCCTCACATGATTGGAGCGGGTGGATATTTTTATCTCCTGGCTAGGCGGAGACTAGGAGTGTACTAGCCAATAGTGAAGCCTGTAGAGGGCGTAGCACATACGACATAGAATGCCGATTCAATGAACACATTAATCGTTGTAGTGTAAAGAGAAGCCAATCTGACATAGAAACGTCTTGGACTCTAGAAAACTCGTTGTCGTATAAACTGTCCCTCAGTGATGCCATAGCGCCGCCTGCCAATTACTACTTTTATACTTTTGTCAATATCTTTATAATTTGCAACTTAGCTGCTGTAAAATTTAAATAAATATTTAACACAAAGACTATCACACCGAACCGAGTCAAAATTAGAAAAATTGTAATCCGTCATGGGCTTTAAGTAACCAAACAGAATGCACTAGTTGTCATGGTGACAGTACAGACTAGACAAACCTTTGAAGACGCGCGTAGCCCAGCGGCCCTGCATCTCGGCCATGGGGTTTATGGCTCCTAATGTGTGAATGAAGCCAACCACGGCCAGAGTGGGATGTTCCAGAGCCGGAGGAAGGATGTGTTTGTAGAGACGAAGCCTGAAGCTGCATTTACTCTGCAGCTCCGGAGGAAGGAAGGGAAAACTGTAGTCATAACCAGTGCAAAGGATCACCACGTCCACCTGCAGAGAACACAACACATACGGTCAACTAAATGCTCACATTTACCCCTCGTGGTAAAAACAAAAGTGATTAGTGATGCTGTATACTTTCTAATAAAAAACAAAACAAGTTTATTTGTACCAGAGTTTGTAGATTAGTGCTTCACAAAAATGAGGATTGCTGCACTTTTGTAATCATTTTCTGAAAATTATAAGTGCCTGGAATAAACACTATTTTACTTCCTTTAGTCCTTTTTATTGGTTTCGACAACGATTGCCAATGGAAGTTTTTCTGGTACAGTAACACATTTTAAGACCGGTTTTAACAAGTTTATGTGGAACTGACAGAATATCGTCCAGTTATCATTACCGAGATACGCCAAAAAAGAATCTAAATATTCATTTTTGTCAATATCGCCCAACCCTATTTTTTGATAATCCATAATATTTTTTTCAAAACCTGTGTACATTTTTTCAAAGTCAACAAGTTCTTCATCAGCTCTGTAAGCAGGATTTTAAAAATATAAAAAAAGTACAGCCTATAGCAGGGGTGTCAAACTGGCAGCCAAATGCGGCTCACAGAATGATTTCTGATAATTATTAATAGTGGCCAATAAAAGCATGAAACGAACTTAAAATGTGTTTAGTAAATGAGATTTTAAAAAGTTTAGGTGGGGCCATTAATAAGTCTATCAAGTCCCAATAAGTCCTTTTGATCTCCAGGTTTAGAACAAAAACTGAAACTTTTCATTCCAGAAAGCTCATTCATTATAGTATTTGTAATTTTTTCATTCCAGAAAATAATTTATCAGATATATAAAAATAAATAAATTTAGAAGGGGGGAAGTACTCTTGCTGAGGCAAGATCACTCTGAGGATCTGCCTCAAAGAGTTTAAATAAGTAGTTCATGTATTTGAGCACATTACTGTTTGTTCATTGGACACATTTCCAGGTTTGCTAAAATACCTCGTCAATGACAGTCCCATCTTCAAACACCACACTAGATCCAGACACTTCTTTGACATTGGCTTTGACCTGAACTCGACCTGAAAGGATCCGCGCTGGGAGATCATCGTTCACCACTGGGATCTGAGCAAAGAAACTACAACACAATATGCAAATGAGACAAATGTCCTATTTGTATGGTTTAATATTTACCTCAAAACCTAATTAAATTGTAATAATTACAGACATCCGTCAGAGTTTCTAGTCTTGTGTCAATTGTCCATGTCTGGTAGTTTCCCTCAATTATTATCTCTTGTAATTGACAAACTCAGGCGTCCTCATGTGATTGTAGTCCCGTGTGATTGTGTATGTCTGTTTTCAATCTGTAAACTATATATGACTTATTAATAATGACTCTGGGCCTATTTTAGCTTCAGATTTGACCTAAAATTATTATTACTATTTGTTAAGAACCATTCTGCAATGAAATTGTTATTTGTTTTAAAAAGGTCAAAAAGATGGATGTTTTGAGAAGTCTGGACAGAGCGCTGCAAAGTTTAGATGGAGGAACTTTATCACTGTAATGGATTGAAAGAGAGAGCACCACTGTTTCATAAGAAATCTGACAGTGTGGATGTGATTCTGATTCTGATGCAACAACATGATGAGGTTCCACATTTAGCTGCCACAGCTCAAGTCATTCATGAAAAAATAAACTCAAAACACAAGAAATGCTCAAGTCACGAATGAAGCAAATGGTTGTCATAAATCAAGGCCGTCTGTCACAATTTCCAGAATAGAATCTATAAAAATAATCAAACTACAGGCCTCGATTGTGAATTCCTGTAAAAAAAACTCAGACGTTGTCAGATTTGCAGATGTCCGAGGTAAATATTATGTTGTGTGAATAGAACATATGTGGGTGAAAAGAGGCCTTACTGATGTTTTGGCCGGAGCCCGTACAGCGTGGTCAAAGTGTTGATTCAGCTGTCTCTCCACCTCTTTTTGACTCCAGAGGGAAAAAATTTGGCATTAAACTGCAGCCACCGAGAAACACATGCCACGTCAAAGGGAAGTCCACCTGGTCCCAGTCGACCAACGACCCACGCTCCCTGCGAGTGCTCAAGTACACCTGCACACAGAGACAACACCGGGACAGGTAACTCCCCACATACACCTGTACAACACCTTCAACATTGCCACATATCATTCAAGAATTTGCACAAAACACTTTTCCCGTTTGCTTTCAAATCTAAAAACAAATATAGGCCTACTCAAGGAAAAAAGAATCGCAACATTTTAATTTTGGAAAATTCCTTAAAAAACGAGTACATTTGTAAAAATGGGTTAGCGTCATGATTTCAGTCCACAGTAAGCTGCAGACAGGTGAACAGATTTCTTGGTTTGGCTTGACTGATTGTGAGAACAATAAAGAGTGCATTACAGGGCCGTTTATTCACACAAACTCATGTTTGATCGAGTAACTTTTCACCTATGCAGCCTCACCTCTCTTCCTTGAGGGCCCGGCACATCCCCGGCGTTCTCAACGTGGGCGCGGACAGAATGTCCAGGGGCGGAGCAGTCTGTGACGAATGGAGCCTAGTCATTCAGGTGGTGGCGCAGGTGTGGGGGCAGTTTGGTCGCCCAGTAACCGACCTGTTCACCAGCGCAGAAAACGCTCTGTGCCCCCTGTGGTTTTCACTCAGACCAGGGGACGAGTTTTCTCTGGGCGTCAATGCGCTCGCACACCGACGCTGGCCGGGGGGTCTTCCTATGCCTTTCCCCCCTCCGGATCCTCCTTCCACTGCTCCACAGAGTCAGGAGGGAGAGACTACAAATCCTGGTTGTGGCCTCGACAGTCCGAGTGCCAGGTGGTACCTGGACTTGGTGTCCATGGCGCAGAGGGAACCTTGGCATCTCCCGGACTCGCCCGACACGCTGACTTAGGCCCGGAAGTCCTTCACTTGTGTCCTATCCTAGGTCGCAGGCTCTTGGTTTTTGCCACGTGGTGCGCAGGGAGGTTGGTGGATCCCCTCTCGTGCACTATTCAGGAGGTCTTGGGTTTCCCTCAGGGTCTCCTGGCCATAGGCCGATCGGCTTCGACCTTGGGCGTCTTTGCTGCGGCCATCGCTTCGGGCCACACTGGTTTTTGGTGGTTTCCTATCCCATAACCATCCTTTCATTAAGCGCTTCTTACTGGGTGTGCTCAGTCCGAACCCACCCCCCAGAAGCTCCGCCACCCCTTGGGAACTCCAGGTGGTGTTAGACGGCCTCTCTGGTCTGCCTTTTGAGGGCATGAGTCGACATGAGGTGACGGCCTAAGGACTTTCCTCTTTGTTAGCGATGTGCCTTTGGCGCTTTTGGGAAAGGCGGCCTGCGCATTTGCATTGCTTCCAGCCTCAGCCTTGTGGAGTTTTTTGCCTGGGTGTTCTTGGCGCTCTTGGGAGAGGCTGCCTGTTCACCTTCATTCGTATTCCTTCTGGGGACTCTTGTTGTGGTGTCCTGGTGTTCTTGGGAAAGACAACCAGTTCATCAATGCATTAGCACTCCTTCTGGGTGCTTCTCTTGTGGTGGCTTGGCGCTCATGGAAGAGGCGGCCTTTCATCACCTTTGTTTCCTTTTCACTGCGGGTGGTTGCGGCAGGTCCGGGCAGGACTGTCTGCCTTTCTCACCTCCAGTTGCCTGCTGCCTCTATGAAGTGTATGGAGTAGGTTTGCAGGTGCGCTCCAATCATGCATGCCTGTCAGGAATACACTGAGGGTATGCCAATAGCGAAGCCCGTAGATGGCATAGCACACACGCGTAGAAATTTTAGTTACTCATGTAACTGTAGTTCTATGAGTATGTGCGTAGCCCTCTACCAGCAGGCCCAGCAGGCCTGTCTTCCACTGTGCTAGAATTCAAGAAGGGCGAGCGATAGTGGACAGGGCCTTATACTGTATACGGCTTGCCTGACCAGTCAGCCCCTACTACATTCTGTTACATTCTGTTTGAATGCAGAAGGGTCTGAAACCGGAGCCCCGGCCAATAATTTCCCCGTCCAATGTTAGGAGATCCAATCAAGCGCGGCGATTCTGACACGTGACACTAAAAAGTCGAAGTTGCTTGCAAGCCCCATTTCAAAACATTCAAGAAGGCGAATGTCGCTGATTCGGCTCGTGCTTCGGTTTTGAACAATGAACGTATCAATTCCTTAAAACCTGAGTAGCAAACTGTTTGAGGGGCTTCAGACTGAAAAAATCCTCACGCTACATTTACAAAAACATCATGTCGCTGTTTTGGTGGAATTTCCGGGTTTTCTGTGATTGGTTGACTCAGCGCTCGGAAAGGCCGCCCACGAAATTGAACCCCGGCGCTCTGATCCCAGACCCTCACGGTTTGTAAAGTGTCTGTCAAAGCGTGTAGGGACTGGCTGGTCAGGCAAATATACGGCCAGTGGGGGAACCACGTCCCCATGATTGGACATGTTTGACTGAGGTGCATACATTGTTTGATCTTCAGGTGCCTCTACGGGCTTCATACTCATACTCATAGAACTACAGTTACATAAGTAACTAAGATATTTACGCTGCCGCAGCTCAGGTAACTTATGATAATTCACATTAAAACAAACTGAAAACACAAGACACGCTCATTTCATGGCTCGGCCATAATCTATCTGTCGCCATTTCCGGAAAGTCTGTAAAAACAAGAAAATTACAGACATCGAATAACCCCGTGTGAATGCCTGTAAAAAACTCAGACGTCGTGGGGTGATTTAAATTTACAGACGTCCCGAGGTAAATATTATGCCGTGCAAATAGTAAGTATGTTTTTATTAATCTTTACTCATATTTTACTAAGATGAACTAGTATGTAGTTATTGTAAAGTAGTAAAATGACCACAGGAAGTACCTTTTCTGCGACTCTGCTGGCCTCCACTGCGATGTCTCCTCCAGAGTTACCAATCCCGATCACCACCACTCTTTTCCCCTGGAGACCCTCGCAATTACGATATTCCCAGCTGTGGAAATATCTGCCTTCAAACTTCTCCAGACCTACCAATAAACACAACATCTTACCACCGACCTGCTTCAAACGCTGCTACACTCTGCTCATACCTGGGAAGTCCTGCAGTGGGAGATGTGGCTGTGTGTAGTGTCCGGTGCAAACAATCACTGCGTCGAACACGTGTGTCTGCTTCTGCCCGTTCTCTGTCTCTGTGTGCACCTCCCATTGGCCTGTGGACGTGAAATCTGGAGTCTTTCTCACCTTTTGCACCGTGGTCTGGGAATGAAACGAAAAGCATTGAACTAACAATGTCCTTTTTCTCTATTTGATGCATTCGTCTGTTTAAATATAGACTATTTTCTTCCAACCTTTTACTAATAGTCTCAGAGTTGCCAAATCCAAGTATTTATAGCGACTTTGGGCTTCTTTTTTGAAGTTCCTTTTGGACTGCACTTAAAAAAGGAATGAATTTTAGCCATTTTTCAGGTTTGATTTTGTTAAAATATATCAATTTGTGAAGAGATTTTTAGCATGTTTTCAAGTCATTAGTAATGTAAGAAAAGCACATGATGTGGTAAAATCCTTAACACTTGTTTTGCAGCAACACACAATGTTCTAATTAATCGATTCTTTTATTAACTTTTTATTGAAGGCTGAGTTTGCTTGTTTCTTTCTAAAAATCTGGCAACACTGGTCAGCTTTTGACAGCTGGATTTAGCTGTTGATAGTGAATTGTAATTACCTCAAAGACAATAAGAAAATAAACAGTCTACAAGATGCGTGATAAAATCGGAAATCGGGATCTGGCTCCATAAAAATCGTGATATTATTTTTTGCCATATTGCCGAGCCCTACATTACACCGTGTACGAGTTACCTTGAATTGTATGTGTGGCAGCAGTTTGAAGTGCTGGGCGTACAGGCGCAGGTATCCCAGGAGGTCGGAGTGGTGCATGTGGTTGGGAAGGTGAGCTGGAGGAGGAAGTCACTGTAGGCAATCATCTCTTTGGAGCTGTTTATCACAACAGACTGATAAATGTTGGCCCGACCTGGCTCTGGAACCTCCTGAACAGAGACAAATGGGACGATGGTGCTAGATTAATCATGCTGTGCTATGCAAGAACATGGAAAATGCAGAAGTAGATTATTTGACATATTGCTCACTATCAGATATTGTTTGGGCTTGACGAGCCACCGTCACAACGCACAGAGAGAGGGCTGTCCTACAGTGACAGAGCCACTCGCAACTGTGGTTTTGTTTTTGTGAATGTTCCGCGCATCTGCCAGATTATCACACGACTGAAGATGTGTATTCTAAGTATAATTTCCCACTACACTGTTCATTTTGTTGTCTACATTTGTCTGAAAACGTGAAGATATTTTCTCACACTTATATATCAAAAAAGCACTTCATTCTCGCAATGGTAACCCTGCGTATTTGCATAATAACAGCAAAACAGCCTTCTTACCATATTGGTGTAGAGACGAGGATCCTTACAAACCAGACTACCAAAGCACTTTTCTGGTCTGAATACAAACACAGACTCACACATTCAGTCAGGCAAGTTTCTCCTCACCTTAACCTCCAGAGCCCGCCAGGTCAGGCCCGCTCTCAAAACACGTGGGCTGCAGACCCTCTTCCAGGCAGCTTTTCACACAGCTCAGACCCGAGAGACCTGCTCCGATCACTGCCACACGCTGCACCACCATTCTGTACTGAGACAAACAAGCACGGGTAAGGCATGAGGACGGACAGGGCGAGAGTATGGGCAAGGTGAGGGTATGGACAAGGCGAGGGTATGACGGGCGAGGGTATGGACAAGGCGAGGGTATGGACAGGGCGAGGGTATGGGCAAGGCGAAGGTATGACAGGTGAGGGTATGGACAGGGCGAGGGTATGGACAGGGCGAGGGTATGGGCAAGGCGAGGGTATGGGCAAGGCGAGGTATGGGCAAGGCGAGAGTATGGACAGGCGAGGGTATGAACAAGGCGAGGGTATGAACAAGGCGAGGGTATGGACAGGCGAGGGTATGAACAAGGCGAGGGTATGGACAAGGCGAGGGTATGGACAAGGCGAGGATATGAACAAGGCGAGGGTATGGACAAGGCGATGGTATGAACAAGGTGAGGGTATGGACAGGACGAGGGTATGGGCAAGGCGAGGGTATGAACAAGGCGAGGGTATGGGCAAGGCGAGGGTATGAACAAGGCGAGGGTATGGACAAGGCGAGGGTATGGACAGGGCGAGGGTATGGGCAAGGCGAGGGTATGAACAAGGCGATGGTATGAACAAGGTGAGGGTATGGACAGGGCGAGGGCATGGACAAGGCAAGGGTATGGACAGGATGAGGGTATGGACAATTTGAGGGTACGGACAAGGCGAGGGACGGACAGGGCGAGGGTATGGACAGGGCGAGGGTATGAACAAGGTGAGGGCATGGACAGGGCGAGGGTATGGACAGGGCGAGGGTATGGACAAGGCGAGGGTATGGACAAGGCGAGGGTATGGACTACTCACTCTGGTCAATTTCCTGTAACAAAAGAGCAAGTCTTTGAAAGGCTCATTTACATCTCATGTAAGTGATCAAAGTCCATTCTGGTGTGAGTTTGCCTTTGTCATGCACAGGTTTTTAATGAAATAACAGTATATTCCCTTCTGTACTGTTCTCAAATTTCAAATCTTTAAAAAAAATTATCAAAATTTGAGTTTGAGCCATTTGGGATAAGTTGTGCAAAGTGCTGTACAAATGTGATTTTCATTCAAGGCAAAATTTTGAATGAAAAATATAGCCTACAATTGTGCAAGATATTTTAGCTTACTCCAGTGGCAAATTTTATTCAAGCAAAATAAATAAGTTAAATAAGCAACTAATTTAGCAATTTGGCTAAAACAACTAAAATGAACATAAATATATAGTGAATTTGAGTAGTTAACTGAGAGTAGAGATGTTACGCTCGAGTCCATGATCTCGGAGATGTGTCGAGCTTATGAACCAGAAGTGTTTGGAAGCACTAGTTCGACACGTGATTCACTTGACTAAAAATCAGGTGACCATGACAAACGGGGCTTTATTACATCAACGTTCGTTTCGAGCAGTAGACTGATATGATTCTTCTCCTGAATAAAAATCTGTTCTTTCTCACTTTCTGTTACAAAAACAATATGTTATTTGTTTGACTACAAGTACAAGCACTGAGGCAGACTTTATTCACAATATTCTTACCCAATAATCCCCACAGTAGAATGAATGTGATAATGTTAGGCTTTTTTTTTTTTTACTAAATAACTTTGATAAGACAAAGCAGATCCCAGCTCCTAAAAGATCAAAAGCTTATTGTTAATGTTTAGACCCCAAATTCCATACATGTAAATGACCAGCAGATGCCAGTAATCATTTAACACTTTCTGCTTCGAAACAGGGTGTCATTTAAAGAAGATGTTACATAGTGATTCAGTGGTTCACGGGGCTTCAGTTTCTGCAACACTAACCGATGGTAGATAATATGTTTTTGCAATGTAAATGTTTATTGTCTAGAGCGTGCAGTTTGCCAATGTCTGTTCTTGAGTGATAACACCAACTGAAGGTTACTTTTCTCCAGTTTTGTCATCTTTCTTAACTTGTATTTTTCTAAACAAATAAATGAAGTGTACTCACATATTGCTGGTACGGACGTCGAGAGCGAGAAAAGTCTGGCCAGAGTTTGTGGGAGAATGTTCTGTTTTGTTTGTGAACAGGGTTAATGAGTGCCAGGTGTGAGGAGGAGCGAGACTCCTCAGACCAGTTTATGTCAATGGTCTATGAAAAATAAACTAAAGTTCAATCTGAACAGATAAGGACGGCTTATTTTGTTGTGGCAAAGTTACAAAGTAAAGCCAAATCACCAAATCTGTGTCTAAATATGCAACATACTTTGATATTTATAACTGAGTGACTGTCTTCTTACCCAAACGGCAGAGAAGCATCCTATTGAACCCCAGTGCAGTTCAAAGATTCTTCCTTTCTTCTCTTCATCGAGGCAGTAGTTGTTATAAAATCTTTCTTCTGAAATAGTGTTTGGTGACACTATTTACTATTTACAATCATTTTACAACATTTGTCTAATATCCGATAAATGAAGTGAATGGGGACTAGCACAAGAGAGAGCAACCTGAGCCACTCGCATTCAACAGGCTGCCTTATTGACCACCTACGTTTAGTTTAGTTTATTCAGTTTATTCTTCCATGTGTCAATGTCTTCACAATACATGATCATCCATAACATGTCTGAATAGGAGCATGATGAAGACTTATTGAGCATGCTCCTTCACTTAAAAAAAGAACAAAAGAACTGGCCAACCAGTTCGATATACATACTGTTTGAATTTCCATAGTAGGCTAATTATTTAATAAATAAAGTTGACATAACTTTCCAATTAAATTTTTTGTATGCATGTTTAGTGTCACAATTGAATGCAATGTTTTTAAATCATTTTCTAAAGCGTTCCACAGTTTTACTCCTGAACTGACAAAACCTCTGTGTTTTAACGAAGTGCGTGCAAAAGGTACACAGAAATGTCCTTGTCTTCTACTATTAGTATCTGTAATCAATTTAAATGTATCGGTGATCTGCTTTGGCATCAAATTACTTTTTATTTTCCACATTGCTGCAACAATTTTTAGTTGGACCAAATCCACAAATGTCAAGATGTTCCACCTAATAAAGAGTTTGTTTGTGTGATCTCTAAAACCTTTTTGACTGATTATTCTAATGGCTTTCTTTTGAAGCAAGAATAATCGCTCAGTAAAACTTTTGCATGCATTGCCCCAAACCTCACTACAATAGACAAAATAAGAGACAATTAAAGATGAATATATTTGAAATAATGCAGTTTGGTCGAGATCATATTTCACCTTGTACAAGATGCCAATATATTTACTTATTTTTTACATATATAATCAATATGAGACTTCCAACTAAGTTTATTATCTAGCATAACTCCTAAAAATTTGATTTCTGAGACATTTTCAATACCTGCATTATCAATCTTGATTTTTATATTTTCCTCATATTTCCTTGTCCCAAAAATCATACATTTAGTTTTTCCCCAATTTAAATATAATTTGTTTTTGTCAAACCAACTTTTAAGATAACCATCTTGTTTTCTACATCATTGATTGTAGTTGCCAAGTCACTACCTGTTTTATATACAGTGGTATCATCAGCAAACAAAAGAATATATATATTTTTTGTTACTTCATAAATACGTCACATGATAACGTGCGTGCGCCATGATGGAGGGCAAAACTGACAAATATTTTCTTATTTTTCCATAAAGAAAGCAGTGGATGCTTCCAGTGCATGTTCAGTACATTTGTCTGTGGAAGTAGGACGACACAAAACAAAGTATTTGGAAAAGCTATGAATGCAGCTGATCTTACCCTCTTCCTCCTGCTATGTTTGCCGATTTAATAAAAAGTAATTTAAAAAAAGCCTGACTTTATTCCTCATCATTTGCACCATTCTGTGGTAAACAGGGTTTTGTCTCACACTGGAGCAGATTTAAAAGCTACAAGAGGTTGGTTTTCAGTAACTTGGCTGTTTATCATGTGAGGCTAGTGTTTTTTTTTTTGTTTTTTTTTCAAATGTCATATTTTTTTTCTCCTTTGCATTGTATAAGTGTTCACTGCAAATCTGTAATAGAGGGATTTTAGTTATTTTGATTTATTGCTGCCACCCACAATTTTAACGAAAAGCTCCAGGCTTAGACTTACAACCTCCTGCCTGTTAGTGCAGGGTGTCACACAAGATACAGACATTTTACAATTGAAACCAATAAAAGTAACTTAGAACCTGGCAAGTTTCCATAGTTGTAATGCACACAGACAGGGCTGTGAGAGAGAGATTTTCGTGTTTTTGTAATTGTGATTTTGTTTGCTGTGACAGTTCTTGCGATAGCTATTTAACATTTTGCATTGTTAAATTGTCACTTTGTCATTTGCAGTAATAAAAACCACATTGTAAAAAAAAGAATGAGCAAGAAGCTCACAGTGCACAACATTCAGACATTCAAGGCCACATTTAAAAAGCAGTTTAAGAAACAGAAACCACATAATAATAAGACAGCAAATCCACACTACAAGAGTAGAATAACACAACAAATGATCTGTTTTTATGAACAGGTTTAAAGTGCATTATTTAAAGTCATCTCTGCCTGTGGGAAAAACTTGTGTCGAGTTGTTGTGCAGTTGATGGCACGGTAACGTCGACCAGACGGGAGAAGCTCAAATGTGTCCCTGGCTGGATGATTTGATGGGTCATTAATAATTGATAATGCTCGTGAAAGAAATCTCTGTTTATAAATGTCCTCCAGGACAGTCAGCTCATCACCTATTGTCCTTCTGGCCGAGCGGACCACTCTGTGCAGAGCTCTCTTTTCCTTCGCTGTGGAATTACCAAACCACACAGTTATTGCAGGGCACTTTCATTCGCACAGCGATAAAAATTTAAGAGGATTTGCTTGGAAAAAAACCTTTAAATTTTCGTAAAAAGAAGAGGAAACTTACGCAGACACAGGGAGAACATACAAATGTGTTGATAGAATTCTTCTGTCTCGTGAAAAACTGACTATTGAAAATACTATTTCCCAAACCATTAATTTTTCACAATGTATCACTGACTTTTATAGGAATATTTATCGGATTATTAGAGTAGACTTTCTCATTGGGTTGTGGATGAGCGCTTTGAGGGAGACTTTAAAACTCAAGTAAAGTACAGATACTCAAGAAAACTACTTAATCACAGTACTTGAGTAAAAATACTTATTCTTGCCACCTCTGTTAAAATGTAATCTTGTAGAGCGCTTCGAGTCTCCAGCTTTATACTACTGCACCAGCGGCATAATATCACCATGAAACACTAGAGGTCAGTGTTTAGTTTTATGTCGTTTCCAGCAGCAGTTCCCATAATGCATTTCATAAACTTTCTTCCACTTTTGAGCTCATTTCGCACCTTTATACTTAATCAATATAAACTTCGCACTTTAATCTGTCACTTACGCACATGTTCCACGTCACAGGACAAAAACAGCGCAATGAAGTGAAAGAGTTAATACACACGTGGCCATACCGTGACACAGCTCGTCTCGCGCGCTCGTCACAAACCCTACCGCCATGTTGGACAGCAATGATTCTTCTCGGTCATATGAATGATGATCGGTTCTATCACGATTATTCGTGAGAGGTACAGGCCCTAAACTTGTTACGCAACTGTGCCTCAGCCTTTCTGACCCCGACCGAGTTCACCGTTTAAGTACTAATTACATAAGATAAGTTATGCAATGATCAAATATGACTTGAAATGCAAACAAATTTAAGAACACATTTTCGAAGTAAGTCATATAATCTAGGTCCACAAAGTAGTGATGGGCAAAATGAAGCAAGGCTTCGAAGCCTGTGCCGAGCAAAAGTGGGCGTGTCCAGTGAAGCCTTGAAATGAACCGTGGTTCAGTGGCAAGGAAGTCACATGACCGAAGCTTCAGTTTGTGAAAATGAATATAATCAAGGAAAACACTGACTATGTGAGCACAAAATGCTATATTGTTGTTACTATTAATATTATTATTGATAAAAGTACATAAACATTAAAAGAAGACCATTAAAATAAATGTTATATTCTTTGTAATACATTGATCTCTCCAGGTGAGGGCAATATTATGAAGCTTCACTTTGTTGAAGCTTTGGGCGGAGTTAGACTGTGGGGCTTCACTGGTTCATTTCACCCATCACTACCACAAAGTTAAACCATTTTAACCCCAAAAAATAAAAATCAAAATCCAGGTTTTAAGACATTTTAACCAATCTCGAAATGCATTTTTTTATTTTTTATTTTTCATACAATTGGTTTGTAATATTTTAGAGTGAGAGGTGAGCAGATGAGGTTTACAGTCAGCTAATATTAATTTATCTGACTTTTATCACTTGATCATTATGTAATTTTTAAAATTCTAAAGTTTTTGTCACCTTTGTTCCCAGAGCTCTGATACACAGCAGCTCTGAGCTTGTATTTAAAAGGAAAACCACTGTTTATGGACCTCTAAAGTAACTAACTTGTTTTTAAAAATGTAGCGAGTAGAAGTACAGATGTTTCTTGAAAAAGTTGTAAAATTCAAGTAAAGTATAGATACTGAAGAAAACTACTTAAGTACAGTAGGCTACTTGAGTATAAATACTCTCTGACTACTATGTAAATGCATTTCTGTTTCTCTCACACATCACAAACTCGCTCACACATCATCAGCAATGAAAGAGCATTTGATAAAGTTTGTACATTTGAGAGAGCTTGGGGAAAATGACCTTTAGATGATTAAGATGATTTATTAATGCTGTCCGTAGGGGCCCCATGGCTGGTCCTCACACTTGTTCGGGGGCGTGGCTGTTTGACTTCTGGTTGCCAGGTCCGCCGCTTGGAGCTCAACAGTTTTACATGGGTAAGGTTTGGAAAAGGTTTGGGTAAAGGTTAAGATAAAAAAATATGTATAGATTTATTACCGTTTAGGCCAGTTAAGCAACGGTAATAAACTCATTACCATGGCAACCAGCTCAGTCCTCCACTTCTTTCACAAGCGGGCTTCCATTAAAACCATCGGGGCTAATCAAACTAGATTCTTTATCTTTATTTGTGTTTTCTGTGTTATATGTTGCACATTAGCACCGCAGCAAGTTCCTAGTCTGTGAATTCTGTTTGTTCACTGACAATGGCAATAAAATTCTTTCTGATTCTGATTCTGATTCTGATATGTAGTGAGTAATAAACACAAAACCTTAGGTGGAGGACTGATTTTTCCAAACCTTACCCATCACCCTAATACTTTTTTGTGGGTGGGCAGCATATGACACACACTTAACTATTTGCGTTGTTTCTTGTTATTATTATTATTATTATTATTATTATTATTATTATTATTATTATTAGTAGTAGTAGTAGTAGTAGTATTATTATCTTATTTATTTATTTTAAGGCTTGTTTGCTTGTTGCTCTCTGAATATCTGGCAACCTCCCTGACAGCATCTTGTTGTTATGCTAACTTAATGCTAGACGTTTGTGTTACTATTTTCCCCGAAATTAAGGCAAACTAAAGGATTGTACAGATTAGTGGCATATATATATTTTCTAACGTTAACTTGAACGTTTGCGACATTACTGTTAGCTTTAAATAGCTTCACTTTTGAGCAGTTTTGCACAGATTAGCCCAAGCTAGCTATAGCTAACTTGCTGAGAGCTGAGAGTTTACATGTAAAATCGTGTCGTATTAAAAGTTACAAAGATAGATTGCGTGCAGGCGTATGTGTAGCTACTCTTCTCCTCTTCTGACTTTATTTTGTCATGTTGGAGGGTTGACTTTGGTGAAAACTGCGCCCTGGTGATGACAGAAACATCTGGATGCGTTCACGATCCACGATGAGCTGCAAATCAACCAAAGTGGCTCCTAGTGTAGACTTTGACCACAGCTGCTCTGACAGTGTGGAGTATCTGACCCTTAACTTTGGGCCCTTTGAGACTGTCCACCGCTGGAGAAGACTTCCTCCTTGTGATGAGTTTGTGGGCGCCAGGTAAATTATACACATTCTGATCAGGGAAACTATTGGTTTTTATTATTAATCTTTCTTTTTTCTGTTTAGACGAAGCAAACATACAGTTGTAGCCTACAGAGATGCAATATACGTGTTTGGGGGAGACAATGGGTAAGTAAAGAACTGCTTACCTTAGGAAAACAAAAGGAGTAGGGCTTAAAGGTCCATAAATGCAACCATATTAAGCAATAAAATATTTCATTGTGGTTTACAACTCGATTAGGATAACTTTATGGTTCTACAACATTTTGTATGTTTACAATTTTGTAAGATATGATGCTAATGCTGCGTTCCAGGCAACTGGGAACTGGGACATTTCTCACTTGAAAAATACCAGTTCCCAGTTCAGAGCGTTCCAACGTAATCAACTTGTATGTAAACATTATGGCTAATGCTAACCTTTAGGCTAAACAAAAGTAACGGCAAATAACCTGTAATCAATGTTTACATTGTTTTTGCGTCAGTTAAACCCTCCAAATAAATTTATTGTGGTTATTGTTGAGCTCGTATGTGAAGTGGGGCTTCCTCGACCAGGTCCCAGTTCACAAGTGGGATTGACCAGTTCGAGTGTCGTTCCAGCACATTTTTACAAGTGGGAAGTGGCACATATACCAGTTCCCAGTTGCCTGGAACGCACCATAAATATGTAATTTAAGCAGTTATAAGACCTGATGGAAGCATGCTTTGCTATGAAATATCTAAAGAATTATTTAATCAATTTAAAATATAGAAATTTCTGAGGTGGGCCCTCCCATTTTTTCTTCAAAAATTTTATTTTGCTCAGTGTCTTAAAAAAACATACTATTCTCGAGGTCTGACTGATGATGTTTCGCGACGTTTTGTTTTGTTTGCCAACGACGCGAAATGGAAAACATCAACTTGCTGTACGTAAAAATGCTTGCCAGATGCTCAAATACTAAAGTTTGGAAACTGTAAACAACCACTGTGCGGTGGGGAGTGAAAGTTTAAATTTAAAGTTACTTTACGTTGTTGTTTTACGTTATTGTTTTCCCCTTCGTTTGGCGTTGCCACAACACGATGACGCTAGTCCGACCCGAGAATGAAGAACCTGGAAAGGTTAAATATAAAAATACCATTGTATCCGTTTTACTTTAGAGCAAAATCAGCCTCTGGGATGATCCAGACTCAGATTTCTACTGTAAACCTCCAAATAAAAAAACAGAGGAATTGTCAAAACCCAAAATAGATAAATAATAATAAAATTCCTTATATCTACCCCAAAAAATGTAGGCGGAATTTAGATTTTGTTTCTTCTTTTGCTTGGAGAAAGTTCTCACTTCTGATGAGAGCCTGTTGGACATCAGAAGCACAAACTACAGGGTTACAGCTTTAAAAAGACCCCAGACATTTACCTGAGCTCCAAAGGGTTCAGGAACAGTTTTAGTTTGAATTTTTATTGATTTTAGTCAGACGTGTGAGGGAAAAAAGGCCAGAATGCATATTAGTTTTTGCTGCTAACCATCTGATTGAAATAACATTGACCTAAATAATCTATTGATTATTGGAAGGATCAACTAATTTAGCAAATAAATAATGATTAACATTCATGTTTAACTTCCGAAGCCTGCCATGTACGTAGAGGAAAGAATGTTCAAAATAACTGTTGAATAGGGGTGTCAAAAAATATCGATTCGGCGATATATCGCGATACTCGATCCCGCGATACTCGAATCGATACTAAAATTCCGATATCGATTCTTTTGATGACGTCATGCATATTAATGAGGATGCTTTTATATCATTGATTTCAACTGAATTCAATGTCAATAGTGGTTCAAAATGTGCATATTCAGCCAGGACAGTAGAGGGCAGCACTGTCTTTAAGAAGACAATCTAATGTTAACCCTTGGCACACAAATAATTTTGTTTTTAAGTGTACTTTAATAGAATAGATCTATAAAAACAGAAATAATTATCAATTAATTGCAATTTATAATCGTTTGTGTCAGTATCGGGATTAATCGGGATTAATCGAATCGTGACGTGTGTATCGTGATACGAATCGAATCGCCAGATTCATGGCAATTCACACCCCTACTGTTGAATCAATTAAAATTGAGAGATTGAATCGAAAGCCAAAAAACATTCTTTTGTCTGTAAAAATATTTGGTTTGGAACAAAAGTCAAACTTTGAGGCAGAATAATGGTATATATATTTTTTAAATCTTATAAAAGGAACATTTTTAAGGTTTGTGTTTATGTTCATAAATGCAATTTTAAAACAAAATCAAATGGAAAATTGAGATGAATCAATATGAGGGGAGAAAAAATGTGATTATATATTTTTCCCAGATCGCACCACTCCTTAAAAGCAGTGTGCACAGAAGAAAATCACTAGCAAACTGTGTCATTAGCATA
Source organism: Mugilogobius chulae (assembly GCA_038363315.1). NCBI lineage: Eukaryota > Metazoa > Chordata > Actinopteri > Gobiiformes > Gobiidae > Mugilogobius > Mugilogobius chulae. Next base: position 25,491,182 of record CM076397.1, read on the forward strand.
GATAGAGCTATGTGTTTTGACTAGTAAAAGTGACAAATTGTTTAATATTTACTCAATAGGAAGAATATGCTAAATGACCTACTTCGCTTTGACGTAAAAGATTGTTCCTGGTGCAGGTAAGATCCTATAAAACCTCTTTATTATTTTTATATTTACGTGACAAAGTAATGTTAAGGTGTATTACTTTCCAGAGCTTTTACAACTGGAACCCCTCCTGCTCCCAGATATCACCATTCTGCTGTCGTATACGGAAGCAGCATGTTTGTTTTTGGTAACTCTCTTCACTCACAGATACACTGTGTAATTTTCTGGAGGTGAAAAGTCAACTACACAATTCAATAGAAATACAAAATTAAAACCATACTTTGGAACATTCTGAATGAGGATAAATATGTTTAATGCCATAATGTGAAAAAATACGACTAAAAAATATTATTTTTCATTAAAAGATGCAGGAGGAGGCCCTCCTCTAAGCCAAACAATGGTCCTTTTTGTGATCATGCAAGCCCGCTCAAAGTAAAGACATTGATTTTTATCCTTTTTTAGTGCAACAAAGAAATCTAAATGATAAAAACATGTTTTTATTCAATCCTAATTTTGGTCCAAAAGTCACACAGTGCACATTTAAAGGGACTGTACCTGATTTTTGTAATCTTGTAACAAACAGAAATAATACATTTTCATTTAATTTTTAATTGACCTTTATTTAACCAGGGAAGTCCCACTGAGATTCAGAATCTCTTTTGCAGGGGAGCCCTGGGGGAAGGGTCAGGGGAGGCATTAATGGACATGTTTTTAGATGTAGGAGGAAACCGGAGTACCCGGAGGAAGCCTACACAGACACAGGGAGAACATGCAAACTCCACATAGAAAGGCCCTAGGTCGACTGGGAGTTGAACCCAGAACCTTCTTGCTATGAGGCCAGAGCGCTAACTTCTGCGCCACCGTGTCGCCCAAATTTTTAAGCTTCTTACTTCAGTCTACATGATTTGCTCACTTAGCTAATGCATTCTGAGCTTCAGAATTGTTCATCATGATGAGTTTTAATGTGTTTTCACAGCTTTTGACAGCGAGGGGAGTCGGTATGTTAACAACAGTTAGCCACAATGCTAAAAACAAAAACAGACAAAGTTGGACTTAAACAGGACATTATTGGGCAGAGACAGGATATTGCGGACTTATTTTCTCCTGAATAGATACATTAACAAGATATCAATGCTAGGGGGAAATTGTTTTTAAATTATTTTGTTGTATAAAAATTTAGTATAGTCTTTTATATTGACCAGATAAATAAATTTTTTACAGAGGCTGACTTGTTGTTTTGTCACAATACATTTTACAGGGGGCTATACTGGAGACATCTACTCCAATTCAAACTTGAAGAATAAAAATGATCTGTTTGAATACAAGTTCGCCACTGGGCAATGGACTGAATGGAAGGTGGAGGGAAGGTACTTCACATTGAACTGGTTACAGCGTTCAAATAAATGTAAATCACATGACTTGAACATGAATCTAAAGTGAATCAAAATGTTTCTGGTTTGTTTTTAGTCTCCCTGTGGCTAGGTCTGCACATGGAGCTACAGTCTACAATGATAAACTCTGGATATTTGCTGGCTATGATGGAAACGCGAGGTACTTTTGTGTTGTTGTTTTTTTCTCTTACATTTATTCTTTTTGTCTGTGTTCAATGTCTTTGGTTTTTTGTGTTTAGGTTGAATGACATGTGGACGATAAGCCTTCAAGATAGAGAACACGCCTGCTGGGAAGAGGTCAGTGCATATTCATTCATTCATAAACAGCTAAGACTAATGCTGTAGTCCAGGGGTTCCCAAACTTTTCAGACCGGACCCCGAAAACAGCCATGCCAGCGACTCGCGACCCCCACTTCAAAATCAATCAGACCTTTCTAATGATTTCAAGTTGTAAATCTGGTCAAAAGAAGGTTTAATCTTAACATAATGCATTGCGTAACATAACATAATGTAACGTAACATAACATAATCGTAACATAATGCATTGCGCAGTGACGTAGGTTCCAATGCTCTATCTAAGCCATAGATTTAGTCGACTAATGCACATTTTGATCAACCGATTACTCGACTAAACAACAAAAGACTACAGCTCTAGCTAAGACTATTGATATTACTGTGAAGCGCTTTGTGTGACTCTGTCTGTGAAATGCGCTATACAAATAAAGATGACTTACTTAATTACTTACTGATGTTACTATTTAACAGATTGATCAGAGCGGAGAAATCCCACCGTCGTGCTGCAACTTCCCTGTTGCCGTTTGCCGGGACAAGATGTTTGTGTTTTCTGGTCAGAGTGGAGCTAAAATCACTAATAATCTTTTCCAGTTTGAGTTTAAGGGACACATGTGAGTCGCATTTAAGTTGACCATTGTCGATCAACAATATCTGTGTTTATTCATTCATTGACTTTGACTTTAGGTGGACTCGTATCCCGACTGAGCACCTGCTGCGGGGTTCGCCACCTCCTCCTCAGAGACGCTACGGTCACACTATGGTTGCTTTTGATCGTCATCTCTATGTGTTCGGTGGAGCTGCCGACAACACGCTGCCCAATGAGCTGCACTGCTACGACGTCGACTCTCAGACCTGGGAAGTCATTCTAGCCAGTATGGACAGTGAGGTGTGTTTTATAATAATAATAATACATTTTATTTATATAGCGCTTTTCTAGACACTCAAAGACGCTTTACAGTCAAAGGCAGATAAACAAAGGTACAGCACATAAAAACAGTAATTAAAATATTAATCAAACATTAAAAGCAGAGTTGGGTGCACGGTAGCCAAGTGGTTAGAGCTCTGTCTTCCCAACAAGGAGGTCGTGGGTTCGACTCCCGGGTCGGACCATATCAACATCTCACGATCTCTCTGGGTGGAGTTTGCATGTTCTCCCCGTGTCACCGTGGGTTTTCTCCGGGTACTCCGGTTTCCTCCCACCTCCAAAAACATGCATGTTTAGGTTAATTGGGCATCACTGGAAATTTCCCTGTGAGTGAATGAGAGAGTGAATGGTTGTCTGTCTAACTCTGCGGCAAGTTGGCCACTGTCCAGAGTGTTCCCCGCCTAAGGCCCAAAGTTACTAGGATAGGCTCCAGTCACCCGCGACCCCTAAAGGGATTAAGCGGTAGAAAATGAATGAATGAAAGAATAAAAGCAGAGTTAAACAGATTGGTCTTAAGATTTTTCTTAAAAGTGTTGAGGTCGGTGCAGGATGGGGCAGTGATGGAGAAGGCTCTGTCGCCCCAGGTTTGGAGCTTGGTCCACCGAACAGCCTCAGGGACCATCTCCATGATGTGGTTGTCTCGGTCAGGGCCTTAGCTGGAGGAGCAGACGCAGTTGAAGGTGGAAACTGAAGTGAGAGAACAGTTGACACAGGACCAAGTGGATCAGATGAAACTTCTGTTGTTTCAGTCGGTGATAAGGCCATCCCCTCAAAATACTTTTCTGGAAAATCTGCTGTGGCAGAAGTAAAAGTTCTGTAGCTTTTCAGATGTCCAAAGCTAGCACAGTTAGCATTCATAGCCTTGAGTCTGTTGAACAACTCAAGCTGGTTGAAATCACAAGATTTAAAGTATTTTCACTGGGAGATCTTCTGCTTCAGGTGTGAAAGTCTGCCATTTCAGAGGTCTGAAGTTAGCATAGCATGAACATTTGCTTGGTATCCATGGTTACCAGAAAAACAGACGTCTCCTTTGCATAAATCTGACTGTACTTAGCTCAAGTCTGTTGAACATCTTCTTTGCTGGTTGAAGTCAAAACTTGTCCTGATAAAAAGTGAGCTAAAAATGTATGAGTTATACAAGCATTTTTAGACAAAAGCCTGCTGCACGCTACAGGAGTTTTAGCCCGATTTTAAGCCTGATGTGCCCCCTGGGAGTTCAGGATAATCTTTGTAAGAGATTTTTTAACGTTTCTCTCCTTATGTCTGCGCGTCACAGCGACTATTTCAACCTGGAGAGACTCAAACAGACAAAAGCAAATTATGAGAACACTTTATTGCGGTGTAAGGTTTGGCGATGATTGGTGATGATTGATCGTTATGATGAGCCGTCCTAGTGTGTTGTAAATTGAGCAGAAGCAGATTTGGGATGCGTGCTATGAGAGACATGATGGGTAGGGGCTGGAAGGTAAGAATGATACTGGAGCAAGGCCGCAAGCAATTGGCCGACCAGATTAAAGAGACTGGATAGGGGACGGCTGATTGCAGGAACGCGGTGTTACTCTGAGAAATGGTTAGTGAGAGGCTAGTTAAGTGAGCTGGTGCCGCAGAACGAACATCATGCGTGCCAAACTGAGTAGCAGGAACGCAGCTGCCAGAGAGGGAGTTTAAATAGACCTGCTGGGCTTGATTAGCTGCGAGGGGAGAGCTGAAGGTGTGATGAGACGAGACGGCGAAGCTGCAGGTAAGTCTCCCAGATTGAACATCCGCTTAAGCTCCATTTGTCGGGGTGCATCATCATGAGGTTCACATGCATCTGCCTGGTGACGCGGCTCTTAAAATGTAAAATAAAGAAGAAACGTTGCTTTGTCATTTGTAAAAAATGCAATGCTAAACTCCTCTAGCGTGCAGCCGGCTAAAGACAAATTCTGTCAGCCCATTTAAGCTTTTGTTAGACAATATTAACTTATAAAGTAAAATATATATGCACTCATTGCGGCTGGTTTTCAGATGCCCAGTGGACGACTGTTTCACGCTGCTGCTGTCATTCAAGATGCCATGTACATTTTTGGTGGAACTGTGGACAATAATGTGAGAAGTGGAGAGATGTACCGGTTTCAGGTATATCTGCTTTTCACTGTTTTTTAATGTAAACTATTCTCATTACCTGAATTCATAAGATATTTTCACTTTTTCTCGTGCAGTTCTCATGTTATCCGAAGTGTACTTTGCACGAAGATTACTGTAGACTTTGGGAGAATCGCCAGTTTTGTGATGTAGAATTTATTCTTGGAGAGGTAAACCTGTTATTGATTCAAACGTTATTGATGCAAATGTATTTATAACTATTGTGTTTTATTCTGAAGAGAGAACAGAGAGTTTTGGGACATATTGCCATAGTGACTGCAAGATGCCAGTGGCTTCGAAAAAAAATTCTGCAGGCTCGAGATCGACAGCGATCGGTGAGGCAGTTTTAAATTTTAAATTCTTTTTAATCTTAATTGCCAATAAAGGTTATGCAGGTACATCAGAGCATTCTAAATGTGAGTGCTGAGTGGCAAAGATGCATGAGAGTTAATGGAGAAAAGGACCACAAGCTCGTGACAACGGCTTGTCTGCTAACAACAGTTGATGATTTAGGACATTTTAGCTGCAACAAACGAACCAAAAACATTTTTTTTAAGAAGAAAAAGGTAATAAGTTTAACTGTGTGTGATTTCTGTTTGATAAATGTGAGAGAAGCTAAATCTTGTTGTTTATCTGCTTTGCTACAACTGTTGACTTGATTTTCTCTTTTACATGTCAGTTACAAACCCAGTGCTCAGTAGACTTGTTGTGGGTTGAATTTTTATCAAACTGTAGTTTATTTTTCCTGTTTTAGCTGTTTATTGAACTCTTACAAGAGAAATGTCCTTTCTCTGCATTAACCCTCACTCACATTTAGAATGATGTCATGTCACCTGCAGAACCTCTTTTGTTAGTATCTACTGTATTTAAACAATTATGTGGTTTGTAGAAAAGTAAACAGGATAGTGAAGAACAGATGAAGGGGCGACTCACAGGCCTAAGGATATCGTCAGTGGCAGCCAGCTGCTCGAGGTTCACATCAGAGAGGCCGAGGCCCAGCCCTTCGAGGTTTTGATGCAGTTTCTTTACACTGATAAAATCCAGTATCCACGCCGAGGTATTCTTTTACATCAATTCACCAACAATCTGCTTTTTCAACTCATAGACCTAAATACTTTTTTCTTTTTCCAAAAGGCCATGTGCAAGATGTATTGTTGATTATGGATGTTTACAAGCTTGCCCTGAGTTTTAAGTTGTCCCGATTAGAGCAGTTATGTGTGCAGTACATGAGGCTCTGTTGACCTGCAGAATGTTCTCAGTGTTTGTGAAAATGCTAATAAATTACAGCTTGACAATTAAAGGTAAAGTATTCTATTTTAAATATTCTTTTAGCACGATGAAATCAAAGTCATTAACACAGACATCTGGTTACAGGACATTGTCTTAATTTGTGGTGAAAGAGTCACACTTCAACCAGGTGATTATGACTAAGAATTTGAACACCTGTCCACCGCTCTGATTGTGGAAATCATCCGGCGCAAGCAGCAGCCTCCGCCCCGCGTTTACTCCGACCAGCCGGTGGACATCGGTACATCTTTGGTACAGGACATGAAGGCGTATTTAGAGGGAGGTGGTCTGGAGTTTTGTGACATTATTCTCTGTGGATGGACACCCTCGACCTGCTCATAAGGCTATACTTGCAGCACGATCGAGGTAACATTAGACAAGTTTATTTTTATCTATGAACAAAAAGACATTTCTATTAAAGTGTCAGTTTGTCTTAACAGTTATTTTGAAGCCATGTTTCGCTCCTTTATGCCTGAGGATGGTCAGGTTAATATTCCATTGGAGAGATGGTTCCTAGTAAACAAGCTTTTGATTCCATGCTGCGCTATATCTACTATGGAGACGTGAACATGCCTCCTGAGGATTCTCTGTATCCTTCACGTTCTGTCTGTAGCCGGTGGAGTCTCTTCATGTACTGTATGTTGCCTTAAAGTGAACCCTGAATATAATCACATGTTTACCCTAAAACACTTATAATATCATCACGTATATAAATACAGGGCAAATACCTTGAAAGTATTTGTTGTTTTATCAAAATAGTGTTTTAAAGAAATTACATGGAGGCTGCCATTTTGCTGTGGTTGTAACATAAAATAGCATTGTCAAGGTAACAGGTGTCAGCAGGTAACTAGGCAACATGAATTTATCAGTTAAATCTTTTCAGTTTGAGCCGGAGTTTGGCCAAATACAAGAAGATAATGTGGAATCTAGTGACACTGAAATCAAGAGGAAGAGGGAAGAACTGGACACTGTCAGTGATGTTTTTGTGGAACTGTTCACCGATGGAACCCCAGGAGTAACCATGGCAACACTATTTTATGTCATCAACCAAAATGGCGGCTCCCAGTGGCTCGAAAACAACATAAACAATCACAATTTTATAAAAAATAGTTGGCAGTTATATATTTGTTTGCAATTTATTTTAGTAAACATGACCAGTACTAGTGTTTTAGCCGTATTTGTCTTCATATCAGGGTTCCCTTTAAAGGGGTCCTATTGTGTTTTTTCCAACTATTTAGTAAGAAACTAAACATGTGCAGATCAGTAATTTACCTTTTATTCATTGTAAAACACATAATGTATATATAATAGCTTGAAAATAGAAACCATTTTATTGACTTCCTGTTCAAAACTGCAGAACTGATAAAGCCCCACCTCTTCATTTTAAATTAACTGTAAAAAGCAACAGATTTAAATGACAAATTTTATTGTCGGAAAGTGAATAGGGGACAGTTTTCAACCACGTGTGCCTCACTTTGAGTATTAATCTTTTGGATTATAACAAGTAAATACAGACAAGTGGGAGGGGATAGGTGGTAGGTGAGAACAGGGATTTTCTGAGTTTTCTTAGCACTTGAGCTGCAGCTCAAGAACAATACAAGATTACTCAAACATGAATGAATCAATTCAAATAAACTTTGAGTAAACTAATGATGAAGGAAGGCCATTATAACAAGGTTAAAACTTTCAATACTATATATTACATAATGAGACCCCTTTAAAGCTCCATTTATCAACAGTTTTGTAAATCATAAGTATTGTCTTGTAATTAGAAGTTATCAAAAAGAGTCCTTAACTAAGCTCTACAGCTATCTGTTTGCGGCACCGTATTATTATGGCTTTTCAAACAACCGTCTGCAGGCGTACTGCAAGCAAAACCTGGAGATGAATGTCACTGTGGAAAATGTGTTGCAGGTATTGTGTTTTAACCTTATCCTTATGAAGTCGTCATTTACAGTAAGGCACTTGTGTCTAAGTTGTATGTTTTTCTATTTCAGATTTTGGAGGCGGCTGATAAGACTCAAGCTTTAGACATGAAGAAGCACTGCCTCCACATTATTGTGCATCAGTTCTTCAAGGTGGGTGGGATAGTGTCGGGAGCTTTTGGTGTTTGCTGCTCGTTCGCTGCACTGCTGAACTAACCCACTAGCTCTGTCTTTTTTACTGGAGATTGACATTTTTGGAATGTCGGCTAAACAAGCACCTATTTGCATAACAGGGTCACTTGATTAGTCTTTTTATACCAAGCATCCAATCTTATTTTTACAGACCACATTCGGCCTTTTTTTATTTTTTGTAAAAGTAACACTCCTTTTAAGTCACTCACTGTTCTGCTTATGGTTTGTTTATGGGTCATTCTACTGAAACGGTGCCTTCTGGCTCAAAAATAAAAAAAAAAAAAAAGTATCTCAAGTAATCCTAGTTTTTACATACATAGAACCAAAAAGACCCTTTAAACTGCCAGAAAAAATATATTTGTCCACCTCATACATGAATTTATTTTGTATTATCCCTTCACATATATTTGACATATTTGACAGTAGCCTATGTGACGGGGAGGTAAAATTTGACCTAAAATGGCTGCAAGTCACTGTGTGTTTAAACTTTAACATTAAACTACATTTTAAATGCATTTAAAGCAACAAAAAAGGATTTCTTGCTGTTTTTTGCGTGACGGGGTGGTATGGTTATGCTTTACAGACCCATCTAAGATTAGAATAAGTACATTTAAAACAGAAATGTGAATGCGATTTGCCTCATTTTAAACTTGGTGCCTCTAGTGCAGGGCTATTCAAATAGCGGCCCTCGGGCCGGAAGCAATATGATGTGGCCCACCTTGGTAAAATGGGCCATGGACTGGGCCACATTGTAAAGAAGCCAGGGAAACAGTCCATATCTGATTTACAGTGAACAGTGGTGAACATAATGCTGAGCAATAAAGATTGGCCCATCATAGTAAAGTGGGCCAGGACTGGGCCACATTTCATGGTTAGATCTGGTTTTCAGTCGCCTGCAGTACTTTTAAATCAACTTCATCAGCTAAAATTCCACTGATATTTGTTTTGTTCACTTTACCAAATTGAGTTCACCCTGAAGTAGCAAATACTACTGTATGTAGACCTAGAGTCATCAAATTGGATTAACTGCAGGTTTAGCCTGGTCCTTTATCTGTTGTTCTGATTTGCTCACGTTCTAGTTTTTAATTAATCTCTGCTAGTGTAAGCCTGTTAAATGACAGAGCAATTTAGACTTATTTTCAATTTACTAAACATAAGTTCTTGGTGCAGTTTTGTTATTCGGCCCATAGACCATAGTCCTCTGCCGCTGTAAAATATAATTGAATAGTCCTGCTGTAGAGCAATAGAAACAGACGCAGCATTAGTTATTAGCACTATAGAAACAACTCTGGTCTTGGGCACAATCTTGCGTCAAAAACTGCGATGTATTGTGCAACTGTTCGGGCCACAAGCCGTGGTCCTCGATAAAATCTGGCCCTCTGAAAAATAAAGTTGAATAGCCCTGCTCTAGTGGCTCTAACAATGTCACTTTAATCTTTGTCCTGCCATATGACGTAACAACACACGTTCTGTAGAGAGACCAGGTTCATGTGATGGGGTGGTACATCAAACTTAAGGACACACACAAATCCTGACTGAACAATTATTATTTGCCTATAAATGCAATAAAATGCACAGTGAGTAAATGACATAAAACGCAAACAAAAAACACAAAAAGTTTTATGAAATGACTTTCCTTGATATGAAATATAACTTGCAAACTGGCTCCATTGCACTGCGACATGGTAAAAATGGTCAATGTGCAAAATATAGTTTTTTATCAAAACCTATATAATCAAGTTTATAATATGAAATTGAACACTCTAAATAACACATTTAAACTTCAAAACACACACTGTGATGATTTTTGAATACTTTTGTCTTCCACTAAAGTCTAAGGACACAAAAGGCATCGTTCCTGTAGAATGACACCTATTCATTTACTTTCCCTTTTCCTCTTTCCAAAGGTATCCAAGCTTCCCAACCTGCGGTCCCTCAGTCAGCTGCTGCTTTTGGACATCATCGAGTCTCTAGCTTCTCATATATCAGACAAACAGTGTGCCGAGATGGGACCTGACATTTAAGATGAAAACCACCAGTAAGCTCTGTTTTCTCTCGACCTTCAGTGTTCTAACGTCATTCCTCCACCAACTGCAGTGATTCCCTTTACATTTGTCAGATTTCTCTTATTGATTATGCTAGTCAACATATCTGATTTAAATGTAATGGGAATCAGATGTATAAAGCCACCTGTTATTATTTATATTGAATGTATTGCCTCTGACTGACACTTTACTTGTGTAATCAGCGACATAATACGCTGTAATAAATGTATAGTGGTCTATTTATAGCTTTATTAAATCGTGTAACGTGTATTTTTTGCCTCTTGATTTCACAATGACGTGTTTACAAGGCGAGACTGGAACAGGGCAGCTTTTGATTAATGAAAGTATGTTTTAAAGAAAGGTTAGTTGCAATCATTTTGAACTGTAGATTATGACTTGAGCATTAAATTAAAGGTGTGGTAGCTGATTTTCACACTGAACACACAATTAAGGTTTAAATCCGACAACTTTCTCTCATAAATCCTTCGACACATGGTTAATATTTATATGTATTCATTTTTGTTTGCAATTTTGGCTTAAAAAGATCCTTTTACAAGCAACAAAGTGAAACTGGAGAGGAACACCTAAGCTCAGCCAATCAGAGAGCTGCATTTGACTCCTGATTTGAAATAAATTCTTTATTATTCAGTAAAAAGTGCTCAGTAGTCCAATTTATTCACAAAGTGCTTCTATTTCCATATACCTTTTTTAATGGAAATCACAAATTTACTTATTTACAACAAAAAAATTAACATCACCTTTAATTTTGACACAAAGTATGATTTTTATCCCTGATTCAGTGACACAAGCCCCTGGTTTATGCACTGCCTGGAAAAGTCAGGTTAATCCTTGACCTTCCATCAAATATTTTTGCCCTCGGGAGTTTCAGCTTCCACAATCCACAGATGTGACGTGATAAGCCCAACAAAGCTCCTTGTTCAAGATGCATTCCTTCATATCATACAGAATTAATAATAACAAAAGAACTATCACTGTCATTATTGTTTTTATCCTCTCTAGTGTCCTACTCTATATTGTAAAACAGGGTTTGTGAAGTCATGGAAAACCTTTAAAAGTCATGAAAAATTCTAAGCCAGGGGTCCACAACCACTGGTCCGGGGCCCGAAACCGGTCAGCGAGCCATCTGCTACGGGCCCCAGAGGATGTTTTAAGATGTAATTTATTTTTTTATTTTTATCACTATTTCTTGTGCTTTACTATGAAAATATTGTGCCATCTAACTAAATAAACTGCAATTTAAAGCAATAAGAGCTAAGAGTATGCACAATAATCACTTGTATGCATTTTGCGTTGTTGTTATTGGAGCTACCCAACCTCGACTGGTCCCTGGAAAAGAAAATTCTGTCGGCACCGGTCCTTGCAAGAAAAAACTTTGGGCACCAGTGTTCTAAGCCAAATGAAATATTTTTGAAATTGTACTGGCTTTGGAAAAGTTTGGGAAATTTTGGATTCAAAACTAAATTTCTGGATAATTTGCTAACAATCCCGCTCATGTTTAAATGGAGAAAAACATGTTTATAAAAATGTGCCAGTAAAATAAAAATCTCTTGCATGACACTATCTAGGTAACACTTTAATATAACTACACCTTGATTAGCCTTAATAAACTCTTAATAAAGCATGCATAGTGAGTTAATTCATCATGAACAAATGAGAAATTAATGGATTAAAGTATTTACTAAGGCTTAGTTACAACTTAATTACTACAAGCCCAACCCCTCAACCCTAAATCCTAATCTTAGATCCATAAGTGAGGAGTAACTAGCCTTAATAAACTTTTTCATCCATTAATTGATGATTTATTGATGGATTAGTAACTCTTTATTCATGCTTTATTAAGGCTTTACTAAGACTAAATCTGGTGTAGTTATTATAAATTTGTACCGTCATTTGAAGTTTAACATTTAATTTATTTATGCTTAGCAATTCCTAAAATTATTGTACATCTGTCTTAACCAGTTACTGAGAGAGAACAATTGAAACATATGGATGAATAAGTTAAACAAGATCATGGAGATTTTGGGAATTGTTTTGGAGAAGTTATGGAAAAGTTAAATCTGTATGAACCTGCAAAAAAAAAAACAACTTTTTCACAGACTCTGAAAGTACTGTTCATTGTGTTAACACTGTTTTAAATATGTTTTGCTTCATGTTATAAAGAATGTCCAACCTAAACATAATCATAAATGACCAGAGGAGGCATTCTAAATCAGCATCAAGGCTTTTGTGCATTCAGCAGCAGTGCCCGGCCTGCTCATGTTTCGTTCTTTTACTTGTTTCCACGCTGCAGGTGTATCCAGTTTCGTCTAAAAACAGTCTTCCTTGTTCACTGTCCAGATACCAAAGGAAAAACAGTGTGTCTCTTGTCATGGCCCCGCGCTGGACGACGTTCCCCTCATCAAGTGCATTTTTCAGCAGACTCTGGTGGGCTGGCCAAGTTAGTCTTAAGAACTGTCTTGGTGCCTCCACTTTAGTCTTGAATCTTTAGAGCAAAGAAAATGGTCTTCCTCACACCCAAAACGATGCAAAGATCAGCTCTTTTTGTGACGTTTGGAGGCTTTGTCACTTCTTTGATGACCATGTTTATACCTTTTTGGAAGACGATGAATTCAGACTTAAATGAAATGGAGAACTGGTTTTCTGGATTGTTCCACATGTGCTTTACACAGAAGAAGTAGGAATGCAGTGTAAAGCCTACGAGTCGATCCTAGCTCTGCCCTTGGACCTCCAGATCTCCAGAGTGCTCATGTCTGTGTCGACGGAACAGGTGCCTTTGCTTTGGTGATTGCCGTTTTGGGTTTGGAAGGAGTGGAGGTGTTTGCAGGTCAGGCTGGGCTCAAAAGAGGACTGCTCATCTTTAGCGGGGTGCTGACGTGGATTTCTGGCCTCACTACTTTAACCCCGATATCGATAGTGGCCTATACGACTGTGGTTGAGTTTTGGGACGAGGCTTTCCTGACGTGATGCCTCGCTGGGAGTACGGTGAGGCCATGTTTCGGGATGGTTCGGAGGATTTGCGCTGGTCATCGGAGGGACGATGTTCTTTGTCGCTGTTTGCATGGGAGACTTTGAGCAGAAAACCCAAACTGTGAATGCCAGTGCGCCGCTGGTGAAGAACAGGGCACAGAATTATCTCAAGACTGAGGTGTTGTAACCCAGTGTTTCCCAACCAGGGGTGCGCACGCCTTCACCAGGGGGTACTTGGAATGATTTCAGATTTTTACAGAAGGTGAAATGTATTCTTAATTAAAGGTCCTGTATTACACAAAATTTATATTTGTGACATTTTAGCCATTTTTTGAATATGGTCATCCCATTGAAAACACACTCAAAGTTGTGATTTGTTTTGTTCACAAATATCTGAATAATCCTGAACTATTAGTCTGACTTTAAAAAGCTCCGTTCCACCTTGTGATGTCATTACACATTCAATTCAATAAAATAACCATAAGTTGTCACGTTTTTGAAATTGTATTTTTTTGTCTTTTGTTTAGTTGCCAAAGAAAATTTCTAGAAACATAACAGTAGGAACAAATTTAGGCAAATCCAAATCTGTAAATATTTAAAGGATTCCAATGAAGGTGTGTTAAGTTTGAAAACACAGTGAAGTGATTTGTGTAACTACCTAAAGACATCACACGGTGGAACAGCCTGTTTTCTGTTCAAGAGAAGAACGCAAGCTAATAATAGAGGATTAGGACTTAAAATGGGCGAGAGAAGCAAAACACAACTTAGACTTGTTTATGAGAAGGAAATGACGTTATGACATGGATCAAAAGTTTGCGTATATGGGCCCTTTAATATAAAAATGTTATTTCTGATGATTTTTGTAGTACTTTTTGAAGCATTTTAAGCCACCTTTTTATTAAAACAAGAAAACACATAAGCAACAATTGGCAGTTTTCTACTAGAAAAACCCAAGTTAGGGGGTACTCAGCATGTGGGACCAAATTTAGAGGGTACTTGAGACAAAAAAAGTTAGGAACCCCTGTTGTAACTGATATATTCAGTGGTTATATTTGAATTGATTTCTAATAGTCATCAAAAGTGTATTTCTTATTATGAATCAATTTCATATCTCTGTTCATTGTATTCACTCGTTTTAAGATGATTAAATAAATAAAATGAACACCGTCATGGCCAAGTACCACCTATCTTGATTTTTGCCTAATTCTCATATGGTGCTCTGCTCACTACATAATCCTAATCAAAGCTTAATTACGTCTGCGTTAATAGAGGTTCTGCAGGTGACATAACAACATTCTAAATGTTCATGCTGAGTGAGAGTTAATAGAGAGAAAGAACATTTTCTCTTGTAAGAGTTCAATAAACAGCTAAAACAGGAAAAATAAACTACAGTTTGATAACAAATTCAACCCACCACAAGTCTACTGAGCATTAGGTTTTGTAACTGACATGTAAAAAGAGAAAATCAAGTCAACAGTTGTAGCAAAGCAGATAAACAACAAGACTTTAGCTTCTCGCATTTATCAGACATTGAAATCACACACAGTTGAACTTGTTATCTTTTTTTTTCAAAAGATTAAGACTCAAAGTGAAGCATATTTAAAACTGTCCCATAGTCACTTTCCAGCAATAAAATTTAGTTATTTAAAATCCTTTGCTTCTTATTGTTAAATTTTAAAATGAAGAGGCGGGGCTTATCAGTTCTGCAGTTTTGAACAGGAAGTCAATAGAGTTTGTGTTTTACAATGAACCAAAGAGAAGTTATTGATGTAGGACATATGTTTTAGTTTTTAATAAATAGTTATAAAAACACAAGAGGTCTCCTTTAAGTCAATCCAAGTAAAATGTTTAGAAAAGTCTGTTTTTTCGTTACTTATTAGTTCAGGTTTACACAGGAAAATTGACCAACCTAATAAAACAACATGTCCAAAAATGTCTTTTCATTAGAGATTTTGTTTTTTATTTTGACCCTTTTAAAATATGATTAATGAAGCAAGCATAAAATATCTAGTTTGACTGCTGCAAAACAATGAGAAATATTCATCACAATTCCATCACAACAAACTAAGTAAAAATCAGAAAAATGTGATAATATGTCATATGATATTTATACAGATTGAGGGCAGCTAAAATAAACTATTTTAAAGCAGTTTTTGTTTGTTCATAAAATCAAGGGTTCAAATAATTGTACTTTGCCACGAAATATCTAACGTTAAATGATTATTTCATACATTTCTATTAGTCACTCGTTTGAATTTATGCGTTTTTTTACTTCGGAAAGTCGGGATTTTGTTAACCATAAAAAAAGAATTGACACAACACTTTTAACAGAGGTTAAAGGACTACCTGTTTATCACTATGGCAACGGCCCAAGTGAGTACATGAATGCATAAAAAGCTAAATAAATATCACATTTAAGTTTAAAACACGTTGTCTTTTTAAAGAAAACTAAGTTGTGAAATAAATAAAGACAAAATGAACATTGGTGATGAAAAAATATACCTAAAATGAGCAAAAAAAAAAAAAAAAAGTCGTCCCGGAAATGATGCTAGTCTCGCGATATTTCGTGGAATTCCGAGATCTCCGCTGCTGCAAACAGAAATGGCGATGCTCTGACAACACATGTGGCTCCGGCGAAAGTCAAGAAAAACTCCACATTTAATTTAAATATTTCATAAAACTGCGGAACTACAACCGGATACCCGAGTGAGAATTTAGGAATCAACAACAGAACGTGAAAATGCAGCACGACGACGTAAGTTTGACCAGTAACGTTAGCTAAAACCAGACGTATGCTAATGCTAACCGCCGGTGTCAAAAGTATAGCTCCGTAAAATGTGATATAAAGCAAAAACGTGAAGTCTAGAAGTTTATTTAAGCAAGTACAACTTGGGGGGTCTTTTTATACGGGGGTCGTTATTAAACCGTTGATCTGCTCAACAATCGTGGTTACTTAGTTTTATTCACGTGCGCACGGATGAGAAAGAAGAATGAAGAAAAGAAAATGTATCTGTTAACTGATTCCAAAGAATGTGATAACTTATGCCAGAAGTCCAGATGGTAAAACAAGAGCCAGTGTTTACTACTACTAATAATATTGTACTCTTCATTTAGTTGAAATATATCTGTAAATAAAAATAAATAAGGCTTTTGAATCACACAACAGTAGAATGTTCAGTTGGTGTGTGTTAAACTAATTGACATTTTAAATGCTGAATATTAAAAAGTAGCGCTTATTAAAGAATATTTTGACACTGCAGAGTGATAGATTGTTTGTTTATTATTTAATGATTGAACTATGCACATTGAGAACAGAAGCATGGGGAACAAATGCCCATATATGTAAACATGCAGGATTATAGCCAGTGCTAGTTTCCATCCTTAGTTCCTGCTGGAAGAACATGGACTGTTGATCACTAGTCCATAGATGGACTAGTGATCCAACAGTTTATTGTGTTGTTTCATAGCAGATTTGTTTACTTTTGTAGTTTGTTTTTGCTAATGTACTCCTTTAGTTCTGCAGTGCAATTGAAATTGAAATTCAAAATTTACACAACCTATAAATCAATCTAACGTCTTGAATGGATCAAAAGTGATAAGGGGTAAAAATATTAACCTTTTTACATAGATTTTTTTACGTGTACTTTTAACTAAGTATAGTTCAAATAATCTTAGGGGAGAAGTGAGTTGGTTGTCGTCACAATCACTGTATCTCAGCTTGTGAATGGTGCATTTGAAAAAAGTCAGATTAAAATGTTTATTAAATTAACCAAAATTCACTTTCTAAAAAAATTTGTAAACATTTGTTCAAGATTGTGATAAGATAAAAAAAAAAAAAAAGTTATAGCAAAAGTAAGTTTTTAGATGTTGAGAAAAATGTTTTTTTTTTTTTTTTTCAAAAATTGTGTTGAAAGCTTAAAACTGTTGACTTTACAAAGAGGAGAGTCAGAGTGACAATTAGGACTATTTTTTTCTGAGCTGGGTTTAAAAATGTAGAAGAAATCTGAGGTGAGAGTAAAACAGTCCAGTCGGGGTTGGTTGTCACACTTTTACAAAAGACAGATTTTCTCAAAATATTGTATTTTAAAGGGGGTTGGTTGTCACAGGTGAACAATTAACATTAAATGATCAATAACTTTTGATCAGAATAAGACAGAGAACAGCAGGTGGATTCATTAGTTACACAAGACTTGAGCTTTGATTTTTTTTTTCTTCAATACAAAGAAAAAAATTTGACAACCAACCCCGGTCTTGTACTTCTGGCAATAATTTATTTGGCGACCCAAACCACCGGTCAAGGGACCTGGGCTAATGAAAAGGTGGCTTTACACAGAGCTGTGGCTGTATTTTCTGCTAACCAAGCCCCTCAAAACAAAACCAGTGCTTGAAACATATTGTGAAATGTTAAGAGAACTTAAGTTAGGTCTAAATCAGAAATCAACCAGGACTAAATCAGATCTAAACCAGGTCTAAAGCAGGACTAAGCCACTCCTGTAAAACTTGACTGACCTTTTGTTTGATTTGTAGGTGATCTGGGACATTATCGGAAACAAACAGTTCTGCTCCTACAAAGTCAGTAAGTCTCTGAAATTCTGTATTAAACATAACACATCAATGTAGCGTGCCTAACAAACTTAAATAATCATTTGTATTAATTTTGTTCTGACTTTAACGTGAATGTTTTTATTTTTCTAGAACAAAAAGCCAGAATTTTTGTCGAAATGAGTACAGCCTCACGGGATTGTGCAACGCTCGTCCTGCCCTCTCGCCAACAGCCAGTACGCCACCATCAGGGAGGAGAAAGGTACTGCAGCTACTCAGATATCGGCTCAGATTCACTAAATGTTTCTGGATGGAGCATTGGACCTATAATAGCCGCTCATCTTTACATATTACAATTTTATCCATTTCTTACTTGTAATTACTGTGTTTACATAAGAATTAAATACATCTACATATATTGAGAATTGTTTAAATGCATGAATAGTACCTGGGTCTTTCTAACTGCTGTGTGAATGTTTCTTTAGGTCAGTGCTTCCTCTACATGAAGGTGATCGAGAGAGCTGCATTTCCCGCCAAAATGTGGGAGAAGGTCAGATACACACTCTTTTTTTGTCAGTTAATTGACCCTGTGCATAGAGGCTGTAAACACATCTTTCTGGACATAGACGTATAATTAGTAGACGGGCAGTTCGACTCTGATGCTTTCGATTCGAACACTTAGCATCTGAGCTAGTCCGGTATGTTTGGAGAACTCTTTGTTTCTTATAGCCGTTAGCATTAGCCCGCAAAATATGCAAGTTATGAAAGATCCAGAGAGTGTCAGCTGGTACCGACCACATTTACCAAGCCTTACTGTTGAGTTTACAAACTTGTTAGTGTTTTATTATAGGCTAAGTTTGTGTTTGAAACTGATAACGGCTAGCAAACTTCAAATAGAAATTTCTAAACTAGTGCATCATTTAAGACTCTAATGACTCTAAAACATCGTGTTTTACATGTTACTGTGAAAACAGCAGAAAAATGACATAAACATCACCAAATAAAAGTTGTACATGTAGCTTTGCTTCTTTGTGGAGGAGTGTCCAGGTGAAGTGATGAGGTTTGTGTAGCATTTACCGTCTATGAATGTTTTGGAAACACAATATAATATTGCCAGTTTTTGCTTCATAAGACACAAATCATCATGGTTTTGTTTTAGCTTGTTTTATCCAAGAAAGTGCAACTTCTGCCATTGTGTTCAATTAATTTGTGTCATCACCTCTACCGGAGGAATATGGCGTTGTGCTGTTCGTGTGGTAGCAACAGAACAGAGCTGCTGATGGCGCATCTACTAATTTAATGTCTATGTTTTTGGAAATACTTTGATCTTTTGGTGAAATATTCTCCTGATTTGTAAAGTATTGAACATGTTTTCAGAGAAAACCACCAACAACTCACTAGGACTGAAGTCTTTAGTCGCTTAATCGGTTGATGGAGCCTTAGTTTACCAAAATTTCTATTAGTTGATGAAAGATTTTGCTTAACATGCATGTTAGGGTAATAACCTCCAGCTACGGTAGTCCTGACCAAGCCTAGCAAATCAACTGGAGATGGGTCCCCGAGCGCTGCACTGCGGCGATCACTGCTCCTGAGGAGATGCCCCAGAGGCATTGAAGGATGGGTCAAATGCAGAGGACAAATTTCCCTACGGGGACAATAAAGTATACCTTAACCTTAACTTAACTTAGGTTTTAAGAATTTGTCTAAAACAGTAACAAAAAGAAGTGAATTAGCTAGGGGTGTCAAATTAGTCCATAATTGCGATTAATTAATTACAGACATATTAATCGAGTTAATTTTTTTAATCACATTAATCTATTTTGAAATCTTTAACTTCATTGTTTCATATGCGAGTTGCAAAGTGGACATAAGGGTGGTTCAACTTGACAATTTGGCAACAAAACACTTCCTAAAGTCTTCATGTTTCCATCTGCAACAATAATGTAATTAATTAAATTGGATAAAACAAAACAAAACACTTAAGTTGAGTGTTTTTCTCAGCAATTTTTAGGTGAGATTAGAAATAGATTAATTAGATTAATTAATTACAGATCATAATTAATTAATCTCTTCAATTTTTTAATCGCTTGACAGCACTAGAAGTAGCTAAGATTTGGGACCAAATCATTGGTTTATTCTGCCCTTTTTAATAATAAATACACTGTTTCTATTCCTTTTTTGTAATATTTTTCATCTTTTGAGCACAGTTTGGGTCAGATAAACGATCAGTTCAAAACACACTACTTAGATTTAGAGTTCTTGCCACGCTCCCTTTTTAGTCGGTTAATCGGTCGAGGGGATTATGTTTTTATTGGTCGACCACAGCCTTACAACTCACTGTTCACTGCCTGATCTTAAAGTATTTTTTAATTTTAAACTGAAGAAGTGAAACCCAATAGAAATCAGCTAAACAGGAAACGAACATGCCGGCAGAAGGAGGGAGGGTCCAGGTCTTCAGTATTAGAGCGTTTTGTATTTTAGACTTGGTTCGGTGGCTGTGGAGGCAGAGACTGAACGTGTCGGTGTGCTGTGTTCCAGGTGAAGCTGAGCAGAAACTACGAGAAGGCTCTGGAGCAGATCGACGAGAACCTGATCTACTGGCCTCGCTTCATACGACACAAGTGCAAACAGCGCTTCACCAAGATCACGCAGTACCTCATCCGCATGCGCAAACTGGAACTCAAGAGACGGTCAGTCCTCACGCCACAGCACAGACCAAGGCTTCATGTTGTCTGTCATGTGCTCGTCAAGTCTTAGAAGAGAAGTGGGCTTAAAAAGTCTTACATTTGTCGTTGTAGATCTTAAAAATGTTTGCACAAGCCTTAGATTTTTTAATGAAGAAATTTCTGTCAGTTTTCCCGATCTAGTCACACTGCTGTAGCTTTGGCAGACAATTCTGTAATATTCTGAATATTATAACGCAACTGATTTGTTTCTTCTACCGTTATTGGGTTGATGGAATAGATAAGATGCTTGGTGGCTGTAAACATTTTTTTTTGTTCATTCTGTAGATTTTTCATAATTGTAGCAAAATATAAAATTAAATCTCATCGGAAACTCTGGAAAAGAAGCAGCATTGTGAAATATTACAGGTTACACTCACAAATGGGTCTTATGCTGCGTTCACACCGGACAGCGTATTGGCGTAAAAATTCGCACGTATAAGCGTTTTTTGACGCAGAAGATTTTCGAAGCTGGCGCCCAAATAGGCGTCCAAAACGCCCCAACGCGCGTCGAGGCGATGGGGGACAAAAAGACATTTTTAACGCCCCAACGCGCTTCTTTGAGTTCTCGCTTGTTTGCAGGTTTGTTTTGCTCGCAGACAGTACACGTTGAGAAAGAGAAGGAGGGAGAGAGAAAGAGAGAGGCTGCATTTATAAAACGGAGCTCACCCGATCCCACAACTTTCTCTCCCTCCAGACAGTGTCCTTTTGCTGTCTCTGTCCTCCTCGGCTCCTCCCGTCGTACATCAAGTTTAAACACGACACCGAGCATTTTTAATAGATCCATGTGAGGCGTTGTCAGTCCAGATCATGTCCCATGTTGTTTGTTTTGTCGTGTCTCCAGATTTTCAGAGCAACGAACGATCAAGACTTTGAGAAAAAGTGGCCAAACAAGCGACCTTTCGTTAAAAAAGTTATTAAAAGACTTCAGTAAACAGTCCTCCTTTCCCCTTAATGTAAGAGAATAACATGTCACAGGAGTGTTGTCTCTGATTGGCTGACGACGACTTCCAACGCGTGAAAGGTGGATTTTCCCAACTCCTGCGGTGGCTTCAGCTTCAGCTTCAAGCAGATTTGCAACCGCCGCAAATACACTTGAACGCTCAAGACGCAGGTTTACATTGATTTAACATTGAAAATGAACGCTAAAACACAAAGACGTTGTCCGGTCTGAACGCACCATTAGAGGTGGAGTAGCTGATTTTTACACTGCAAACACAATTTATGTTTTAAATCTGTCTACTTCCTCTGCAGAAACCTTCGACACATGGTTAATATTGACATGTATTCATTTTGGTTGCAATTATGGCTTAAAAATCACAAACAACAAAGTGAAACTGGAGAGGAACCGCCAAGCACAGCCAATCAGAGCGCAGCATTTGGCTCCTGATGAGAACTAAAATTCTTTATTATTCAGAGGTCTAATTTTTTCACAAAGTGCTGCATTTACCACATACTTTTTAGTAGAAAAGACAAAGGTTTGTAATTTATAACTAAAAAAAGTTAGTTACCCCAACTTTAGTTTGTATGTTTTGTGGTCATAAAGGTCTTAAAAAGTCTTAAATTTGACGTTCTGATCCCTGGAGAAACCCTGTCTTTTGTAACATTTTTTTGAAAATGTCTCTCAGGAGGAAGCTGGTGCCTCTGAGCCGAAAAGTGGAGCAGCGAGAGAAACGGAAAGAGGTTTGACACACGATAAAAAAAACGGAAGAATAAACTGAACTGTCTGTAAATGGTGTATTTGAGACGAACGTGCTTGTGTTACAGGAAAAGGCTCTGATCGCTGCACAACTGGACAACGCCATAGAGAAAGAGCTGCTGGAGAGACTCAAGCAGGGAACGGTAAAAACCAGGACTGAACCAGGACTAGACCAGAGCTTTAGCTGAAGACCAGTGTTATAAAGTCATGTTTGAATGTGTTTTCAGTACGGAGACATCTATAACTTCCCGGTGCACGCCTTCGACAGAGCTCTGGATCAGCAGGATGAGGAGAGCGAAGAAGAAGAGGCAGAAGAGGAGGAGGAGGACGATGAGGTAAAGGACAGCATTCTTCCTTCGCTCTCTCTAGTCATTATAATAACTCAGTGTGCCTACCAAAACTCAGTTATCGATATTTTTGATGACGTCATGCATATTAATGAGGATGCCTTGTTCCCAGGATTTCAGGTGATTTCAATGTCAATAGTGGTTCAAAATTAGAGGGCAGCACCGTGACTTTAAGAAGATTGTCTAACCCCCAATTTATACCAAAGCAGTGGCAGCGTGTAATAATCATATCGCTCATAATCAAATCAAGTCCGATCTTGCTCTAACAATTTACACCAGCAGTGTAAGACGCCCATCTGACGACCGTAAATACGCTACGTGTCGCTCAAATTAGGTCGGAGTTCTAATTTATCAGCGTCAACAGCGCGTTTACCAAGCTTTTTAGCAGAAAAAACACAGGAAATGGCTTTCAAAATACATCAACTACAAAGATTACAGCCACTAAAACGACATGTACAAGTGCTGGTCAACGAATTAGAATAATTTGAAATGGTGCAATCATGAAATTCTTTGAATGCATTTGTTGTGCAGAAAGAAATTCAGGTGTTCACCGCACCTGTCCTACTCTTTAGAGTAATCACAGAACTCGTTACCTGTAAAAAACCTGCTCAGCTGAGCTTTCCAAAAGGTCCATTTAGGCCATTTAACTGTGACACTGTTGTTCCATTGAATTAGAATAATGGAGAAACCGTTTCATTGAATTAGAATAATTTTTATTATAATTAGAATCATCACTTTCTCAGTATTTTTTTGGCTGCCCCCTTGGCTTGTATGACTGCCTGAAGTCTCCGCGGCATCGATTTGACCAACTTGTCGCAAGTTTACGCACTCACAGCTTCCCAAGCAGTGGCGATGTTCTGCTTCAGTTGGTCCAGCTTAGTCGGCTTTCTGTCGCGAATTTTCCGCTTGATGATGGCCCAAAGGTTTTCAATGACTCGGCTTCAAATATCACGTTCCAGCAGTAAAACCCATAGACATACTATGGTAAACCGATGCTGAACAAGAAACAAATGCAGAAACGGCTGAAGTGGGCCAAACAACACGGCGAGTGGACTGCTGAAGACTGGCAGAAAGTGGTCTTCAGTGACGAATCACGCTTCTGCATCTCCTTTGGTGACCAAGGTCCTCGTGTCTGGCATCGTGGTGGCGAAACCTACAACCACGAGTGCGTGAAAAGATCCGTCAAGTTTCCCCAGAGCGTTATGGTCTGGGGATGCATGTCTGCTCGAGGTGTAGGGAAACTCTGCTTCCTCAAGAAGACTGTCAATGCTGCCGTATATCAAGATGTTCTGGAAACGTTCCTGATTCCGACTGTTGAGGAACAGTTCGGCGAAGAAGACTTCATATTTCAACAGGATATGGCACCGGCTCATGCGGCAAAGTCGACCAAAGATTGGTTCACTAGAAAACAGCTTGAAGTTTTGGCATGGCCGGCCAACTCGCCTGACCTCAATGTCATTGAAAACCTTTGGGCCATCGTCAAGCGGAAAATTCGCGACAGAAAGCCGACTACGCTGGACCAACTGAAGCAGAACATCGCCACTGCTTGGGAAGCTGTGAGTGCGTAAACTTGCGACAAGCTGGTCAAATCGATGCCGCGGAGACTTCAGGCAGTCATACAAGCCAAGGGGGCAGCCAAAAAAATACTGAGAAAGTGATGATTCTAATTATAATAAAAATTATTCTAATTCAATGAAACGGTTTCTCCATTATTCTAATTCAATGGAACAACAGTGTCACAGTTAAATGGCCTAAATGGACCTTTTGGAAAGCTCAGCTGAGCAGGTTTTTTACAGGTAACGAGTTCTGTGATTACTCTAACGAGTAGGACAGGTGCGGTGAACACCTGAATTTCTTTCTGCACAACAAATGCATTCAAAGAATTTCATGATTGCACCATTTCAAATTATTCTAATTCGTTGACCAGCACTTGTATTGTGTCCAGAAGCTCTGTAAATGACTGATTAATGAATTAGAACAAGTTTGTTGTTAGTCTGGAAACACATCGCAAACTTTCCTAATACAAACACTATTAATCACGTTCTTATGAGACTCTTTTCTCCATGAATATGAATCGAACTCAGTGCCGACTTTAGCCCTTTTGGCGCCCTTAGCGAGACTTCAAATAGCGCCCCTAAAAGATACAAATTGTAGTGGGTTCTAACCCTCTACTTCCCCTTTCCCAAATTTTTTTAAATTTAAATTATATTTACAAACAGACCCTTAGTGCCATAAGCCCTTAAATACAAATAAATGTCAATATAAGAAGGTTTTGATGTAATTCAGGGGGGTCTGGGTCTTTTAAAAATTCTGTACAATTTCCTGCATTTTGGTGAGTTTTAGATGTGATATTTTTAATATGTGATGTAATTTTACTATAATTAAAAAGACATGATTCAGTTAAATAAAATTCAAAAGAGGGGATCCCCATAGAGGCCAGATTTAGGGGCTCCAGTCCCAGATGCTCCCTTTAGCTCCACCCCTGTAAAACTGAGCTTTTAGGAGACTGACTCCACCTGACAGGATTGTCCTGTGTGGTTAGAGCAGAGAAAACACCGCTGCTGCTGCTGCTGCTGCTGCTGCTGCTGTTGTTGTATACATTTTTTGTCTGGTCAGTGTGTGTTTCATGCCACATTCATACAAAAATAAAATCTAAGAGCCACGTTCACGCGGTGCGGCTTTTTTCGAGATTTTTGTCGTTCTTTATACACGTTTTATTTCACTGTACATTTTGGTCCTTTTCTCTGTGGATATAAGACGGATTTGCACACAATTTAGATCAAAATGAAGCTCCCGTTTCACAGAATATGGGAGTAGGGTTTAGGTGACAGTGTTAACTGAAGCGAGGACTGACCCAGCAGTTTATTAGGTTTTTCCACAGCTGTTTTGTGGTTAAAATTTTTCTATAGAAGTTTCGGAAACCTGCAACAAACATGGTGGATTTGTCATTATTTGCCATTAAAATTGATTTTTTGATGCTGTTCTCTGGTTGCTACAGAAGAAAGTCTATTCGATTTATTGTAAACATGTTGTTTTCAGGATGTGGGGAAGAAAGAGTTTGTGGCAGATGAGGACGTGGAGGAGAGCGACCTCAGTGACTTTGAGGTAAACTGTTTAGAATGTGTTTTATACATATGTCTTGTATTTTGTGGTGTATTTAGATTTGTTCAAAATGTTAAAGCGAACCCTGGATATAATCACATGTTTATCCTAAAACACTTATAATATCACCACTTATATAAATACAGGACAAAAACCTTGGAAGTATTTGTAGTTTTATTAAAATAGTGTTTTGAAGAAATGACATGGAGGCTGCCATTTTGCTGCGGTTATGACATAAAATAGTGTTGTCAAGGTAACAGGCGTCAGCAGGTAACTAAGCAACATGAATTCCTGGGTTAAACCTTTTCAGTTTGAGCCAAATACAGGGAGACGATGTGGAATCTAGTGACATTGAAGATAATCAAGAGGAAGAGGCCAGAACTGGACACTGTCAGTGGTGTTTTTGTGGAAACTGTTCACCGATCGAACCACAGGAGTAACCATGGCAACAACCAAAAGCAACCAATTGATGTCATCAACCCAGAATGCATTGTGTCTGGACAATATGGCGACTCCCAGTGGCTCAAAAACAATGATGATTTTATAAAAATAGTAAGCAGTTATATATTTGTTTGCAATTGATTTTAGTAAACATGACCAGTACTAGCATTTGAGCCAGATTGTCTTTATAGTCAGGGTTCCCTTTAATGTGAGTGTTGCAACCCGGCTCTAAAGCCACAACAAAAAGAAATGGAGGGTTCACACAAAAGACGTTTTAAATGTCCTAAAAGGACTTTAATTAAATAAACAATAATAAATGTCAGTATAGGGTTCATATGAAATCTCATATCTCAAAAATAAAATTATTCCTCCTCCCCAAAACTCCGAAAACTGAGTGTTGTGTTTCTTCTTTCCTTGAGTGTACATAGAAAAAAATCAATAGGTCTCTTTTAAAAGTTACAAACAGCTAAGAAATGTTTTTGTTTCAGGACATGAACAAACTGAGAACGAGCAGCGACGAGGAAGAGGAGGAAACATCGAGCGAAGAAGAAGAAGAGGAAGAAGAAGAAGAAATGGAACTAGAAACAAACTCTGGGCCAAAGGCAAACAAACAGAAGCTGTCCAAAGGCAAAAGCCCCGCCAACGGCTCCGCCCCCCGCAGGAAACGAGCCTACGTCGAGATCGAGTACGAGAGAGAGACCGAGCCCGCCTCCAAGAGCAGGAACACGTAAAAGCAGCCAATCAGGAGCCAGGACGGACTGTCAGTCAAAACAACAGCCCAGGACAGCCAATGGGAAACACACGGACTCAGTTTATGAATTATTTTACACGTTTCTTCTTAATAAATCCTTTGTTTAAAGTCAGTAAACTTAAAATTACCCCATGACGTCTGAGTTTTTTTCAGTTTTTTATTCTGAAATGGTGACGGATACGCCTTGAGTCATGACAACAACCTTTTTCTTTGGTCAGATCAGATTTCTTGCAAAACAATTGTCTCTCTCTTTTAATCCAATTGCACTCATAAGTCTCTCCATCAAACTTTGCAGCGCTCTGTCCAAACTAGGGCTGGGCGATACGGCAAAAAAAAGTTAACATCACAATTTTCTTTGGAACCCGATCACTATTCTTGTAGACCATTTATTTTCTCATTGTCTTTGAGGTAATTACTATTCACTGTCAACAGCTAAATCCAGCTGTTAAAATCCGAACAGTGTTGCCAGATTTTCAGAGAGAAACCAGCAACCTCAGGCCATCAATATAAGTTAATAAAAGAATCAATTAATTAAAACATTAGTGTTGCTGCAAAACAAGTGTATGTGTTTTTCTTACATTAATCAATTGATATATTTCCATAAATCAAATCTGAAAAATTGCTAATATTCATTACTTTTAAGAACTAAAAGCGCAGTCTAAAAGAGAATTCAAAAAAGAAGCCCAAAGTTGTCATAAAGACTTTGGCAACTCTGGGACTAAGAGTAATAGGTTGGAAAAATATGTATTTGAACAGACAGCAAATGGAGAAAAGGGAAATCACGATGATTTCACCAAAAAAGCAGTTTGTACGGAAGTCCAGAGCTGCCAGTGTGGAGTAAACATTTTTTTCAGCTTTTTTCGTTATCATGACTTTTTATTTACGTTCAAACGAAAATATTTTCTCGTTAAAATGACTTTTTTATGATAAACAGACTGCTCTTCCCATGATGCGCCACAAGCTGGATAGCTCAGAGCCCTGTACTACGAAGCTAGATTTGGGGTTTAGCGAGGTCAGTTCTGGGTTAAACCTGGTCTGGTCCTACGAAACTGGATCACTTCCTATCGGGGCAGATCTCTATGGCAACATGCGGCAAACTCATAACCTGCTCCGGACCTCCGGACCAGAGTTCTGAATAAGTTAAAAGACGAGGTGCTGGTCAATCAGAGACGATCGAGAATTTAGGCGTTTGTGAAGAGACGGGGGAGAGAGAGATGAGAAAGGGCAGCGGAGAAATGAGGAAAGACGAAAGTCACGGCGTATTTTATATCAAAGCGATGCGCTCGTATTTATAAAGAGAAGCCATGAGATCTTATATGTAGCAGTAACACTGGAAGAATCCTGTTTAATCTGTGTGATGATTAATAACCAACCAACAGACTAAGCGGTCGATCTATTAAATGTTTGGTGATGTCTGTACATTTGTGCTTTAGTATATCCATGCTGCATGACATTTAAATGAACTGTGTAGCGTAACTTCTGGGTTAGTCAACCAGGCTAGGTTCAGCAACGTTCGTCGTACAGGGCTCTGGAGCATCGTGGGAAGGGCTGTCTATTTTTCATTAAAGTTCGTTTTAACGAGAATATATTGTCGTTTTAACGTAAATAAAAAGTCGTAATAACGAGAATATTGTCGTTTGAACGTAAATATAAGGTCGTTATAACGAGAAAAGCTGAAAAAAATGTTTACTCCACACTGGCAGCTCTGGACTTCCGTAAGATTGTTACAGAGATGAACTCACAATTCGATTTTTATCACATTGCCCAGCCCTAGTCCAAACTATCTCCAAACATCCATCTTCTCGACCTGCCGTTACCACAACAACAGGGTTGTGTCAGATCAATTTTGACCTCTAATGTTAAAGAGCCCCT
Source organism: Mugilogobius chulae (assembly GCA_038363315.1). Classification (NCBI taxonomy): domain Eukaryota; kingdom Metazoa; phylum Chordata; class Actinopteri; order Gobiiformes; family Gobiidae; genus Mugilogobius; species Mugilogobius chulae. The sequence goes on from CM076397.1 coordinate 25,519,914, forward strand.
GAAGATGTCGTGAGATTTGTTAAGAATGTCTGTCTGCTAACATTTTAAGTTGAAAAGATTGTGAAAGTACACCAAATCAAATTTATTCTGCTAAAACTTGCTCATAAAATACATTTTGATCACAATTTTATTGCGTAAAATTATATAGATCAGGCCCATTCATTTTGGAACTTTGAGGAAAAAAGTTTGGACACCCCTGCCTAGAGCTGGGTGATGACAAAAATGTATATCTCTACTTTTTTTGGCCTACCTAGATAACTATATTCAGGCAGTTTTTTGTTAGTCCAACATAAAAGTGTTAAAGGAGACCTATTGTGTCAAATTCACTTTTCTAAGTTTTTATCCTTGTTATAACGGCCTTCCTTCATCATTCGTTTACTCAAAGTTATATTTGAATTGATTCATTCATGTTGGAGTAATCTTGTATTGTTCTTCTGCTGCAGCTCAAGTGCTCAGAAATCTCCGTTCTCACCTACCACCTATCCCCTCCCACTTGTCTGTATTTACTTGTTATAATTCAAAAGACTAATACTCAAAGTGAAGCATAAATGGTTCAATACTGTCCCATATTTGCTTTCCAACAATAAAAAATAGTTATTTAAAATCTGTTGATTCTCACAGTTACATTTTAAAATGAAGAGGCGGGGCTTATCAGATCTGCAGTTTTGAACAGGAAGTCAGTAGAGCTGTTTCTATGTTTAAGTTGTTTTAGATCAACTTTGTGTTTTACAATGAACAAAAGGTAAATTACTGATCTGTATATGTTCTAGTTTCATACTAAATATTAAAAAAAAAAAACCAATAGGCCCCTTTAAACCTGTCTTCACATTTATTATAAAAACAATAACCTTAAATATTCCAATGAGTTTAAAACTTGACTTGACTGACTTGATCATGATTTAGTTTTGACTTTAAGTAAAAATTTTGGCAATACAACAGAAATGTAAACAAAAAAGTTTTTCAAGTTAGTGTGTAATTTTCTTATTTCATGTAAAACATGATGTTTTGCTTGTTCATTTATTTTAGTACAAACAAAAAAATCCACTCAAATCAAAATACTAATTCAGGCTCATATTCATTAGTTTTCTAAATTAAGTTGGTCATTTTTGCCAGTTACAAGTGCAGGAATCTCCCGTTATATAATAATTTTACTGTTTTGTGAAGCGCTCTGAATTAATGTACAAATTCTGTCTGTAAGAAAGTTGAAAGCATCATTTATTAAACTTTTATTGTAAATTTGCCCTTTTGTGGCAGGTTTTTACTGCACGATATACTCGATATTCAATTTTTGCATATCTTAAAAACATTCACGATATCTAAAATTCAATATATTGGCCTGCCTTATGTGATTTATGAGTCTTCAGAGGTCAGATTATAAACTGTCTAAACACATATCGTCAACAATAACCAATAGTGCAATAATTTGAACAAAACAAAATGTTTTATTCTGCGGTCCACAAACATTTAAGTTAGTGCTGATGTTGAAACGAGATTAATAACAGATTATAAAACGAGTTCAAAACGTCTCAATAATATTTAAACCTAAATAAAACATTAAAAACATAACGGCCATTATCAGTCCACACGAGCTGTCGTCAAACCAGGAAGTCAAATGTTAATATAAACAAACCATTTTCAAGAATAGAAAACATACAAATTTTAGATTCAATTACTGAACATAAAGTAGAGTTCTCTTTTTTTCTCTTTACACTGACTACTAATTGTATAAACTGTTAATTAACTGTTGTAGAGCTTTAACAAAACAATCTATTACTGTCCATGTTACAATTCAAATGTACAAAACTCTTGATTCTGCTTTTAGTTCTCTTTCAGTCCTGTTTCAGTCTGTCTACAGTCCTGGTTCAGTCTTGGTCCAGCAGCAAGACAACCTATAGTCACTTTGTAGTCCTGTTTCAGTTCTGTCGTCCTGGTTGAGTCCGTGTCCAGACCTGGTTCAGTCCTGGTCCAGCGGCAGGGGCATGAGCATCTCTTTGACGAGCTGGGGCAGGGGCAGGGTCTGGATCTTGGGCTCCAAAGGCCAGGGCAGGAGACGGCGTCGGATGTAGCTGCAGCACAGAGACTGAAGAGGAGCGGGAGCAGCGTCTACGGCCCACACCGCCCCCTGGTCCTCTCTCACAGCTCCTGCAGAGACAAAAACAAAGGAACGTGTCACTCTGGCAATTTAAAATCCTATAAATGGCATGGCCTATTCGTACATGAAAGATGAAATAGTACCTGATTATTCTAACGGGTGGTTTTTTAGCTGTCATCCTTGAACAACGAGTCGACATACTGCCACCACCAGGGGCTAAAGTAAATTTTTATTGAATTACATGGAGGTAGACACTATAAGCCCCCATTAAAAATATTTTTCTATATGACATGGTTTTGATGTAATTCAGGGGGTCTGGGTCTGTCCCCCAGGAAAACTATTTAAAATTTCTGTTCAATTTCTTGCATTTTGGTGTGTTTTAGATATTGATATATTTTCATTATGCGATCTAATTTTACTATAATTAAAAGACATAAGTACATCAAAAAGCTTTCCCCTCCATAGAGGCCAGATTTAGCTCCGCCCCTGTAAAACTGGGCTTTAGAAGCGTCAGTCAGACTCAGGACTGTCCTGTGTGATCAGAGAGAACACTACTGCACACTTTGTTATCAGGGCAGTGTGTAAACGGGTTTTATGTCATTCATTCATTTTCTACCGCTTAATCCCGTTAGGTGACTGGAGCCTATCCCAGTGACTTTGGGCCTTAGGCGGGGAAACACCCTGGACAGTGGCCAACTCGTCGCAGGGTTAGACAGACAATCATTCACTCAGGGAAATTTACAGTGATGCCCAATTAACCTAAACATGCATGTCTTTGGAGGTGGGAGGAAACCGGAGTACCGGAGAAAAACCTACGGTGACACGGGGAGAACATGCAAACTCCACCCAGAGAGATCGTGAGATGTTGATATGGTCTGACCGGGAGTCGAACCCACGACCTCCTTGTTGGGAGCCAGAGCTCTAACCACTCTGCTACCGTGACCCGTGTCACATTCAGACAAAAGCCACAGCTGTAAACATCACTTTATTTTGCACAGCGCCATTATGCGCCGCTGTTATTTTTACATGTTTTATTTTATATAATAAGGACCAAAGTGAAGCTCTAGTTTCACAGAATATCAATGCGAGTTCGAAATGCTACTTTAAGAAACAATCTGTCTGTTAAATAGCTCTGCTCTGACACTGCCCAGCCAGTTGTGTGCGTCCAAAGGAGAGGGAAAGAAAAAAACGTGTGGAGGAGCAAATGTTTCTGAATGAGCCAAAGAGCCGCATGCGGTTTGTGAGCCTCGGGTTTTCCACCCCTGGTCTATAAAAACACGTGGTGGCGCAGCGGTTAGTCCTGGGTTCGACTCCCTTTCTATGTGGAGTTTGCATGTTCTCCCCATCTCTGTGTGGGTTCCTCCTACAACTAAAACATGCCCAATTATTCATTATTCATTATTATTCATAGCAAACTCATCTCCCAGCAACCATCTCGCACCCCAGCCCCTTGTTTTCAAAGGCACCACATCCCAAGTTTTTAATGCACCACACAAACATACATACATAGAAAGAGGACGGGGTGCAGATATGAACAGTTTATTCCTGTAGTTGATTTTTTTTTTGTCGTTACTATTATTGTTATTATTATTACTATTATATTATTATTGTTATTATTATGATTATTTTTTTTTCCCTTTGCTTTTGTTCCTTTGTTTTTGTTTGTTTTCCTCTATGTATTGTCACTAAATTGGTCTGTTTTATATCCAACTATATTTGCACCTCACATACACAACACACACACCACGCATTACACACAAACACCCTACATACCCCTCCCCCTTTCTCATTTGCTCGAGTGTTGAAATATGTTTAGCGTATGTTTACCCGTGTGTATGTATGGTTTGTTTGTCTTGAATGTTGAATGTATGTTGCTAAGCTTAAATAAAATAAAAAAATAAATAAATAAAAACATGCCCAATGAGATTCCCCTCTCCCAAGGACTACAGATGGAAATTAGCTGTGAACTAGAATCTGGTACCAGCATCTCTGCCTTTTTGCCTAATGTAAGTGTACATTGTCCATATTATATACCTTTACTACACTACCAAGTCTCTCTTAAACTTAAGTTTAGTGTCTCTCAAGGATATTCAACAAAACCTGTTAAATCCAGCACCCCACCCACCTTCCAAACATTAGAAAATACATTTTGTCTTATTGACTTGTGTAATTTTATGTTAATTCCTGTAATTCCCCAATCGGAGTCAATGCCAAATCAAAAGTTGATGTGTAAATGCCGCAGAAACGTTAGTGTTTGTCCTTTTTATTTAACTGTTTAAACAATGAAAATATAGTCACGCGAGCATAGTTGAGGGCGTTTACATGCGCACAAATAACCCGGTTATTATCAGGGTTTTTAAATATCCTGGTTATGTGTGTGTCCATGTAAACACTATAACCTGATTTTAATAACCTGGTTATTGTCACTGGAATTTCTGATAATAACCAGATTATTGTGCCATGTAAACACCATAACCTGGTTTCTCACCACTGGAACCAAACTGAGCATGTGCAAACTGAAGGAACTGATCTGGCAGAAGCAGTAAATTTCCCAAAATGACTCAAAATTATTATTTTCTTTTTCTCATTTGGGTTTGGAGCATATGAGACTTATTTATTATTTTTTATTTGTAATGTGTTGTCATTATAAAACTATAAAGTAACTTGTAACACAACACAGCAGTAACTCTGAACCAACTCGTCAGAATTCAGACATATTTTTACACTGTAAAAATGACTTTTCCCAAAGCTCTGACTGTGATCTACAGTCTGATGTTCTTATTTAGTTGTATTTTGTCAGCTTGTTGCTGCAAACATGTTTAAAACCCATACATTAGCAAAGTTTCATACATGCTTAGTTCCTGCCATATCTGTGTCATTGTTGCCATAGTTACCAGTCTGAATATCCAGGATATTCTCAGTGCTCATTTAAACAGGAACATGAATAACCAGGTTTCTCTGAGCGCATGTAAACACTATATCCAGATTATTGTTATAACCAGGATACTGCTAATAACCGGGTTATTCATGCACATGTAAACGGGCTCAATGACTCCAATTCGACTCAGATTGGGGAATGACAAGAGTCAATATCAGATAAGCAACACGTCACCACAGAGACCAATGAAATCCTCTGAAGATGACTCGCAGCCGAAAACATGTCAAAAAGGTAAATATTGTACACTTTATTACCTTGTGTGAATAGAAGAAATAACCTCCTGCTAACATAAGTGAAGATAAACAACATGACGGCAGACCCACCTGGTTCTCTCTCCAGGCTCTTCCCCACAGTAAAACGCAGAGGTGCAGGGTCCACTATGGGCAGGTCCAGCAGCGCGTTGGCTTTGTCCAGCAGTGCGTGTACTTCAGCCTCAGAGCAGTGCTGCACAGAGCGACACAGCGCCTCCCGCAGGACGGAAAAATAGCAACAGCAACAGTGGCTCGGTCTAGGGATGGCAAGGTTAATGGCAGAACTGGAGTCAACCAATGAAAAAAAAAAAACATGTTCCAATTAATTGTCTAAAAAGAAGGCATGACAAAATCTTTGAAGTTAAGAATATCTTCTGATCTGATCATTCATCTAGCCCAAATGCTTGACAAGACTAAAAATGTGGAAAACAACAACTTATAAAGAAAATAAGTAAGAAATGGTGTGTTTATGTTAAAAAAAAGGCAAGTACATCTTCAGCTAATTCACTACTTTTATTTATAATCTGGTGCGACTTATCTGGATAAAAATAAATATGAATTTGTGAATCCCAACCAGACTCAAGCTCTTCCTGCTTCTCAAACGACGGACAAATGCCGTTTCATTCTCTGCTGTTCTGACAGTTTGACGTACACTGTCGCCGCCGCGGCCTGCAGTTACTTGCGCAAGTGCGGCGCAAAAATGGATAAAACTGTAAACCTGGTGGCTGCAGTCTCATGAACTACACTGACGCTCACATTAGCACATAGAGATTAATTCCATGAAAATAACGGGACAGAGAACGTTGATTCGATCTGATTTAAAGAAGAGTAGTTCTCTTGACCATGATCGCTTGAAAGACAAACTCTGATGTTTGTCTGGTGACAGCACAACGAAAACTCACAGCTGTATTTCCTTATTTACGCATAATATCAGTGGAGCACTCGCAGATCTACAGCAAAAGCAGCGCGAAGGAAAACTTTCCAGAGGAATAAATGAAGGACTGCTGTTTATGCAGGAGAGACGGAAATGGAGTTTGAGCAAACAGGCAGTGGATTTAGTGGAAAGAAAAGTGTGGAGCCTGCTGTAGGTAAGACACATTGCTACAATACTTATTGCAGATGATTTAGTGATAATTTAAAATCTGATTAATGCAGAATTTAGCCATGTTTGATCTGAATCTGTAGTTTTGCCTCATGTCAGCGATCCTTGACAAGTGCACGATGGAAAAACTTATTTATTGTGTTGAATTATGTAAAATAAATATCCCCCAAAAAGTGCATCTTGTACTCGGGCGACTTCTATACGTTCTTCTAAAATATGCATTTTGGGGCTTCTGCGACATATACTCTGGAGCGACGTATAGTCCGAAAATACGGTAAATGTAAGCTTGTGTGTATCCGAGTACTGCCCACCTCTGTTTTCTTCCACACAAGTGTTCTGATTGGCTGTGAACTCCTCCCCTCGCTCCAGCAGCAGCTCGGCCAATGGGAAGAATCTGGTGAAATTCTGCAGAGTGACCAGTAGGAGGCAGGTTTGCTGGGTCGGTCTGCAGCGCTGGAGCCTGAAGCCGTGACGCAGCAGCAGACGCAGGCACTGGACGTTGTCGTGGAACCGTTTGGGCAGGTCCTTGTCTGACCTCAGCCAAGACCAAATATCCACGAACAACCACTCCAGAAGAGTCCTGAAGTCGTCACACTCTGCGTTTGGGTCCAGTCCTGCTCGAGCAAAGCAAAGAGTTCACGTTTAGGTTGGGGCAATAATAATTCTCATTGACTAACACGAAAAGAAAATTCTAAATGTCACGGCTATTTGGTCATAAAAAGCGACACTTTTCCTCAAGTTTTTGATCAGTTTTATGTAATTAAACTTCTGTAAAAATGGTAGCTTCTTCAATGCAACATTACTAAGATTGGGTTGAAGTAGGGCTGGCAAAAAAAATAATCAAGATTTTTTTTTCTCATATTGATCGATCTCGAGTTTCAATGAAAAAACGCCCTTCATAAACATAAACTAAACAAAACTTTTAATTTGTCCCATTTCTTAGATTTTTTTGAAACTACATATGTCAATATTCTGCCTCAAAGTTTGACTTTTGCTCTAAATTACACATTTTTATTGACAAAAGATTGGTTTTCAATCTTTCAATTCAAAACCCACCACCAAATAATTGACGATTAGGTTTATTTCGATCTCGATCTCTCAATCAGTACTGCTTCAGCCCTAGTTGAAGCAGTACTGATATCTGTATAGAGGTTATGCACTGACATCATTTTGCTTAGCAACATTTAGAATGAGTGGCATTTCTTCAATGTATTTCTTTGTTGTCATGGCAACGGCTTGTTAGCTGCAAGTTTGTCTGCTAAAACAGTTGATGATTTAGGACATTTTAACTGCAACAAACGGACTCAAAAACATATTTTTTAAGAAGAAAAAGGTAATAAGTTCAACTGTGTGTGATTTCAATGTCTGATAAATGTGAGAAGCTAAAGTTTATCTGCTTTGCTACAACTGTTGACTTGATTTTCTGTTTACATGTAAGTTACAAACCCAATGCTCAGTAGACTTGTTGTGGGTTGAATTTGTTATCAAACTGTAGTTTAATTTTCCTGTTTTAGCTGTTTATTGAACTCTTACAAGAGAAAATGTCTTTCTTTCCATTAACTCTCATGCATCCTTGCCACTCAGCATGAACATTTAGAATGCTGTGATGTCACCTGCATAACCTCTATTCTGCACGTCAATGGCTTTTGTTCACATGTGTTTGTTGCCATAATCATAGACATTAAATTAGTAGACGCGCAATCAGCGTCTCTGCTCTGTTGCTACAACACGGACAGCGCGACGCCATATTCCTCCGGTAGAGATGATGACGCATATCAATTGAAGTCAATGGCAGGAGCTGCACTTTTATGGATAAAATGAGCTAAAACAAGCGATTTCAGCAAAACCATGAGCAAAACGGACTGATGTGTGTCTTATGAAGTTTCTTTAAACAACTTTGGAGATGTGAAATTATATTTCTCAAACTACTATATTCTTAGACTGGAAATGCTCCATCAGTTGTCGATGCGGCAGACGCGCCTCCACAGATAAGTGAAGCTATAACTTTGTTTGGTGTTATTTATGTAATTTGTCTGCTTTTCTCACTAGTAATATGTAAAAGTGAACGTTTGGTAATCACTGGAGTCTCAAAAATGCATAACTTCGTTAGCTGTTAGCA